>CM055125.1:1373182-1801647 GCA_029206835.1 Rana muscosa
TTTTCTCTTCCGTTCATGGACAGACACAGCAGCATCTTGACATATGGGTATTATCCTCCTGTTAGGAGATTGACGAGGCAGAAAAACAGCATGTTAAGTGTTAAAACACATCACATACCCCTGGGTACATCCCCTCTCCCTGCATCTTGCAGCTCAGTTTTTTTTCTGCCTAGCATAGGAGAAGGACATGGCTCCCTGTGGGCCCATGTGGCCTGGGGATTTTTTTCTACTTTTTTGTTCCTGAGATCTACTATCAACTGCCGACTGGGTGACAGGCTGGATCCTCGATCCTTGTAGTCCCCCCAGTTCGGCCATCGAGCGCGTGCCGGCCATTTAGCTACGCGCTGGCCCGTCCACGACATGCTCTGTTGCTCCAGAGGTGGCCGGTGAGCTATATTCTCCGGGGCACACATACGACCGGGCTCTATGTCCGTGACGCAGTATGCCGGGCCGACAGACATGCTGTAACCGCGCAGACGTTGGGTCTGTCTGGAATGCCTTCAGCTGGGCCTCGCAGGATGGGTAAGTAGCAGTTCCCCTGCTCCGGCAGGGTGGTACGGCTGGGCATTCCTGGGGAGTTTGGAGGGTTCCACCCTTCCTTTCCTCTCTCCATTCCTCCCCTGCTCCCTAGGCTCTGGGAAGCTAGGATGGCTGCGATTCTGGGGGCTCCATCCTAGGGCTGTGCGGCGGGTCCACTATCCGGGGGGTGCTGTCTGGTTGCCTTGTGTGGGGGGGCCGCCTTCAGGGGGTCCCGGGTGATCGCTGCCATTATGTGCTGTGTTTTTTTTGCTTCACTTGCGGCCGCCATTTTGGCGGCGGCGCTCATCGCTGTTTTACATGCATTGGCAGCCATTTTCTTGTAGCCCGCGCGCTCTGCTTACAGGTCAGCGGCCATTTTGGGTGGTGTTTTGGCCTCTAGTGGCCAGAATATCGGCGCAAACGGTTCCAGCACACTTCCTGAGGGGCACGGGGAGAGTACCTTAGGAGGCTTAGGCGGACAGCAGCTGTGCGGTACCTGGTCCGGGTGGGGAGTCCCTCGTCTCTCTGCGGCTGCTGGGAGGGTGGTCTGTGTATCTTGCCTTGTGTCCCTAGCGGTAACAGGTGGGTGGGTCAGCATGGTGTCGGACGCCTCTTCCCCAGACATATCTGGATTGACAACTGGTGCCCCTGCACCTGCTATTTCTGTGGACGCCATGTCGGCAGTCCTAGAGGCCTTTGTTTCCAGGGTGGAAGCGATGCGGGTAAAAAGAGCCCCCTCCCCCCGCCATCTTCTGGGGATACCTTTGACGCAGAATCGGGCCCAGCTACTGCTACTGCTCCTTATTCTGATGTGTCAGAGGCTGCGGACCTGAACCAGTGAGGATGACTCCTGGCTCAGGGTCAGCGCATGATTGGGCGCTTGTAGGAGCACTTATCACCACGGTGCGGGATATTCTGAAAATGGAGGATACGGCAGAGGCGACAGATGTCGGTCCCTTTTGGATTCCGTAAGCCGGCCTGCACTGCTAAGGTGTTCACCTTGTGTACCTTGTCTGGATAAACTTGTACACGGAATTGGATTGGCCGCAAAAGTTTTTCTTTTAGCCCCAAAATGTTTAGCGGTCCGTTATCCTTTTGAGGAGAAATTCCTGAAAAAATTTACTTCTCCCCGACAGTGGACCCCCCTGTGTCCAGACTGAACAAGGTGACCACGATACTTGTGGAAGGGGCTCCTGCTTTCAAGGACCCCACAGATAGGAGGGCTGAGGCAGTGGCCCGCTCCTTGTTCACGGTGGTGGGGTCAGCGGTGCGACTGGTCGTGGCCGGTGCTCTAGTGTCTCAGACACTTACTGAATGGGCAAAAATGTTGCTCCAGGGGTTAGAGGTGCATCAGGCTCCCCCGGACTGTGTGGCACTGGCAGAACAGTTGGTGCAGGGCCTTAAATTTGTCTGCAAGTTACGATTCCCTTGCTCTCCAGAGCCTCGGTCTATGCGGTGGAGTTACGCCGACTGGTCTGGCTGAAGTGTTGGTCCGCGGACCAGTCTTCTAAGAAGGCCTTGGTGGACTTATCCTTTAAGAGTGAAAGACTTTTTGGAGCCTCTCTGGATGACATTATTAAAGATGCCACGGGAGGTAAGATCACTCTGCTCCCACAATCCAGTAAGGGTAAGGATCCTCACCGGAGGCAAGGGCCCTCATTTACCGCCCACAAGCAGTTTTTCCGTCCGCCCGGTGCTGCAGGTAAGCGCTCCCAAGCCGCTAAGGTGCCTGCTGAAGAGCAAAAGCGTCCCTGGTTTCACAACCCCAACAGGTCTGCGTCCGCATGAAGGTCTGCCCCCGCCCGACGTTCGGGTGGGGGGCCGTCTTCGCGGCTCGGTGGATGTCTCTGCTCTCCGACCGTTGGGTTTGCAAAGTTTCCTCGGGGTGAAAAATAGTTTCTCTCTTGCCCACCGAACAGATTTTTCTCTCCAACCTCCGGCTTCCTCCGAGTCGTCAGGAAGCCCTGTTTGGGGCAGTTCAGGATTTTCTGGTGCGGGGGGTGATCTTACCTGTCCCATTGCAGGAACGGTTTCAGGGGTTTTACTCCAATCTGTTTGTGGTCCCCAAGAAGGAAGGGGTACGTCCATTCCTGGATCTCAAGGCCCTCAATTGCTTTGTGAAAGTGCAAAGATTAAGGATGGAATCAGTCCGCTCTGTCGTCGCTGCTCTCCATCCTGGGGATTTTCTGGCGTCCTTGGACATCAAGGACGCATACTTGCATGTCCCCATATGCTCCAGGCATCAGAGATTTCTGCACTTTGCGGTCGGGGAAGACCACTATCAATTTGTGGCTCTCCCCTTCGGCGCCGAGGGTATTCACCAAGGTGCTTTCCCCGATTCTGGCCTTGCTGAGGCAGTGTGGAATCACTATTGTAGGCTACCCGGACGACCTTCTTCTGAGAGCCTCTTCAAGATCAGAATTAGAGGAAGATGTGTCTATCACCTGCTAGACCCTCAGAGAATTCGGTTGGGTGCTAAACATTCAGAAGTCGGTGTTGGTGCTGTCTCAATGCCTAGAATACACCTGGGGCTGGTCCTGGATTCCTCAGAGGCGAGAGTTTTTCTTCCCATGGAGAAGCTGCAAACTCTGCGGGCTGCGGTGCAGCGGTTGTCATCCCAAAAATGGTCGTCGCTCTGTTTTTGCATGCGAGTCCTGGGTCTCATGGCAGCCTCCTTTGCGGCAGTGCTGTATGCTCCATTCCACACGAGTGTTTTGAGAGAAATTCTGTCGTGCTGGGACAAATGCCCATCATCTCTGGATTGTCAAATCCGGGTGAGCCACCTGGTCAGGACCTCCCTGGTGTGGTGGCAGACGTCTCCGACTCTTCGGGCCGGGAAGTCGTTCCTTCCCTGGACGGTGATCATGACGGACGCCAGCCTCACAGGCTGGGGGGGAGTATGGGGAGTTCAGTCGGCCCAGGGGAAGAATCCTGCCTGCCAATCAATGTCCTGGAACTTCGGGGGATCAGGCTGTTCCTCTCCAAGTGGTCTCAGACTACAAGACTGTCCAGTCAGGATCCAGTCTGACAACGCCACAGCAGTGGCGTATGTCAATCATCAGGGAGGAACAAGAAGCTCGGCTGCAGCGGTGGAGGTCGAGCACATCCTGAGGTGGGCAGAACGGAGCGTGCCGGCTCTCGGCCGTGTACATTCCGGGTGTACAGAACTGGCAAGCGGACTACCCAAATCGCCAGACGCTGGACCAAGGAGAATGGTCGCTTCACCCGAATGTCTTTCAGCTTCTGTGTCTGAAATGGGGCACGCCAGACGTGGATCTCCTGGCGTCGCGACTCAATCGGAAGGTGTTGAGGTTCGTGGGCGGACGCATCAAACGTGTTGGTGGGGTCAGTATCGGCTGCTTCATGCCTTCCCTCCTCTGAAGCTTCTTCCCTGTCTACTCCGCAGAGTGGAGGCCGAAGGGATTCCGATGATCCTGATTGCTCCAGATTGGCCTCGTCGTCCCTGGTACGCCGACCTAGTGCGTCTGATAGCGGATGTTCCTTGGCGCCTGCCACTCTGCGAGAGGACCTTCTGTCGCAAGGTCCCATATTTCATCCTGCTTTACAGTCGTTTGCTTTAATGGCATGCCTATTGAAAACCAGGTGCTAAGGGACCGAGGTCTGTCGGACTCAGTGATCTCTACCATGCTGCGGGCACGGAAGTCAACCTCCCGAAAGATTTACCATCGTACGTGGAAGGCTTACATCTCTGTGTGAGGAGATGAGGTGGCATCTGCGTGCATATTTGATTTCCAGGATCCTGCTGTTTTTACAGCGTGGAGTGGACCAGAAACTCGCCTTAAGTACAAGGGGCAGATTTCGGCCTTGGCTGTCTTCTTTCAGCGACTCTTGGTGACGCACTCTCTAGTGCGTACGTTTGTGCAGGGGGTTTGACATGTGGCCCCTCCGGTACGTCCTCCACTACCTCTGTGGGACTTGAATCTGATCCTCTCGGTTCTTCAAAAACCACTGTTTGAGAACCTTAGGGAGATTCCCTTATTGACTCTCTCCCAGAAGGTGGCTTTTTTGGTGGCAATTACATCAGTCAGACGGGTTTCTGAATTGGCGGCCTTGTCATGCAAGGCCCCCTATTTGATCTTCCACAAGGATAAGGTGGTGCTGCGTCCACAGCCGTCGTGCCTTCCTTAGGTTGTTTCGGCCTTTCAACTTAATGAGAACATTGTTCTTCCGTCTTTTTGTGTCCTCGGCCGGCGCATTCCGCAGAGGCTGCGTTGCATTCCTTTGACGTCGTCCGAGCTCTGCGGGTATACCTGTCTGCGACTGCTCGGTTCCGGAGATCGGATTCACTGTTCGTGTCGATGGCTGGTCCTAAGAAGGGTCTGGCGGTCTCGTCGGCCACCATCTCTAGGTGGATCAGACAGATCCGTGATTCAGGCCTATGCTCTAAAAGGGTAGGTGCCTCCCTTCCCGGTTACGGCGCATTCGAGCAAGGCAATGGGTGCCTCTTGGGCTTTCCGACATCAGGTGTCTGTTTCCCAGGTGTGTAAGGCGGAGACCTGGTCGTCCGTTCACACTTTCTCAATTTTACACTTTCATGTGAGTGCATCTTCGGATGCTTCCTTCGGCCGCAAAGTTTTACAGGCGGCTGTAACTTCGCTGTAAGGTTGCAACTCCTCCGTTGAGGAGCTCTGGTTTGTTAGGGGTGAAGTTTGTTTTTATGCTGTTTTCCCACCCCTCGTTTTTTTGACCCTGCTTGGGGATATCCCATATGTCAAGATGCTGCTGTGTCTGTCCATGAACGGAAGATGAAATAGGATTTTTGTACTCGCCGCAAAATCTATTTCTCTGAGTTCATGGACGGACACAGCACCCGCCCCTCCTTTTTTATGTTTGTACTGCTTTTTTACAAACTGAGCTGCAAGATGCAGGGAGAGGGGGATGTACCCTGGGAGACCGCCCTGTGGGCGGTACTGTACTGTGTGATGTGTTTTAACACTTAACATGCTGTTTTTCTGCCTAGTCAATCTCCTAACAGGAGGATAATACCCATATGTCAAGATGCTGCTGTGTCCGTCCATGAACTTAGAGAAATGGATTTTACAATGAGTACAAAAATTATATTCTTTTTTTCAAAAAAATTCCGTCACTTTGTATACAAAAAAAAAAACAGAGGTGATTAAATACCACCAAAAGAAATCTCTATTTGTGGGGAAAAAAGTGATAAAAATGTAATATCTGTGCAGTGTTGCATGACCGCGCAACTGTCAAGTGTGACAGCGCTAAAAGCTAAAAATTGGTCTGGGCAGGAAGGGGGTGAAAGTGCCCGGTATTGAAGTAGTTTAAAAGCTTCCGCAGGAGATGTATGCCTCCACATCTGTGCAAATGAATCAAATACATAAATGACATCTAAGGCCCCTTTCGCACGGCGTCGGCAGTAAAGCGCCGCTTTTTTTTTAGCGGTGCTTTACCTACCGTCCATTTCGCTGCAGTATTTGGTCAATAGCAGGGCTCTTTTACCCCCGCTAGCGGCCGAGAAAGGGTTAAAATCACCGCAAAGCACCTCTGCAGAGGCGCTTTGCCGGCGGTATAGCCGCGTTGCCCATTGATTTCAATGGGCAGGAGCGTTATACACACCGCTCCAAAGATGCTGCTAGCAGGACTTTTTTTTTTTACCGTCCTGCTAGCGCACCGCTCCAGTGTAAAAAGCCCTCAGGGCTTTCACACTAGAGAGACAGCAGTGGCTGTTTCAGGTCGCTATTTTTAGCGTTATAGCGCCTGCAAAGAGACCCAGTGTGAAAGGGGTCTTGGAAAGTACACCAAATGAATATGTCCATTAAAAAAAAAAAAAATGTTTTTACAACATCAACACATTTTAATCATATATCAAACTAAGCATGATAAAGGGCATCTTACCAAATTCCGTTATACAGACACTGCTCCGAAGAGATTAATCCTCAAATAGAGGGACTAAAGTCCAAACTGAGCAGGAGGAAAGAATTTTCCGTCCATACTATCCATAGAGGGAGCTGCTCCTCTGTGGATTGTATGGATGAAAAATTCTTTACAATCACTTTAAGCTTTTTTGATTGGTGTAATTAAAAAGTCTTGTTTTTTTTATTTTATTTAAATAACATGTTATACTTGCCTCCTCTGTGCAGTTGGTTTTGCACAGAGCAGTCCAGATTCTCCTCTTCTCCGGTCCCTCTTCTGTGCTTCTGGTCCCTCCCTACTGTCGGGTGCCCCCAGAGCAAGGAGCTTCCTATGGGGACACCTGAGCTGCAGCTCCCTGTGTCTATTTAGACATGGTGCTGTGGTTCAGCCCCACCCCCTCTCTCTCTTTATTGGCTAACTGACTTTGACAGCAGGGAGCGTCCTGGACGGCCAAGGGACTTGTAGACATTGCTAAATAGAGATGGGGCACAGGTAAGTGTTAGGGGGGCTGAGGAGAGATATGCTGCACACAGAAGGTTTTTTTTTATCTTCAGGCATAGAATGCCTGAAGATAAAAAAAACTGACTTTGCAACCACTTTAATCTTTTTATATCAGTGTCTGTATAACGAAATTAGGAAACTGGTAAGATGCCCTTCGTCAATCTTCCTGCTTGTTTTGATATGAAAATGTATTTGTTGATGTTGTAAAAAAATTTTTTTGAAAGGATATATCATTCATTTGGTGTATTTCTTATATCTTATGTTTATTTGCATGCGTATTTGATTCATTTGTCCAGGTGTGGTAGCATACATCTCCTGAGGAAGCCGTTTTAATGGAGTAACGTGTCGAGACTTCTGCAAGTAATTGTAACCAATTTTGTTATGTGGATATCCAATGCTTTTTAACTTTTTTTTTAATCACTTTATATGTTTTTTAATACATGTAAAAAAAAAATGGATTGCGTTTTATTTGGCACCTAAAAACATTGCAGCATTTTTCTTGTACATGTTTTGATGTATGGAATGTAATGTATCTAGCAGATTTCAGCCAACAGTTTAGTGAGGTTATAGTGAATACATACATCACTGCTTTCATTTGTGTTTAATATCTATGTGGAGTTCTGCTTTAAAAGGTTTCCACCGGGATAGGCAACCTTGGCGCTCCAGCTATGGTCAAAGTACAAATCCCAACGTGCATCTAGGAATTCCTCAGTGGGGGCAACGGTGCCCCATCATTGGTGTCAGTGGGGGCAACGGTGCCCCATCATTGGTGTCAGTGGGGGCAACGGTGCCCCAAGGTCTGGATAAAGGCAAGCAAAGGGCCACAGTTTGGAGACCACTGTTCTAAAGGATAAGCTCACCTTTGTAACATATTACACCCATATTTTGGTAGCAATCAATAGTGATTAATTCCTCACCAACGTTGTGTGACTGGCTGATGGTATTCCACTCACGACATTGTTGTCCACTTGAGCTAAAAGGACATCAATTTGGTGACCCATCATACGCATGGGTGCGCTTATTGTAATGATTAAATTAAACAGTAGCCAGTTCTTATGAAAGGGGGAAAAAAAAAAACCTCCAACACCTGACTTCAAAAACTGAAACTATCTTATTCTGTATTCATCACTCATGCAAAGAAGGGAATAGATCCTCACAAGGACTGCCAGTCAGTGATCACGGCCTGTGACAGCAATCCCCATGTATCCGACATGGTATATACTGCCTGTGCCAATGATACCCATATAGCCCAGGCACTGTAGCCATTAAAGGAAACCAGTACTGAGAGAATATTGTCTGCTATTGCTGACCTGTCCTGTTATTCAGGTGTGTGTGTGTGTGAGAAAATATGTCATGGCCAAAAATATTGGCACCCCTGCATTTCTGTCAGATAATGCACCACATTGCCCAGAATTTTTTTTGCAATTACAGTACATCTGGAAAGTATTCACAGAGCTTCACTTTTCCACATTTTGTTATGTTACAGCCTTATTCCAAAATGGATTACATTCATTATTTTCCTCAAACTTCTACAAACAATACCCCATAATGACAATATGAGAGAAGTTTGTTTGAAATCTTTGCAAGTTTATTAAAAAAAAAATATGAAAAAAAATCCATGTACATAAATATTTACAACCTTTGCTCAATACTTTGTTGTAGATCCTTTGGCACCAATTACAGCCTCAAGTCTTTTGGAGTATGACGCTACAAGCTCGGCACACCTATTTTTGGGCAGTTTCTCCCATTCTTCTTTGCAGGACCTCTCAAGCTCCATCAGGTTGGATGGGGAGTGTCGGTGCACAGACATTTTCAGATCTCTCCAGAGATGTTCAATCGGGTTCAAGTCTGGGCCGCTGAGCCACGCAAGGACATTCATAGAGTTGTCCTGTAGCCACTCCTTTGTTATCTTGGCTGTATTCTTAGGGTCTTTGTCCTGTTGGAAGATGAACCTTCACCCCAGTCTGAGGTTCAGAGTGCTCTGGAGCAAGTTTTCATCAAGGATGTCTCTGTACATTTCGCCATTCATCTTTCCCTCGATCCTGACTAGTCTCCCAGTTCCTGCCTCTGAAAAACATCCTCACAGCATGATGCTGCCACCACCATGCTTCACTGTAGGGATGGTATTGGCCAGGTGATGAGCAATGTCTGGTTTCTTCCAGACATGACACTTGCCATTCAGGCCAAAGAGTTTAATCTTTGTTTCTTCAGACCAGAGAATTTTGTTTCTCATGGTCTGAGAGTCCTTCAGGTCCCTTTTGGCAAACTCCAGATGGGCTGTCATTTGCCTTTTACTGAGGAGTGGCTTCTGTCTGGCCACTCCCCCATAAAGGCCTGATTGTTGGAGTGCTGCAGAGATGGTTGTTCTGGAAGGTTTTCCTCTCTCCACAGAGAAACGCTGAAGCTCTATCAGAGTGACCATTGGGTTCTTGGTCACCTCCCTGACTAAGGCCCTTCTCCCTCGATCGCTCAGTTGGGTCAGGCAGCCTGCTCTTGGAAGAGTCCTGGTGGTTCCAAACGTCTTCCATTTACGGATGAAGGAGATCACTGTGCTCATTGGGATCTTCAATACTGCAGAAATGTTTCTGTACCCTTCCCCAGATCTGTGTCTCCATACAATCATGTCTCTGAGGTCTGCAGACAATTCCTTTGACTTCATGCCTTGGTTTGTGCTCTGACATGCACTGTTAACTGTGGGACCTTATATAGATGGGTATGTGCCTTTCCAAATCATGTCCAATCGGCTGAATTTACCACAGGTGGACTCCAATCAAGTTGTAGAAACATCTCAAGGATGATCAGTGGAAACAGGATCATCCTGAGCTCAGTTTTGAGTGTCATGGCTGTAAATACTTATGTACGTGGCATTTTTTTCGTTTTTTTATTTTGAATAAATTTGCAAAGATTTCAAACAAACTTCTTTCACATTATGGGGTGTTTGTAGAATTTTAAGGAAAATAATGAATGTATTCCATTTTGGAATAAGGCTGTAACAAAACAAAATGTGGAAAAAGTGAAGCGCTGTGAATACTTTACGGATGTACTGTAGATGCTGGCCAGTTCAGTACAGTAAAACCTTGGATTGCAATCATAATTCGTTCCAGAAACATGCTTGTAATCCAAAGCACTTGTATATCAAAGCATTTTTTTTTTACAGGGTATAAAAAAGAAGAGAGGCACCTCTAAGTGTAGCAATACGTTGCTAAATGTTGTACCTTCATTAAATGTAACCATATTTTTACACTTAGAAGCTCCTCTCTTTTTTTTTTATACTTAGTTCAGTTGTGACCCGACGATACTCTTATATCAAGGCAAAATTTGTTAAAACATTTTGCCTGTCTTGCAAAACGCTCTCAAACCAAGGTTTTATTGTACTCTCCAGCGCTTTCTCTTAAACCATTTCTGGGTGCTTTGGGTCACTGTCTTGCTGTAAGACCCATGACCTCTGACCGACCCAACTTTCTGACACTGGGCCCTACATTGCACCCCAGAATTCTTTGGTAGTCTTTAGATTTTATAATGCACACGGGTAATACATCCAGTGCCTAAAGCAACCCGAAAACATCAGTGAACTTCCACCATGTGTGACTGTAGGGACTGTAAACTTTTCTTTAACCACTTGACCTCAGCATTTACCCCTCTTCATGACCAGGCCATTCTTTTGTGATACAGCGCTGCGTTACTTTAACTGAAAATTGCACGGTCAGGCGACATTTAAATCTGATCTTGGACATGGGATCGGAAATTTTTGCCTCGGCCTAGGTAAAGATTGCTTCTCTAAGGTCAACCAGACATTCCACGACTCACTTCTGTATTTGGGTTCCTGGACTAATATTAGCTTAGTTCAAGATGGTCTCCTTAACCCAACTAAGGCCCCTTGCACTTCAACAGTTTCACAATGTGGGACAAGCAGCTTCTTTGGATCTCCCACTACTGTCCGGCAATGCAAAAATCTTTGCATTGTGGACTTCTAACTCGGCCCTAGAATCTAGTAAATCATTCTATCCTAACTGGAAGCTAGTAATGATGGATGCAAGCTTGATGGCCTTGAGCAAGGTCTATGGTTCCCTGACTGTCCAGTTTATGCTCCCTGTCAACATTTTGAAACAAGAGAGCCAAGAGACTGACTCTCCTACACCGCACCCAATTTCTGTACAATCACTGAGTTAGGGAGCCAATGGCATCTCTGCAGCATTCGTAGACCACCACGGAGGTACCAGAAGTCGGCATCCCTGAAGGAAGCAAGCCTGATTTCTCTCTTAGGTGGAGAATCACATTCCAACTATCTCTGCGATCTACATATCAGGGGTGGAATATTGGTAAGCAGACTTCCTGAGTCACCAGTGCCTAGGCTCAGAGGCATGATCCCTTTATTCTGAGATCTTCCTGATTCTCGCTGTCACAAATGGAGAACTCCAGATATGGAAATCATGGCCCCCAGACTCAACCAAAAACAAGACAGGTCCAGGGATCCTCTGGCTCTTACCATGCATGCTCTCAGTGGCGGTGCGTCCATAGTGGGTGCAGGAGTGCTGCCCCCTCTCTCCTGCACCCGTCAATCAACAATACATAGATTCATGCATTGCATGAATCTATGTATTGTCGCCGCTGCCGCCCACTATTCAGGTGTCCGGCCCCCTGTTGAGTGCCGGCCATCTGAATAACAGCGGCCGGTGTGTTTTGGAAGTGCCCAGCGGCTCTGATAGGCTTCCCGATTACAGCCTGTGAGCTCTAATCGGCTTCCAAATGGTTACCCAGAGGGTGCACAGGGTGTGCGTTCCCTGGTTAACACTGACCCGCATCTCAGCCAGTCAGGTTCACCGGGTCTGGTTACCGTCACCTGATTGGCTGAAGCGACATCGAGGGCAGAAGAAGACATCGGAGCGTGGAGGAGGATGGCTAACCCGAGAAAGGTAAGGGCCGGGCGGGGGGGGCAAACTGGCGTTATTTGAGGGGGAAACTGGCGGCAATTGATGGGCACAGTGGCTGCATTTGATGGCACAGTGGCGACAATTGATGGGCACAGTGGCTGCATTTGATGGCACATTGGCGACAATTGATGGCACAGTGGCTGCGTTTGATGGGCACAGTGGCGTCAATTCATGGGCACAGTGGGGACAATTGATGGCACAGTGGCTGCGTTTGATGGCACAGTGGCAACAATTGATGGGCACAGTGAGGCTGCAATTGATTTTTTTTTTTTTCGTTTGCGCCCCCCAATAAATTTTGAGCACCAGCCGCCACTGCATGCTCTGGTGATTCCATGGTCCATATTCAGACTGGTGTATGCATTCCCTCTAGTGAGAATTCTTCCCCAATTGTGCAAGATAAAGGAAGAATGGATCCTGGTGATCCTCACTGCCCCAAATTGGCCTAGAAGATCTTGGTGCACAGACATACATGGATTACTGGTGGTCGAGCCTCTGCCTCTTCCAAACAGGCCAGACCTGTCACAAGGCCCTCTCTTCAATCCTGCTTCACTGTTGACTTTAAGGACATGAGTTTCAAAAGCCATGCTGCTAAAGATAGGGGCATTTCTGACTGTCACTCCCCCCTTTCTTATGGTGATCAACACTATCATTTGTAGGATCTGGTATCTCACCTGCATACATTGGCTGGTGTCAGGGGCGGCACATGGGTGCCACACCCCCATCCATGTGCCTGCCCATTTCAGGACACCATGGATTCCTGAGGCAGGGATTTTTTTTTCTTTTTTAAAGTGGTTGTAAACCCTTCCAGGGAAGTTACACCTACAGGTAAGCCTAGATTAATGCCGCGTACACACGATCGTGATTCACGGCGGTGAAAACACCGCCGTGAATCACGGCATGAAAAAAAATGAAAAACGAGGGAACGGCATGTTCCCCCACACACGACCGTTTTTCCCGTCATTTTTTTCTTTGACGAGAAAAACGACCGTCTGTGGGCTCCGCGGCAGTGTCTCCCTATGGGAAAACTGCCGCGGAAAAAAATGATGGAAAAAACGATGAGAAAATTTAGAACATGTTCTAATTTTTCTCGTCGTTTTTCCTGACGTTTTTCTCAACGAGAAAAACGGCATAAAGCCCACAGACGATCGTTTTTCTCGGCGAAAAAAAAATGTCATTTTTCCCGACGGGAAAAATGATCGTGTGTACGCGGCATAAGGCTTAGATATAAATTAAAATGGGGTGTGGCGCTGCTCTCTTGAGCCTAATGACAGGGTCAGTGTTCCTACTTCATAAGTAAAAAAAATAAATAATAATAATTGTACAACAACAAAAAGTGTGAATAACTAAACAAACAGTGATTAGTGGTCACATATGGCCAAACCACCTATTACCAGTGGTGATACCACTATGTGCATAAATCCAAAAATATCCAAAAAAACTCCCCTCAATACCTTGGGGGCAACAAACAATATAATGGTGTCAGACTATCTCTGCGCTACTTCCAATGAGTGCTCGCAACTCACAGTAGCACTAAATGGAAACCGATGAATTGAATCATCTAAGGCGCAGAATAATAGGACACAATACACTATATTAATACCACAATTGTGACTAATGCAAATTGGCCCGGAGCCACAAAGCCAGTCTGCAGCTGTAGATACCTAGCTCTGCCAGATATTAATAATAATAAGTAGTATATAAAACACAGTCCAGTATGTAGATGCAAGATCACAAGGCAATGCACGTAACAGTCGTTTTCTTGAAACTGTAAGGATCACGTTCTGCTCTTCAGTTAAACATACAGTGCAACCCCCACATGTGTCCCCACTCACCAGATCCTTTCACCCCCACAGGGGTAAACAGCATAAGGGGACAACCGGGTCACAGATCCAAAGGGAAGATGTCAGCTGGGCAAGTTCTTCCGGTAGATTATGAAGTTCCGTGGAAGGGAAGGTTCCCAATTACCTCATTTGTTCAGACAAAAAAGGAGAGAGGCTTCCATAGTGTAGATGAAAAAAACTTCTGATTTTATTATAGTACAGTGCAGCAAGTCTACAGCAGACAAGCCACGCAGCAATATGCCAAATGGGCAAACAAAAAATCGACAAAGAACAAAAAACAAAACAAAAAACAAGAAACAAACAGCGGTCCTATATTGGCTCCTATGCGAGCCGCGGTCAGTACCAGCTGGTAAACGCTTCCTGCTTTCCAAATGCGTTCCAGCAGTACTTCCGGATTAGCGTGGTGTGCGTATGACGTAGCTCCGCCTTACGCGTTTCGTCATTGGACTTCGTCTAGAGGCGGTGCCACGCTACGCTATCTCCACGCTTAAGAAGGAAGAGCGTCACTCTGGGCCCACCCACTCCCTCAGGGCTGCCGAATCAGACCACCATGCCGTCATTTATCGCCAGCCAATTGGCTGATTATGCTCGAGTAGGGGGAGGCATCTCTTTTAGGAATTATTTTCGATCCCCCGGGTCATACTAACTAATGCAACGCTCTTACAACTTTACAAACAAACCATTGTGGAAGGACTGTAGAATATAAAATTAAAATATACCATACCTAAAATCTCAATAATTATCCATACCTATGCCGCACTCCATATATTCTTATGTGTGTATTACACTTGGACAAATATGTACGCCCCCTATGGTCACAATATATAGCTACACTAGCTGCATGGATAATCCTAGCTAGTACCTCATAGATGTACCTAGATCACCACTTTTTACAACTATGTAAATATGACACCATAGGGAAGCCATGGGGTAAAACATATATCTGCATGAGCACACATGCAGCACTCTATGTATATATCTACATGAACACACTCGCAGCACTCTTTACGTCATTTCATCTATATGTTTCATGAGTGCAGAAGTTATGCACCCTCTGTGGTGGTACTATGTAACTACACTGGATGTATGTTGCCAAACCCAGTTATTACAATGTAAACCTTGTGAAAAAATGCCACCATCGATTGCAGCGATTTCTACAGTAATGTGACTTTGCTATGTGTGCTCAAAATCCTCAGCTTGAGAGTAATGCAGTCATCTAGATATAGTAAATACATAGGCCAAAAAATATATATATATGTAATAATAAAATAAATAAAAATTAATTTTTACCAGTATAAAATATGTATATGTAAATATTCTTATAAAATATTATCCAGGGGACATAAGTAAATCTGTATGTGCATGCACTTATGTGGTATATACAACATACCTCACACACATCCATGTCCAGGCTGAAAGCCTATTGGTTAGGGGGGGGGGGGGGAAATAGGCTACGGGTGATTATGGATGCTATATTATGCCTCGTTTCCACTGCGCGGATCGGTTCGGGTCGGTACGGTTTGGAACGGTTAGAATGGTCCGGTCTATTCTCGTGAGCGTTTCCACTGCAAGTCGGACCGCCAGGGGCCATACAGATTTTAGAAAAAATGCCTTGCGTGATGTCACACTAGTGCGACGAGAAACGTGACGCAGCGTCAGTCAGCGCCAGCTACACAACAAAAACAATAATGGAGGTTATCCAGCAGCTTGTGTTTTCTCTACTGGCCTTTTGGTTCTTTGTAGTCCAAATACATGCCGCACTGTATGAGAGAAGGTTGCGAGCGGCAATGAGAAACACAGCATTCAAGAAAAGAAAACTGCTATCTTGGATGTTTAGCCGGGAGGAGAAGTACACCTTTGTGCTGCAAAGACAAAGACGGCAGCGCTATAGGGTAAGCACAACTAACCGACTTAACTCAGACCTACCTGACATACACACTACCTACCTTAAATACACACACACACTGACCCACCTACCTGACATGCACACACACTGACCCACCTACCTGACATGCACACACACTGACCCACCTACCTGACATACACATACACACTCTGACCCACCTACCTGACACACACACACACACTGACCCACCTACCTGACATACACACACACTGACCCACCTACCTGACATACACACACACACACTGACCCACCTACCTGACATACACACACACACACTGACCCACCTACCTGACATACACACACACTGACCCACCTACCTGACATGCACACACACACACAATGACCCACCAGACACATATGTTATATATATATTATTATTTTTTTTTGTGATATGTTACCATCTGTGTTTTTTTTTTTTTTTTAGATGCTTCTGCTTTTGGCAAATCAGCGCCGCCGACCTGTCATTTGGGCTTTCCCCCGTGCCAATGAGTGGTGGGATGTGACCGTCCCGGGATTCACACACACACAGTGGGTACAGAATTTTAGAATGTCTGAGGAAACCTTCTCATACCTTTGTACCAAGCTACGTCCAGCGATGGAGAAGCAAAGCACCAACTTCAGAGCCAGTTTGCCAGTGAGGAAAAGAGTTGCCATTGCACTGTGGAAGCTGGCTACCAACAGTGAATATAGAAGTATTGGTCATCTTTTCGGTGTCAGTAAATCTTCAGTGTGCCGGTGTGTGCAGGACTTCTGTAAGGCTCTCTGCACATTGCTAGCTCCTGAAATTGTGCATTTTCCGGACAGGGAAAAGCTTAAAGACATGGCTGAGTACTTTGAGAACAGGTGGGGCCTTCCACAGTGTGTTGGTGCTATTGATGGCTCACACATACCAATAATAGCACCACAAGAATACCACACTGACTATTTCAACCGGAAAGGCTGGCATTCTATCATCCTCCAGGGAGTAGTGGATGGCAAGGGACTATTCTGGAATGTGAATGTAGGTAAACCTGGGAGTTTGCATGATGCTCGTGTTCTACGATTGTCCACATTTTGGGACTGGGTTGGCCAGGGAGGACTGTACCCTGGTTCCACTAAGAACATTTGTGGGGTCAATGTTGGGTATTATGTTCTTGGGGACTCTGCCTACCCTTTACAAAATTGGCTCCTGAAACCATTTCCTGACAATGGCCGCCTGACAACAGAACAGCAAACCTACAACAAAAAAACATCCAGGGCACGTGTCGTAGTGGAAAATGCTTTTGGAAGACTTAAGGGTAGATGGAGGTGTCTTATGAAGAGGAATGACAGTGACATTAAACTTGCCAAATCCATGGTGCTTACCTGCTGTGCTCTTCACAATCTTTGTGAAAGTCATGGAGAAGACTTTGACCAGGATTGGAATACATCTTCAGAAGAGCCAGTACCAGTAATACCACCCCATGATATGGAAGAAGAGTGCAGTGAAATACGCCAGGCTCTGATGCTGCACCTCAATGTTTAAATTTTTGCCATGATTTATTAAAAATTTTAATACCTTTTTGCTATATTTTTAATAATGTTATATAATAAAAAATACATACTCCAAAAATTCGCTCATGGTTTTTATTTCACAAAACAATAATCGTTCTATAAATTCTGTGAAAGAAATACATCAATAAAGATTTTTTCTTTATAAAAAATTAATTAAAAAAAAAATGGGTACAGGTCGTTTGCTACATGAAAGGAACTACGGTCTGGGTGGTGACCTGGGTTCACGACTGGCTGAAAGGACTTGAACAAGCTGACCTAGGACACCGAGGAAGGCCTGGTTGAAGGTAGACAGCTGCTCAATCTGCTGACGGGCGATTTCTGCCTCCTGGCGCATAGCTTCCTGTGCATCCTGACGCAGTGCCTGAAACCGCCTTTCAGATTCGTTCTCAATTCTTTCCAGCTGCCTTTCTTCTGCTGCCCTCATATCCTCCATGACTGTGCGCAGATCCAACTGCAAACGTCTCCTATGACCTATAATATACAAAATATCAAACTAGTGTTTTTGGTAACATCTGTCAAAACAATACTGTAACCCCCTTTCTCATCTGCCACACCAGACTGCATCACATTTATCTACTGCCCCACAACTGTAACCCCTGCACATGTGCCCTACTGCTCTTCTGCCCCACTGCTGAATCCCCTTCTCACCTCTTACACCTCTGTACCCCCTTGCACATCTGCCCCACTGCTGAACCCCCTTCTCACCTCTTACACCTCTGTACCCCCTGCACATCTGCCCCACTGCTGAACCACCTTCTCACCTCTTACACCTCTATACCCCCTGCACATCTGCCCCACTGCTGAACCCCCTTCTCATCTCTTACACCACTGTACCCCCTGCACATCTGCCCCACTGCTGAACCCCCTTCTCATCTCTTACACCTCTGTACCCCCTTGCACATCTGCCCCACTGCTGAACCACCTTCTCACCTCTTACACCTCTATACCCCCTGCACATCTGCCCCACTGCTGAACCCCCTTCTCATCTCTTACACCACTGTACCCCCTGCACATCTGCCCCACTGCTGAACCCCCTTCTCATCTCTTACACCACTGTACCAACTGCTCTTCTACCCCACTCATTACTTATTTTAAGAAAATGCACACATTTCACTATTATCATCATGTCTTACCATTCTGCCGGGGTGCATTGGGCGTACTCTGTGGTTGGGTACTCTGTAGTAGGCTAATCTGTGGTTGGGTACTCTGTGGTTGGCTTGATGAGATACTACTGGTGCTGCTGAAAGACGTTGAAGGTCCATCATCTGACAAGTTTGACGCATCATTGGAGAGTCCATCAGCTGTTTCTGAAAAAAACATTTGGTTATATATATTTTTTTTAAAGGTTAGCTTAGCGAAATCCAATGGCATCAAAAAAAATTAAAACTTACCAAAGGGGTCTACCATGGATTCGAGAATTGCAGTTGCAGAGTCCAGACCACCCTCCCTGCCTTGGTTTGCCGGCCTATGTCCGTAAATGGCGTCCAGGTCGTCGTACCACCTCCAAGTACTCCGACTGTTTCCACTTCGGCTGTTGTCGTCCTTAATTTTTTTATATTGCCCTTTAAGCTTCTTAAGCTTTGCCCTGCACTGCCCCGATGTCCGTTCAAATCCCTCGGCTGCCATTCGTTGAGAAATATCTTTGTACACCTTTTCGTTTCTCACTGATCCATCAAGCTCACTCTGAATAACGCTATCACCAATAATCCTTAGGAAAGTAGATAGTTCCTCAGATGACCAGACCCTGCTGTTGTTTGCAGGCATCCTTCTACTTTATATTGAGGGCGACAAGGTGCTTGTTTGGCGCTTTGCTTTGACGTCAGCATTGATGTTTTTCTGTCCACCAATCAGTGGAATGTATCGTGTGACGCCAGTAGCTCCGCCCTAACCGTACCGTTCCATTTTCTATGGCCCCACGTCTGAAGCAGGACCCTGAATGGTGCGGTACGGTTCGGTTTAATGGCACGCTTTCATAATGGAAACACCCAAAATAGCGTACCGTACCGAACCGTACCGAACCGATCCGCGCAGTGGAAACGAGGCATTAGGCACACTGCTGAACCAATGTGAAATGGCTCACCACGTGCCAGTGCGCATCCACGCACCCAACCCATACCCTGTGATGCCATTATGCAGCAACCAAGTATAGGAGCTAAGGAGAGAGGTGTACCTCTCACCAAGAAGGAAATATTAATAATAAATTAAGAAAAGAAAATGTGCAATGTACTGTACTTCCTGAGTTCTTTATTTTGGGGCTACTATGTTCATGGGTTAGCTATAAAGCAGTTAAGATCTATGTCTATGTTCAGGCCTTTCGGCACCAATGACCCAAGTCGGTAGATCCAACTAGTCTCATTCTGGGAAATACGGGTGGTTTTATTACCCCCCCTCCAATGATCCTTAATCAGATCAATCCCATAAAATATGAGTCCAGTTGGATCCCTCTTATGGAACAAGTCAAAATGTCGTGAAAGGTTGTGTTTAGGGAACCCCTTCTTTATGTTATTTATATGTTCCCTAATGCGAACGCACAGTGGACGTGTAGTCCGGCCCACATATTGTAGGTGACATGGACATTCGATGACGTAAGTAACGTGCGTGCTATTGCATGTTATCAATTCACGGATTTTGTATTCCTTATGGTCTGTCCTAGATTTAAAAGATTCTTTCTTACGTGGCTGTTTTTTGCTAACCCTGCATGCCAGACATCTTTGGCATTTATAGAACCCCTTCATTTCAGGGAAGATGTTAACTGCTTTGGGGGCATTAATAACATTATGTACTATATGGTTCCGAAGGTTTGGGGCTTTTCTGTACACAAATGATGGTTTATTAGGTAAAACCGTTGATAATACTCTATCTTCTTTTAAGATAGGCCAATATTTCTTGATGATACCTTCTAAGGCCCTATATTGGTTATTGTACCCCGTAATAAATGCCAGTTCCATTTTATTCTTTTTTATACCGGTTTTTTTCAGTAGGCTAGATCTATCTAGATTGGAGATCTCTTCTTTCATTTTGATCAGGGATGCCATCCCATATCCTTTTTCTTGGAATCTGTTGATAATAACATCCGCTTGCTGGTTGAAATCCACCAATGAACTACAATTTCTCCGCAAACGGAGCAGTTGTCCCTTAGGGACATTTCCCTTCCATCTGGGGTGGTGACAACTAGAAGACGGGATGGATCTGTTACGATCCGTAACTTTAAAGTAGGTTTTTGTGTGGAACAGATCCCCTTCCTTAAAGATCTCCAAATCCAGGTAGTCTATTTTTTGTTGGTCACATTTTCCCGTAAAGGTCAGTCCATACCTATTGTTGTTTAATTGTTGGAGGAAGATTTGGAAGGTTTCCATTGGTCCATCCCATAGTATCACTAGGTCATCTATGTACCTACGGTACAACTTGACTTCGGGGAGGTTTCTGTGGTAAATGTACTCCTCTTCCCACATTGTCATTAGGAGGTTCGCTACACTGGGGGCATAACGTGCCCCCATAGCTACCCCCTTAATTTGGACATAATAAGTTTTATCATGCCAAAAATAGTTACACTCCATGGCCATTTTTAGGCCTTCTAAGATATAGTCTATCTGTTGTTGTCTCATATTGGTGCTCTCATGTAGTGCCTTTTCCACACTTTTGAGTCAATCTTCTTGGAAAATGCTAGTGTACAGGGAATTCACATCCACTGTTGCTAGTAGAAGATCTTGTGCACCCCTAATATCCTGTATTTCCTGTATGAGTTGCAGACTATCTCTTAGGTATAATCTACCTTCCTTTACAATAGGTTTTAGAAAAGTGTCCAAGTATTCTCCTAATCGTGAAAATACAGAATTAATTCCGCTTATAATCGGCCTACCCGGTGGTTTTATTAGCCTTTTATGGATTTTCGGCGTTTAGTACATAACTGGGGTTTTGGTGGAATTAGATACCATGTATTCAGCTTCCTTTGTGTTCAGAATGCCCATCAGTAATCCTTTCTTTACATAATCTTTCAGTTTGTTCTCGAATATGATTTTTGGATTCCCCCTAAGCTTTTTATACGTATTCTCTATATTTAGTAAATTTTGCATAGATTAAGGCTTACTTGTAGGTGTTTGCAGTATCTCCTAAACCTACACGGTTTAGGAGATATTTGCCAAAAGGAATACACCGTTGTTTACGGCGCAGGCGCACTGAGAGCACATTCATAAAACCGGCAGAGCCGGCTTTTACGGCTCCCGCGCGCATGCGCGGAGTGACGTTTTCGCCGCTTCAGCCAATCACAGCGCCGGAGCGGCGATATCCGGAAGTAACCTTGCGGAGCGATGTCTGCAGCCGGGAGGGGGAGACAAGGACGGCTTTGATCTAAGGTAAGTAATGCATAATGAGCTAGTATGCTAGTCATACTAGCTCATTATGGCTTTGTCTTGCAGGTTTTAAAAAAAAAAAAAAAAAATATCAGGGTTTACAACCACTTTAAGCACCCGATTAGAGCCAGAGGCTCCAATAACCTTAAAAAAAAAGGGTGGGCTTGGGGTGCAGAGAATGAGCACCATAGCGAATACATTTTCAGTTTTCACACTACAGTGCCTCCCGTCAATCAGGAGGCAGGTTGGTGAGACCTGTTTCCCAATTGGCCAAAGCCAGTGTAAAAAATAAATAAAAAAAAGTTTTTTTTTTTTTTTTTAAAGTGCCCTGTCCCACTGAGCTCGCGTGCAGAAGGGAACGCATACGTAAGTGGCGCCCGCATATGAAAACGGTGTTTAAACCACACATGAGAGATATTGCCTTGATGGTTGAAGTGAGAGAAATAATTCTAGCGCTAGATCTCCTCTGTAACACAAAACATGCAACCTGTAGAATTTTTTAAACGTCGCCTATGGAGATTTTTAAGGCTCAAAGTTGGTCGCCATTCCACGAGCGGGCGCAACTTTGAAGCGTGACATGTTGGGTATCAATTTACTCGGCGTAACATTATCTTTCACAATATAAAAAAAAAAGTGGGCTAACTTTACTGTTTTTTCCTTTCTAATTCAAAAAAGTGAATTTTATCCAAAAGAATTGCATTTGTAAGACCGCTGCGCACATACAGTGTGACATAAAGTATTACAATGACCAACATTTTATTCTCTAGGGTGTCTGAAAAAAAATATATATAATGTTTGGGGGTTCTAAGTAATTAAAAATAAAACGGATTTTTAACTTCTAAACACCAAGCGTCAAAAAAATAGACCCAGTCATTAAATAGTCAATGAATGAATGTGAAATTAAAGAAATGTTCGCGTTGTTTAAATCTCTATTATTACCTCTATGACCTCCCTGAGAACTGATCTGAGATCTCACCAGTAGGGATGAGCTTCGAACATTGCCTGTTTGCCGAACAGCGAACAATTTGGGGTGTTCGCGGCAAATTCGAAAAGCCGCGGAACACCCTGTAAAAGTCTATGGGAGAAATCTAAAGTGCTCATTTTAAAGGCTAATATGCAAGTTATTGTCCTAAAAAGTGTTTGGGGACCCGGGTCCTGCCCCAGGGGACATGTATCAATGCAAAAAAAGTTTTAAAAACTGCCGTTTTTTTGGGAGCAGTAATTTTAATAATGCTTAAAGTGAAACCATAAAAGTGAAATATTCCTTTAAATTTCGTACCTGGGGGGTGTGTATGATATGCATGTAAAGTGGCGCATGTTTCCCGTGCTTAGAACTGTCCCTGCACAAAGTGTAATTTCTGAAGGAAAAAAAGTCATTTAAAACTACTCGCGGCTATTAATGAATTGTCGGCTCCTGGCAATACAGAGAAATGTCATTGATATAAAAAAAAAATGCGTGCCCCCCCAAATTCAATTACCAGGCCCTTCAGGTCTGGTATGGATATTAGGGGAACCCTGCGTCAAACGGAAACCTGCGCCCCCCTCTGACGCAACAGAAACCTGCGTTGCTTTACAGGCATACTATACACCCCCCCCCAGGTACAAAATTTCAAGGAATATTTCACTTTTATTGTTTCACTTTAAAGTGGAGCTCCACCCTAAATAGCAACTTTTGCTATTTGGAACCCTCCCCCCCTCCGGTGTCACAATTGACACCTTTCAGGGGGGAGGGGGGTGAAGATACCTGTCTAAGACAGGTATTTTCACCCACATCCGGGAGTCCTCTCTCCGGGAATCTGCGGGAGTGACGTCACTTCCCGCAGACTTCCCTTGGTGTTCTGGGAGACACTCGGCTCCCAGAACACAGGAGCACCAATCAGAACGGCGCAGCGCGACTCGCGCATGCGCCGTAGGGAACCGGGCATGAAGCCGCAGGGCTTTACTTCCTGGTTCCCTCAGCGAGGATGGCGGAGGGAGCAGCAGAGCGACGAGCGATCGCTCGTCCTCTGCTGCGGACGTCGCTGGACTCCAGGACAGGTAAGTGTCCAAATATTAAAAGCCAGCAGCTGCTGTAGCTGTAGCTGCTGGCTTTTAATATTTTTTTTTCCGGCGGAGCTCCGCTTTAAGCATTATTAAAATCACTGCTCCCGAAAAAACGTCCGTTTTAAAAAAAACATTTTTGCATTGATACATGTCCCCTGGGGCAGGACCTGGGTCCCCAAACACTTTTTAGGACAATAACTTGCATATTTGCCTTTAAAATTAGCACTTTAGATTTTTCATGTTCGAGTCCCATAGACTTTAACGGGGTTCGGATGTTCGAACGAATTTATTGCCTGTTCGCATGCAGTGTTGCCAACCGTACGTATATTTACGTATGGCACATGAATTTAACCCCTTTTTCGGGGTGTACGTTAAAGTCTGTTATGGGCACCGGCGCCCATAAAAAAAGATGGCCACACAACTGTGCATGCGCCGTTCTGAAGCCGACCGAGCTCAGGGAAAGTTGTTCGCGCTCGGCCGGTAGGCGCACGCGCAGTAACGTGATGGCGCCGCTGGCGCCATTTTTGAATACACTACACCACGACAGACAGACAGTTCTCGAAATCATCAGTGTGCTGTGCCCCTTTCACCTCTTCACATGTGAAAGGGGCACAGGAGGAGGACACAGCACACTGATGATTTCGAGAAGTAATATGGTGGACAGAGCACATCAGTCTGTGTCCCCTGCATGGCACGGCGGTGGTGGACAGAGGAGGAGGTTACTGTGAGGGGGTAAGGAGGGCACCATCATGTCCGCAGAGTGTCTCCGCCGGCACCTCCTGTAGTGTGTCCGCAGCCTCTGTCCCCCTCCTGTAGTGTGTCCGCAGCCTCTGTCCCCCTCCTGTAGTGTGTCCGCAGCCTCTGTCCCCCTCCTGTAGTGTGTCCGCAGCCTCTGTCCCCCTCCTGTAGTGTGTCCGCAG
Organism: Rana muscosa; assembly: GCA_029206835.1. Taxonomy (NCBI): domain Eukaryota; kingdom Metazoa; phylum Chordata; class Amphibia; order Anura; family Ranidae; genus Rana; species Rana muscosa. Next base: position 1,397,618 of record CM055125.1, read on the forward strand.
CCTCTGTCCCCCTCCTGTAGTGTGTCCGCAGCCTCTGTCCCCCTCCTGTAGTGTGTCCGCAGCCTCTGTCCCCCTCCTGTAGTGTGTCCGCAGCCTCTGTCCCCCTCCTGTAGTGTGTCCGCAGCCTCTGTCCCCCTCCTGTAGTGTGTCCGCAGCCTCTGTCCCCCTCCTGTAGTGTGTCCGCAGCCTCTGTCCCCCTCCTGTAGTATGTCCGCAGCCTCTGTCCCCCTCCTGTAGTATGTCCGCAGCCTCTGTCCCCCTCCTGTAGTGTGTCTGCAGTCTCTGTCCCCCTCCTGTATCGTGTGTCCGCAGCCTCTGACCATCTCTTGTCATGTCTACAGTCTGAGGGGATCCTAGAAAGGAGTCAAGAGTGGGAGTGCCGCCAGGATGGGGGTTATGGCCCGGGAAGAAACAGACGTGTGGACTGGGGAGAGGAGATCAGAGTTACCAAGCTGGAGCTGTCTGACTGAGCCCCACACTGTGCACCCGAGTGGAGGTAAGTGACAGTGCCGCCAGGCCATTCTGGGGGGGGGGGGTCACTGATGTAAGGAGGTGAATGAATACAATAATGTAAGGGGGCACTGATATAAAGGTTTCCCCCTTATATTAGTACCCCCCCTTACCTTAGTGTATTCACTCTGTGGAAGGTGGTCTCTATTCACCAGAGCCCCCCTCCACATCAGAGTTCCCCCTTACATCATGATCTGCAGCGTTCCCCTTTACATAAGAGTTCCCTTGCACTGTAAGGGGGATCCCTGCAGACTCTGATGTAAGTGGGAACTCTGTGCTGGCTGGGTTATAGTAACCTAACCGTCATGTGAATTGAGAAATATGTTTTTTTACTTTTGTTTAACTTAAACACATTGATATTAGCATTAGCTGTGTGTTTATAGTTGAAATATTGATATTTGCACTGTTTGGCACTAAAAACAGTAATTTTAGATACTTTTTTGCAGCGTCAGTAAAAAATGCGGCTCTGCCAGCAAGTTTCATGATTTTTGCCAGTAAGAAATTGGTGCCGTTCAGAAATTTTGGCATCCTTGCCAGTAAATTTCACTTCAGGGGGTTGGCAACACTGTTCGCATGTTCTGATGTGAACCGAACTGGGGGGTGTTCGGCTCATCCCTACTCACCAGTATGATGATCATTATTACCTCCATTGTGTGTCACTCATAGACCTCCCAACTCGAATCTAATAAGTATGAGGAGGTTCTCAGTCTAATCTGCCCACATCCAGAGGGAGGGGCCACGTAGCATCAGAGGGAGGGGGCCACGTAGCATCAGAGGGAGGGGGCCACAGAGCATCAGAGGGAGGGGGCCACAGAGCATCAGAGGGAGGGGGCCACAGAGCATCAGAGGGAGGGGGCCACAGAGCATCAGAGGGAGGGGGCCACAGAGCATCAGAGGGAGGGGGCCACAGAGCATCAGAGGGAGGGGGCCACAGAGCATCAGAGGGAGGGGGCCACAGAGCATCAGAGGGAGGGGCCACAGAGCATCAGAGGGAGGGGGCCACAGAGCATCAGAGGGAAGAGCCACAAAGCATCAGAGGGAGGAGCATCAGAGGGAGGAGCCACAGAGCATCAGAGGGAGGGGCCACAGAGGGAGGGGGCCACAGAGCATCAGAGGGAGGAGCCACAGAGCATCAGAGGGAGGAGCCACAGCGGGCTCTGACTATAAAGAAGCAACAGATTGAAGCTGACAGACGGGACATTAAAGTGGTTGTAAACCCACTTTTGTAACTTGCACCTACAGGTAAGCCTAGATTAAGGCTTACCTGTAGGTGCAAGAAATATCTCCTAAACCTACACGGTTTAGGAGATATTTACTAAAATGACAGGCGCCGCTGTCTACGGCGCATGCGCGCCGTAGACAACGACGCATTCATGGGGTTAATCCCATTCACAAATTCGGCTAGTTCCCAGCAATCACTGGGCCTAGCCGAATTTGACGGTTCCCGCGCGCATGCGCGGAGTCAGGTCTTCGCCGCTCCGGCCAATCACAGCACCGGAGCGGCGCTGTGATTGGCTGGAGCAGCGATACCCGGAAGTAACATTCCAGGTATCACCGCAGAGATGGCTGCGTCTGGAGAGAGGGACACGGACGGCTTCGGGGGCCCCGATCTAAGGTAAGTGGTACATAATGAGCTAGTATGCTAGTCATATTAGCTCATTATGCCTTTCTCTTACAGGTTGTTAGAAAAAAAATAAAAAAAATATTGGGTTTACAACCACTTTAATGGGTATAGAGCCATGCTTCTCATCTCCAATCCTTAACCACTTCCCGACCGCGCCATGTACAAAAGACGTCCACAGCGCGGTCGAGTTATCCTGAGTGGACGTCCCAGGGACGTCCTCACAGAATCTTGCTCCCGCGCGCCCCCTGGGGCGCGCTCCAGGATATGTCCGTGACCGCCGGGTCCGGAAGACCCGGCGCATCACGGATCACGGTAGATGGCCGCTAATCGCGGCCGTTTACCACGTGATCGCTCCGTCAAATGACGGAGCGATCACTTGTAAACAGACCGGCGTCATGTGATGACGCCGGTTCCTCCCTCCCCTCTCTGTACCGATCGGTACAGTGTGAGAGGAGAGGGGAGGGAGCGGATCATGTCCGCTCCCTCCCCCATGTCAGCTGTGGGCTGGATCTGTGACAATTGCAGTCACAGATCCATCCATCCATCCATCCCTCCCTGCTCAGCCATCCCTGTGCAATACACCCTGTGCAATACTCTGCAATACACCCTGTGCAATACCCTGTGCAATACACCCTGCCAATACTCTGCAATACCCTGTGCAATACTCTGCAATACCCTGTGCAATACCCTGCCCATACTCTGCCCATACTCTGAAATACCCTGTGCAATACCCTGCCCATACTGTGCAATACCCTGCCCATACTCTGCCCATACTGTGCAATACTCTGCCATATTCCGCAATACCCTGCCATACTCCGCAATACTCCACAATACCCGGCAATACTCCACAATACCCGGCAATACTCCACAATACCCGGCAATACTCCACAATACCCGGCAATACCCGGCAATACTCCACAATACCCGGCAATACCCGGCAATACTCCTCAATACCCGGCAATACTCCTCAATACCCGGCAATACTCCTCAATACCCGGCAATACTCCTCAATACCCGGCAATACTCCTCAATACCCGGCAATACTCTGCAATAACCACTTCCCGCCCGCCGGCCGTCATATGACGTCCTTGACTTTGTGCGGAGATATCTGAATGATGGAAGCAGCTACAGGCATCATTCAGATATTCGCTTATTCAGCTGGCGATTCCCTACACCATAAGAATGATCATAGCGGCTGTTCCACCGCTTGCCCCCCCCCTCCTGCTGCCCTCTGGTGCTTCTACCGACTCACCGCTACGATCAAAGCCAGGATTGTTTTTTTTTTTTTGTTTTTTTTTCAGGCTTCCCAGCCTAGAGGTGAGATGTGGGGTCTTATTGACCCCATATCTCACTGTAAAGAGGACCTGTCATGCCATATTCCTATTACAAGGGATGTTTACATTCCTTGTAATAGGAATAAAAGTGATCAAAAAAAAATTTGGGGCGGAAAAACATGTCAAACTAAAATAAATAAAGTAAAATGAACAATAAAATATATATATTTTTTTTAAAGCGCCCCTGCCCCCGCGAGCTCGCATGCAGAAGTGAACGCATACGTAAGCCCCGCCCACATATGAAAACGGTGTTCAAACCACACATGTGAGGTATCGTTGCGAACGTTAGAGCGAGAGCAATAATTTTGGCCCTAGACCTCCTCTGTAACTCAAAACATGTAACCAGTAAAAATATTTAAAGCGTTGCCTATGGGGATTTTTAAGTAGCGAAGTTTGGCGCCATTCCACGAGCGTGTGCAATTTTGAAGGGTGACATGTTAGGTATCTATTTACTCGGCGTAACTTCATCTTTCACATTATGCAAAAACATTGGGCTAACTTTACTGTTTTTTTTTCTTTTAGGCACAAAACAGTTTTTTTCCGTAAAAAACGCGTTAGAAAAATTTCTGCGCAAATACCGTGCAAGATAAAAAGTTGCAATGACCACCATTATATTCTTTAAGGTCTTTGCTAAAAAAACATATATAATGTTTTGGTGTTCTATGTAATTTTCTAGCAAACAAATGATGATTTTTACATGTAGGAGAGAAATGTCAGAATTGGCCTTGGTGCTCCAGAACGCCTGAAGGTGCTCCCTGCATGTTGGGCCTCTGTATGTGGCCACGCTGTGTAAAAGTCTCACACATGTGGTATCGCCATACTCGGGAGGAATAGCAGAATGTGTTTTGGGGTGTAATTTGTGGAATGCATATGCTGTGTGTGAGAAATAACCTGCTAATATGACAATTTTGTGGAAAAAAAAAAAAAAGAAAAAAAAAATCTTGATTTTTGCAAAGAATTGTGGGAAAAAATGACAACTTCAAAAAACTCACAATGCCTCTTTCTGAATACCTTGGAATGTCTTCTTTCCAAAAAGGGGTCATTTGGGGGGTATTTCTACTTTTCTGGCATGCTAGGGTCTCAAGAATTGAGATAGGCCGTCAGTACTTCAGGTGTGATCAATTTTCAGATATTGGCACCATAGCTTGTGGACTCTATAACTTTCACAAAGACCAAATAATATCCACCAATTTGTACTTATTTTTACCAAAGATATGTAGCAGTATAAATTTTGGCCAAAATGTATGAAGAAAAAATAGTAATTTGCAAAATTTAATAACGGAAACAAAGAAAAATTCATTTTTTTACAAAATTTTCAGTCTTTTTTCTCTTATAGCGCAAAAAATAAAAAACCCAACAGTGATTAAATACCACCAAAAGAAAGCTCTATTTGTGTGAAAAAAAGGACAAAAATTTCATATGGGTACAGTGTTGTATGACTGAGTAATTGTCATTCAAAATGTGAGAGCACCGAAAGCTGAAAATTCGTCTGGTTAGGAAGGGGGTTTAAGTGCCCAGTTGTCAAGTGGTTAATGGAAATCCTGAAAACTTGACCTGTTGGGGCACCTTGAGGACTGGAGATGAGAAACACGGCTCTATACCCCGACAGGTCTTGTTTTCAGGATTTCCATTAAGGACTAGAATGAGAAACACGGCTCTATATCCTAACAGGTCATGTTTTCAGGATTCCCCTGAGATGAAACGGCAGTTTAACTGATTTAATCACTTGTGCAAAATAATGGAAATCTTGAAAACATGACCTGTTAGGACCTGCTGAAAATGTTCCCCCCGGCGGATTTGGACCCCCCTGTACTGCGCAGGCGCGGCGCTTGCACGGGACAAACCTCAAGTGAGCCTACAAAGACTCCGGAAATAGCCGAACATGTAGAGCTGACACTCAGCTCTACACGGCGCTTGCACCAATATGCCGCACGCTCCTGATGCTAATGCTACTCTGCAAGGGGCGGAAGTGATTTAAACAATAAAGTACACGTCTTAGCAGGGCATGGTGATGGGCACATTTTACTCACAAAATGATGCACAGAGATGATAAGGGCACCAATGTTGATGGACAATTTCAATATCCGCCCATCTGAGTTAAATGTGCAAATCCACCAATCAACACGCCCTGCTAAGACATGTACTTTATTGTTTAAAGCGGAGCTCCGCTGAAAAAAAAAATATTAAAAGCCAGCAGCTACAACTACAGCAGCTGCTGACTTTTAATATTAGGACACTTACCTGTCCTGGAGTCCAGCGACGTCCGCAGCAGAAGAGGAGCGATCGCTCGCCACTCTGCTGCCCCCACCGCCATCCTCGGTGAGGGAACCAGGAAGTGAAGCCCTGCGGCTTCACTGCCCGGTTCACTACGGCGCATGCGCGAGTCGCGCAGCGCCGTTCTGATTCGTCCTCCTGTGTTCTGGGAGCCGAGTGTCTCCCAGAACACTACAGGTATTCTGCGGGAAGTGACGTCACTCCCGGAGAGAGGACTCCCGGAAGTGGGTGCAAATACCTGTCTTAGACCCTGCACCCCCCTCCCCCCTGAAAGGTGTCAATTGTGACACCGGAGGGGGGGAGGGTTCCGATTAGCATAAATTGTAATTTAGGGTGGAGCTCCAATTTAAATCACTCCCGCAGACTAGTAGCACTAGCATCGGGAGAGTGCGGACATCCATATGCCATAGTCATTGCGCATGCGCCGTGTAGTGTTCGGCTATTTTCGGAGACTAGTGCACTGCAAGAGGGAACTTATTCGGCAGAACGCCGGCGGCGACCTCTCCCCTCCTCTCCGGGTCGGTGACGAATCGGAGCGTTCGCTATAGTTCCAGTCACCGCCCACTTCCCCTCCTGGATGGAGGATTTGGGACGCACGCTGTAGCTCGAGACCCCGCCCACTCCATGCTGCAGTCACCGCCCACTCCCATCACCTCTATTCCTTCTCCTGGGAGGAGTCTGGCTGCCCCCAAGTCTCCCTGGGATTGGTCGGGGAGGGAAGTCTTTGAACGGAGGAGGTCCCTCCCACTCCCTTCTCTTGTCACCGCCCCCTCCCAGTACTTCCGGTTCTGTTGTTGTAGGTGTCGGTGTGTCCCCGGAGGTGAGCGGTGAGGAGGGGTAACACCGGGGTCACAGGGGCCAGAGGGTGCGCAGCCGGCTCATTATAGAGTACTTGTCACTTCTCAGCTCCTGGGGGGGGAAGACATTAAATGGTGCACACAGCCTGAGATCACATCACACAGCTCTGTATGGATGGGTGTTCTCAGAAATGTGTCCCCCCTCTCCTCAGATCACCAACTTCCTGTGTGACCCTCACCTGAGATTCAGGTGTGATATGAGGTCGTTCCTCAGTGTGGGGGTCATAGAGGGGACACAACGTCTTATAGAAGACCCCCATATAGTGTCCCCGGAGTGTACAGGAAGTGTGGTCACTCCACACCCATCACACATTACATTCTGATCACCATCGATGGGTAAAATCACTATCATTGATTTTCTTCTTACATTCGCCCCTGAAAGTGGGAGAGATATGTTAGGCAGTAAGTAAACATGTTGTCCCAGAAGTTAATGTGTTGGAAAGCAGAAAAAATGTCCCTCGTAGAGTACAGTGCGTGTTGTGTATGGGGGGTGTGTAGAGTACTGGGGGCGCGGTGTGTGGCGGGGGCGCGTTGTGTACTGGGGTGTGTAGAGCACTGGACGCGTTGTGCACAGGGGCGTGGAGCCGCAGAACAGTCGGGGCGTTCATTACATGCGAACCGGATGGAAATTTTGGTGCAGAAACCTAAAATTCAGGATGTACTGGGCCAAAAAGATGAGAGAGATGAGATGAGAGAGAACTTGCACAATTGGTGGCTGACTAAATACTTTTTTGCCCCACTGTGTGTGTGTATGTATGTATGTATGTGTGTGTGTGTGTGTATATATATATATATATATTAGAGGTGCGCATCTTCACTGGCCTCACGATTCGATTACGATTATCAGGTCAACGATTCGATTCCGCGATGCATCACGATTACAGCGCAAGTGCGCATGGTTTTCACCAAAAAAATTTAAGCAGTCAGGAGAACTCCATTTTTTTTTAAATATATCTGTTCTTTTAAAAAAAAAAAGACAACACTCCCTGCATGTAGCAAAGTCTAAACAAAGCAGACAACAACTTGTACATAGTACAGGAGATGGTCAGAGGCTGCAGACATGCTACAGATGATCAGTGACTGCGGACATGCTACAGGAGATGGTCAGTGACTGCGGACATGCTACAGGAGATGGTCAGAGAGACTGCGGACATGCTACAGGAGATGGTCGGTGACTGCGGACATGCTACAGGAGATGGTCAGAGAGACTGCGGACATGCTACAGGAGATGATCAGAGAGACTGCGGACATGCTACAGGAGATGATCAGAGAGACTGCGGACATGCTACAGGAGATGGTCAGAGGGACGCCGGACATGCTACAGGAGATGGTCGGTGACTGCGGACATGGTGTAGGAGATGGTCGGTGACTGCGGACATGCTGTAGGAGATGGTCGGTGACTGCGGACATGCTGTAGGAGATGGTCGGTGACTGCGGACATGCTGTAGGAGATGGTCGGTGACTGCGGACATGCTGTAGGAGATGGTCGGTGACTGCGGACATGCTGTAGGAGATGGTCGGTGACTGCGGACATGCTGTAGGAGATGGTCGGTGACTGCGGACATGCTACAGGAGATGGTCGGTGACTGCGGACATGCTACAGGAGATGGTCGGTGACTGCGGACATGCTACAGGAGATGGTCGGTGACTGCGGACATGCTACAGGAGATGGTCGGTGACTGCGGACATGCTACAGGAGATGGTCGGTGACTGCGGACATGCTACAGGAGATGGTCGGTGACTGCGGACATGCTACTTTAAGGAAAAAAATAATACCTGTTGTGTCGAGAATGGTTCCCCCCGCCGGATTCTGTTCCCCCCCTGTCTCTCGGCTACTATCGGAACTCCGCCCCCCCAGCCCTGTACATTGCCGCTCCCTCCTACTGTTCCTCACAAATGCAAATGCTCCTAATACCGCCCCGCCTCTCCAGCCCTCTGCTCATTGGCATTCGTGGAAAAAACAGTAGGCGTGAGCGGCGCTGGAGAAGCGGGCGGTATTAGAAGAATTTGCATTCGTGAGTAGGAGGGAGCGGCAATGTACAGGGCTGGGGGGGGGGGCGGAGTTCTGATAGTAGCCGAGAGACAGAGGGAACAGAATCCGGCAGAGGAACAGTGTGTACACGCCGCGCTCATGTGACTGCCCTCTCTCCTCTCTGCTTTCACGTCTCTGACGCCAGGAGAGACGTGAGACGTGAGAGGAGAGAGGCGGGCCGGGCAGTCACATGAGCGCGTCATAGAAAAAACAAAACAACAAATGAGGTAACAGCTCTCCCGGGAGGAGAGCGGGGCTAGACATCGGGGTAATCGATTATTAGGTTTCCCTGCATCGGTGCCGCATCGGGGACGACCGAATCACGATGCACCAATGCGCCGATTAAAATGCACCCCTTGAATCGGTTGCTGACCACCCCCCATGTATATGTACTGCGACTGCGGAGGGGCGACTCCTACAGGTGAAGTCACATACCTGGAATGTGATTACCTCTTCCAGGTCTGTGGCGTGCCACCGGTGACTACCAGCTCCCACTGTAATTGGACTCAGCGGACCCCAGTGTTATCCGGGACCCACGATCCTTCTTGAGAGAGGCAAAACAGCGATCCGCCTATGTAAACAAGGAAGATCACCGTTCTGTCAGAGGGGAAGATGGAGATCTTGGGTTTCTGGCTGAGCCACTCAGGGACATTCACAGAGTTGTCCCGTAGCCACTCCCTTGTTATCTTGGCTGTGTGCTTAGGGTCGTTGTCCTGTTGGAAGATGAACCTTCGCCCCAGTCTGAGGTCCAGAGCGCTCTGGAACAGGTTTTCATCAAGGATGTCTCTGTACATTTCTCCATTCATCTTTCCGTCGTTTCTGACTAGTCTCCCAGTTCCTGCCGCTGAAAAACATCCCCACAGCATGATGCTGCCACCACCATGCTTCACAGTAGGGATGGTATTGGCCAGGTGATGAACGATGCCTGGTTTCCTCCAGACATAACGCTTGCCATTCAGGCCAAAGTGTTCAATCTTTGTTTCATCAGACCAAATAATTTTGTTTCTGATGGTCTGAGAGTCCTTCAGGTGCCTTTTGTTAAACTCTAGGTGAGCTGTCATGTTCCTTTTACTGAGAAGTGACTTCTGTCTGGCCACTCCTCCATACAGGTCTGATTGGTGGAGTGCTGCAGAGATGGTTGTTCTTCTGGAAGTTTCTCCTCTCTCCACAGAGAAACGCTGGAGCTCTGTCAGAGTCACCATCGGGTTCTTGGTCACCTCCCTGACTAAGGCCCCCCTCCCCCGATCGCTCAGTTTGACTGGGCGACCCGCTCTAGGAAGAGTCCTGGTGGTTCCAAACTTCTTCCATTTACAGATGATGGAGGCCACTCTGCTCATTGGGACCTTCAATACTGCAGAGACGTTTTCTGTACCCTTCCTCAGATCTGTGCCTCCATACAATCCTGTCTCTGAGGTCTACAGGCAATTTCTTGGATGTCATGGCTTGGTTTGTGCTCTGACATGCACTGTTACCTGTGGGACCTTATATAGATGGGAGTGTGCCTTTCCAAATCATGTCCAATCAGCTGAATTTACCACACAAGGACTCCAATCAAGTTGTAGAAACATCTCAAGGATGATCAGTGAAAACAGGATGATCCTGAGCTCAATTTTAAGTGTCATGGCAAAGGCTGTGAATATTTATGTACGTGGGATTTTTTATTTTTAATAAATTTGCAAAGATTTCAAACAAACTTCTCTCATATTGTCATTATGGGGAATTGTTTGTAGAATTTTGAGGAAAATAATGAATTTAATCCATTTTGGAATAAGGCTGTAACATCAAAATGTGGAAAATGTTACATAGTAGGTGAGGTTGAAAAAAGACACAAGTCCATCAAGTCTAACCTATGTGTGTGATTATATGTCAGTATTACATTGTATATCCCTGTATGTTGTGGTCATTCAGGTGCTTATCTAATAGTCTCTTGAAACCATTGATGCCTCCCGCTGAGACCACCGCCTGTGGAAGGGAATTCCACATCCTTGCCACTCTTACAGTAAAGATCCCTCTGCGTAGTTTAAGGTTAAACCTTTTCTTCTAATTTTAATGAGTGGCCACGTGTCTTATTAAACTCCCTTCCATGAAAAAAAAGTTTTATCCCTATTGTGGGGTCACCAGTATGGTATTTGTACGATGAAATAATATCCCCTCTTAAGCCTCTCTTCTCCAGAGAGAATACGTTTAGTGCTGGCAATCTAATGAAGCTCTGTGAATACTTTCCGGATGTACTGTGTATGTAACATTTATCGTCTTCTTAATTTTCAGGATGATTTCCGGTAATGCCAAATGAAGACTCATTTCCTGGAGTAAATCTGTGAAGGAGGTTCTGTATATACTGTATATGGATGGAGAAGAGAGATCACTATAATCCCAGGATAATGATCACTCCAGTGCAGAGCTCTTCTTATCATCACTCTACACAGGTGAATATAAATGATCCACTTCCCATTCTTATCACGTTCATAAACTGCCTGAGGGTCTAAGTGGTTATACCAGGAGCCAGCGATTCCCTATTGGGTAAATGTGATGCCAGCGGCTATACAACCACTGGATCACTTTTACAGGTGGCAGAAGAGGGTCCTTCCCATCACCTCTTCTCCTGAGCTCTCCCATCAAATCAGGGTACTCAGTAAAGATGCGACCCGCAACATCAGTTTCCCCAGGACACAGTGAGAGAGACATGTCCTCCCCCCCTGTGTGACGTCACAAATCTGAAGCAACAAGAATTTTCCAGTTTTGGTCCCATGTAAACAAGCTGTTACTGGCTTATGAAAGACTCTGATCATATTGATCTCGGTGTGATCAGGTGCTTTGGAGGCCAGAGGAGAGATCTGGGATCTGATAGACACAGATCTCTCCATAAAGAGGACCTGTCACAGTCCATGCTATCACAAGGGATGTTGTTCCTCTCTTGTGAGAGCTATAAAGTTGATCCAAAATATATATATATATATATATATTAAAGTGCCCTCATTCCCCTGTGCGCATGCAGGACTGCAGGCATATGTAAATGGTGATCACACCTCACATGTGAGGTATCACCGCGAACATCAGAGCAATACTTCTAGCACCAGACCTCCTGTGTTACTCTTAGCTGGTAACCTGTAAAGGCTTTTAAAGTGTCGCCTATGAAGATTTTTTGGTTCCGTGGTTTGGAGCCATTCCACGGGAGTATGCAGTTTTAGAGTATATGTTAGGTTTTTATTTGCTCAGCGTAATATCATCTTTTATATATTTTATCAAACAGTTGGGTATTATATTATGTTTTTGCACATTAAAATGAATTAAAGTAAATTTTTACCCAAAACATTGTGTTAAAAATCTGCTGCGCAAATACCATGTGACGTAAGAAATTGCAACACCCACCATTTTATTCTCTAGGGCCTCATTTTAATTTTATTTGAATATATATATATATATATATATAAGTGCTAGTGTCAAAAAAAAAGGTCAAAAGTCTTAGTGCATAGAACTAAATAAATTCAATATTAGTATGGTTCAGATCTTCTATTCCTCCAACACCGTGCTCACTATAAAGTGCAACGTGCTTCAGTTGAAGTGCTTCACTCGAAGTGCCATATAATTGTGCTCGCCAGAATTCCAAGGCCACGAGTGACCACCAGGCATGTAAAGAAGATCCCTCCTGCGTGGGTCCTTCCTCCCTCAGGCTTCCCACAAGTGTCAAACACTTTTCCAGATATGTGACAAGACTTCACTTCAATTAATCCGGATAATAAACTTCTCAGTCATCATGAGCTGTATATACAATAAACATCCGTGGCCCCTTTTCCATTCAGTCTGCAAAAATTGGCTCCAGCAGAAATGAGCCACCAAGAGACAAAATATAGTGTAATAGTCTTTTTAATCCATTAACCACTTGAGATCCGCGCTATAGACAAAAGACGCCTACAGCGCGGCTCTCAACTGCCGGGTGGACGTCCCTGGACGTCTTCCTGTTTACATTCCCCCCGCGCGTCGCGGAGGGGAAAAGCTGTGCCCGCCGTGTCACATGGTGCGTGTGCCTGGCGGCCGCGATGTCCGCCGTGTGCACGCGATCGGCATTTACAGAGCCAGGGACGTGGATCTCTGTGTGAACACAGAGATCCACATCCTGTCAGGGAGAGGAGACCGATGGTGTGTCCCTTGTACATAGGGACACCGATCGGTCACCTCCCCCAGTCAGTCCCCTCCCCGCACAGTAAGAATCACTCCCAGGGAACACAATTAACCCCTTAATCGCCCCCTAGTGTTAACCTCTTCCCTGCCAGTCACATTTATACAGTAATCAGTGCATATTTATAGCACTGTTCGCTGTATAAATGTGAATGGTCCCAAAGTAGTGTCAAAAGTGTCCGATATGTCCACCGCAATTTCGCAGGCCTGACAAAAATCGCAGATCACCGCCATTACTAGTAAAAAAAATGATAAAAATGTCATAAATCTATCCCCTATTTTGTAGGCGCTCTAACTTTTGCGCAAACCAATCACTATACGCTTATTGCGATTTTTTTTTTTTTTTTACCAAAAATATGTAAAAGAATACGTATCGGCCTAAACTGAGGAATAAATAGTTTAAAAAAAAAAAATGGTATATTATTATAGCAGAAAGTAAAAAAAGTGTTTTTTTTCAAATTTTTTTGTTTATAGCGCAAAAAATAAAAACCGCAGAGATGATCAAATACCACCAAAAGAAAGCTCTTTTTGTGGGATTTTTTTTTTATAAAAATATAATTTGGTTACAGTGTTGTATGACCGTGCAATTGTCATTCAAAGTGCGTCAGCGCTGAAAATTGGTCTGGGCAGGAAGGGGGTTTAAGTGCCCAGTAAGCAAGTGGTTAAAAAACTTACAGGAAACAATCTGATGACGCGCGCACGAGCGGGAAATGCATTGAGAGTGAGGCTTGGCACGCATGGTACAGGAGCTCTCCACCCCCATTGAAACAGCTGAGGCGCACGCTGAGTGGTTCGTATCACACGCCAGTGACGGACCGGCCTCTGCCTTCTCTCTCAGCTGCGCTGCAATCTGTTATACCTGACACAAGCCCTGTAAGTTTTTTAATGGATTAAAAAGACTGTATTACACTATATTTTGTCTCTTAGTGGCTCATTTCTGCTGGAGCCAATTTTTGCAGACTGAATGGAAAAGGGGCCACGGATGTTTATTGTATATACAGCTCATGATGACTGAGGAGTTTATTATCCGGATTAATTGAAGTGAAGTCTTGTCACATATCTGGAAAAGTGTTTGACACTTGTGGGAAGCCTGAGGGAGGAAGAACCCACGCAGGAGGGATCTTCTTTACATGCCTGGTGGTCACTCGTGGCCTTGGAATTCTGGTGAGCACAATTATATGGCACTTCGGGTGAAGCACTTCATCTGAAGCACGTTGCACTTTATAGTGAGCACGGTGTTGAAGGGATAGAAGATCTGAACCATACTAATATTGAATTTATTTAGTTCTATGCACTAAGACTTTTGACCTTTTTTTTTGACACTAGCACTTGATTTTTTAATTGTTTATATTCTTGTTGCGCCCTTTTTCACTTTATAAATCTGTTCATTAGTTATTACTAAATTTGGAGCTGCACTAGAATATTTTAGGAAAGTTTTTTGAATTTATATTGGCGCCGGTTCCCATTATACACTGTTTTCCATATACACACACATGTACAGTATCTCACAAAAGTGAGTACACCCCTCACATTTTTGTAATTATTTTATTATATCTTTTCATGTGACAACACTGAAGAAATGACACTTTGCTACAATGTAAAAGTAGTGAGTGTACAGCTTGTATAACAGTGTAAATTTGCTGTCCCCTCAAAATAACTCAACACACAGCCATTAATGTCTAAACCGCTGGCAAGAAAAGTGAGTACACCCCCAAGTGAAAATGCCCAAATTGGGCCCAAAGTGTCAGTATTTTGTGTGGCCACCATTTTTTTCCAGCACTGACTTAACCCTCTTGGGCATGCAGGTCACCAGAGCTTCACAGGTTGCCACTGGAGTCCTCTTCCACTCCTCCATGACGACATTACGGAGCTGGTGGTTGATGGAGACCTTGCGCTCCTCCACCTTCCGTTTTAAGGATGCCCCACAGATGTTCAATAGGGTTTAGGTCTGGAGACATGATTGGCTAGTCCATCACCTTTACCCTCAGCTTCTTTAGCAAGGCAGTGGTCATCTTGGAGGTGTGTTTGGGGTCGATATCATGTTGGAATACTGCCCTGCGGCCCAGTCTCCGAAGGGAGGGGATCATACTCTGCTTCAGTATGTCACAGTACATGTTGGCATTCATGGTTCCCTCAATGATCTGTAGCTCCCCAGTGCCGGCAGCACTCATGCAGCCCCAGACCATGATACTCCCACCACCATGCTTGACTGTAGGCAAGACCCACTTGTCTTTGTACTCCTCACCTGGGTGCCGCCTCACACGCTTGTCACCATCTGAACCAAACAAGTTTATCTTGGTTTTATCAGACCACAAGAGATGGTTCCAGTAATTCATTTTCTTAGTTTGCTTGTCTTCAGAAAACTGTTTGCAGGCTTTCTTGTGCATCTTCTTTAGAAGAGGCTTCCTTCTGGGATGACACCCATGCAGACCAATTTGATGCAGTGTGCGGCGTATGGTCTGAGCACTGACAGGCTAACCCCCCACTCCTTCAACCTCTGCAGCAATGCTGGCCGCACTCATACGTCTATTTCCCAAAGACAACCTCTGGATATGACGCTGAGCACGTGCAATCAACTTCTTTGGTCGACCATGACGAGGCCTGTTCTGAGTGGAACCTGTCCTGTTAAACCGCTGTATGGTCTTGGCCACCGTGCTGCAGCTCCGTTTCAGGGTCTTGGCAATCTTCTTATAGCCTAGGCCATCTTTATGTAGAGCAACAATCCTTTTTTCAGATCCTCAAGAGAGTTCTTTGCCATGATGTGTCATGTTGAACTTCCAGTGACCAGTATGAGTGAGTGAGTGAAAAGCTTATATAGCGCTACAAATGCGAACTAAATCGCCTCAAGGCGCTTGGCATTCAGTGACGTCTTGATCCTTCAGAAGAGGTGGGTCTTAAGCTTTTTCCTGAAGGCCTGATGGTTTTCTTCCATACGGATGTCCGGGGGTAGAGCGTTCCATAGTATGAGAGAGTGAGAGCGATAAGACCAAATTTAACACACCTGCTCCCCATTCACACCTGAGACCTTGTAACACTAACGAGTCACATGACACCAGGGAGGGAAAATGGCTAATTGGGCCCAATTTGGACATTTTCACTTAGGGGTGTACTCACTTTTGTTGCCAGCGGTTTAGACATTAATGGCTGTGTGTTGAGTTATTTTGAGGGGACAGAAAATTTACACTGTTCTACAAGCTTTACACTCACTACTTTACATTGTAGCAAAGTGTCATTTCTTCAGTGTTATCACATGAAAAGAAAATAATAAAATATTTATTGTGAGGGGTGTACTCACTTTTGTGAGATACTGTAGATGTGTATGTGTATATAATGTGTTGGGGGGGGGGGGGGGGGTTCTAAGTAATTTTCTAGTAAACAGTTTTGTAAGATTTTTACATACAGTATGTGCCAAGTGACAGAATTGGCCGTTGGCTGAAGTGATTCATTTTCTTTTCCTTTTTATAAGGTGTTATCATTTGATGATGTGGCAATCTATTTCTCAGAAGAAGAGTGGGAATCCCTGAAGATTGAACAGAAGGAGACCTATAAGAATGTCATGATGGAGAACTTCTGGTCTATGAGATCTTTAGGTATGTAGAGTCTGCTTTTGCCTATTGTGACATCTTACCCAGTACCACTGTAGATGCTTTTTCTTTCTCGTACATCACGGGACACAGAGCGACATAGTCATTACTAATGGGTTATATAGATACCGTCAGGTGCTGGCACTGGCAACTTCCAAAACCGGAAGTACCCTCCCCTATATAAGCCCCTCCCATCCGGGAGCACCTCAGTTTTTTGCCAGTGTCTAAGGTGTTGGCCAAGAAGAAACATGTGTTTTTCACTGAGCTTGCGTACAGGTTCTTTTGGGCCTCAGTAAGCTATTCCGGATCCGACCAAAAAAGCTTCATAGCTAAACGGTCGGTACCCGGGCCTTGCAGAGAAGAGCAAGGTTTTGCCTGTAATGCTTCTCTTAGGAGAGCTGGACCCTGGGATCCAGAGCTCTGGTCATACCCACGACCAAGATGTTGTCTGTGCAGGGTGCTATACAGGTCCAGGGGAGTGGAATCCTTGGGAACCCGGTCCCTGAAGGTTTAATTACAATGCCTGCCGTGATAGGTGAAGTTTGGGCTTCTGTGGCCAAACAGAGTCCTGCGGCGGGGAAAAGGTAAGTGGGGGCCCCTCAGGAACTTGGTTCTATTGAGGGGACCCCCAAGCCTAATATGTCTTTCTGCCTGTTACCTAACGGTATTCCCGCTAAATATTATGCATGCCTGTAACTACTAAAAAATGTAATAATTTTAATAGTGGTCAAGAAAAAAAAAAATATATAATAGACCGCGGTACCTGTGTTAATCCACTAGAGGCTGCTGTGGAACGTTTCTTGTCATGTGGACTAGTTTCTTTTCATCAGAGCAAGTCCAGGCAGATGGTGAGTTCTCTTGTGGGAAACTGCTTCCTCTGCCATGTTGCAGTGCTCGTCCGTCCCCCGGCCTGCGGCAAAAGGGGCCCTGGCTCTTGTCCCTAGTTTCCCTCTTCAAAATTAGCGCCGAAGGCGCACGTGGCCGCGCGCGTGCGCGTGCACGCGCCTCTATATATAGAGGTGAGCTGGGAAAGGGGGCGGAGCTTGGGGGATGACGCTCTGTGCGCGCCGCAGCGCTTCTGCGCATGTGCGGGCGTCCCAGCATGTTAAAAACCACAATTATGTGTTGTGAGCTGGCTATGGAGTGCAGAGACAGAGCTGGCAACATTTAAAAAAGGCATACAGCAAGCGGTTGATGCAGGCATCCCCATAGAAAGGCACATTAGTAGACACCAACTGTTTTTATAGCAGCAATTGTGCTAGACTATTGTCAGTAAGTGGTGTATTTCGGCTGGAATACCTCAGCTTTGGGCTTAGGAATAATGCCGTCTAAAAACTCCGGGACTAAAAATCCCAGGAAGCATAGGGGGTCTCCATCGGGCTCTGAGGATCTTGGGCATGCTTTGGCTGCACCAATCTCCCCTGAAGAATCAGAGGTTAGTGACCGTAGAGCACCCTCAGGAGTACCTGGTACTGTGGCTGTCCTCAGTTCACCTGCTCCTGTGTATGTAACAGAGGAGGTTTTTTCCTCAGCTCTGGGAGGGCTGGAAGAGAGATTGTCAGCATTAATCGCTGCTTCCCTGTTACAGGAAAAAAGCGCTCGATCTCCGTCTCCTCCCTCAGAGTGCCTGTTAGCGGAGCAACAGTCCCATACAGGGATCGACCTACCTGAAGGGGATCAGGATGAGGTTGATTCTGTTGTAGAGGAATCAACAGTGGAAGAGCCATTCTCAGCATCACATGCTGAAAGATTATGGGTTCAGTCCCTGACTAACATGGTCCGATCAGCATTTAAAATGCCCCTTGCGGAGCCATCATCCACTTCTGTCTCCTCGTTGGGGTCGCTAAAAGCTCCCCAGACTGTTTGTTCCTTTCCGATCCATCCTTTACTGGAAGGGCTCATTTACCAGGATTGGGAGCATCCTGATAAAATGTTTACTCCTCCCAAGAGATTTCAAGTGGTCTATCCCATGGAGGATAAGTTCATCAAAAAATGGAGGGTCCCTACAGTGGACGCAGCCATCTCTTGTGTGAATAAATCACTGACATGTCCAGTGGATAATGTCCAAATGTTCAAGGACCCAATAGATAAAAAATCGGAGTCCTTATTAAAATCTGCTTTTGCTACAGCAGGCTTGGTGACACAACCAGCAGTGGCAGCTATTGGGGTCTGCCAAGCAGTGAAGGATCAGTTGAAACAGGTCTTAGGGGACTTGCCAGATCAGCAGGCTCTTGCCCTAGCTGATCTACCTAGAGCTTTATGCTTTGCGGTGGACGCTATAAAGGATTCAATCCATCAGGCCTCCCGCCTTAAGCTGTCTGTAGACATATGCGTAGGCTTTTATGGCTCAAAAACTGGTCTGCTGAAGCTCCCTGTAAAAAATTGCTGGTTAGCTTCCCATTTCATGGTGAACGCTTATTCGGGGAAGACCTGGACAAATATATCCAGAGAATTTCCAGCGGTAAAAGTACACTTTTGCCGGTTAAAAACAGAGTTAGAGGTCCCTCTTTTAAGAGGCCTGCTTCTCCAGTCCCTAGGACATCGGCTGTGAAACAGTTCCGACGGCCTCCTCGGTCAAATCCCGGAGGTAAAAATCAGGGACAATTGCAGGGTAACAAGAAGCCCTGGGTCAGGAGAGGTACAAAACCTCCCCCAAAGTCAAATGCATGAAGGGTTGCCCCCACTCAATCGGGTGGGGGGAAGACTTCAGTTGTTCACAGAGACCTGGCGGGACACGATCAGAGACAGATGGGTGCTCTCCGCAGTAAGTCTGGGATACAAATTGGAGTTAAAAGACACTCCTCCTGCCCAATTTATGAGGTCAAACGTGCCAAGAGATCCCCAGAAGAGAGGATCCCTCCTGTTGGCACTAGAACAATTATTGCTCCAAGCCATTATAGAGGTTCCCCTGGAAGAATGGGGGTTCGGGTTTTACTCAAACCTCTTTACAGTCCCGAAGCCAAACGGACGTGAGGCCCATATTAAATCTAAAAGGGCTAAACAAATTCCTGTATATCAGGACTTTCCGATGGAGTCGATCCGATCGGTGGCCACTGCCCTACAAGGGGAGGATTGGTTAGCCTCGATCGACATCAAAGATGCTTATTTGCACATTCCCATCTTTCCAGCCCACCAAAAATTTCTACGCTTTGCGGTGGAAGGGCGCCATTTTCAGTTCAGAGCCTTACCCTTCGGTCTGGCCACAGCACCACGAGTGTTCACAAAAATTCTGGCCCCATTATTGGCCAATCTAAGAACACGAGGTGTAACGATAATGGCATATCTAGACGACTTGTTGCTGATAGACCACTCAGTGGAAAAACTAGAAGTGGTTGTTCACAAGACAATCAAGTATCTGGAATATCACGGTTGGATTATCAACCGAGACAAGTCAGCCCTAAAACCAGTCAAAAGTCTGGAATACTTGGGGCTAAGGCTGGATTCAGACCAGAGAAAAATTTTCTTGCCTCAAGAAAAGGGGTCGTCTTTGAGAGATTTGATCCACTTAGTGGGTACAAAAAGACAGCCATCCATACGCCTGTGCATGAGGCTGCTGGGAAAAATGGTGGCATCATTCGAAGCAGTACCCTACGGTCAATTCCATTCAAGGAATTTGCAAAGGGCCATACTGTCAGCCTGGAACAAAAAAGTTCAGGCCCTAGACTAACCAATGTCCTTGTCCCCTTCCGTTCGCAAGAGCCTCCGCTGGTGGTTGGTTCCCCAGAATCTGGAAAGAGGGAAATCCTTCAGTCCGATTTCTTGGAAGGTGGTCACTACAGATGCCAGCCTTAATAGGCTGGGGAGCAGTACTGGAGCAATGGTCTCTCCAGGGCACATGGTCGGATGCGGAAAAGGCCCTGCCCATCAATCTCTTAGAGATACGAGCAGCCCGGTATGCCCTAGTAGCATGGACATCCAAACTCCAAGGGTCCCCTGTCAGAATTCAATCAGACAATGCCACAGCAGTGGCATATATCAATCATCAGGGGGGCAGCAGGAGTCGTGCAGCCCAGAGGGAAGTAAATTACATCCTGAAATGGGCAGAAAGATATGTCCCAGCCATATCTGCGGTATTCATTCCAGGAGTGGAGAATTGGAAGGCGGACTTTCTAAGTCGCCAACAATTATGCCCAAGGGAATGGTCCCTTCATCCCAAGGTTTTCCGGACAATATGTCAGCGGTGGGGAACACCGGATGTAGATCTGCTAGCATCCAGATTCAACGCAAAAGTGGACAGGTTTGTCTCTTGGACAAGGGATCCCCTAGCTTGCGGCTCGGATGCCCTAGTGTTCCCTTGGGATCAGTTCAAGCTGATATATGCATTCCCACCGCCACAATTGTTACCTCGATTACTCCGCAGAATCAGGGTAGAAAAGAAACCAGTGATTCTGGTGGCTCCAGCGTGGCCCCGAAGAGCATGGTACGCGGAGATTGTAAAGATGTCTGTGGGGAGTCCTTGGACCCTCCCACATTGTCCGGACCTGCTTTCGCAAGGACCGATATACCACCCTTCCTTACCAGCCCTAGGTTTGACGGCCTGGCTATTGAAGCCCACATTCTAAAAAAGAGAGGGCTCTCTAATTCTGTGGTATCTACCATGATCAATGCCAGGAAGCCGGTATCCAGGCAGATCTACTATAGAATCTGGAAGGCGTACATCGCCTGGTGTGAGGCCAAGAAATGGCATCCACGTAAGTACGTAATAGGTAGGATTCTGGACTTCCTACAATGGGCTGTAGATAGGAAGCTTGCCTTGAGTACTATCAAGGGTCAGATTTCGGCCTTGTCAATATTTTTTCAAAGGCCCTTGGCTTCGCATTCACTAGTCAAAGCCTTTATACAAGGAGTGATGCGTATTAGTCCTCCGGTTAGTATTCCCATATGTCCATGGGACTTAAACCTGGTTCTGTCGGTTCTACAGAAACAACCATTTGAACCATTACAGCATATTTCTTTGGTTCTTCTCACCAGGAAATTGATTTTTCTAGTAGCCATTTGTTCGGCTAAAAGAGTATCGGAATTAGCAGCTATGTCCTGTAAGGAGCCATATCTGGTTATCCATAAGGACAGAGTAGTGTTACGTCCTCATCCAGCCTTTCTTCCTAAGGTGGTATCGAGGTTTCATTTGAACCAAGATGTGGTTCTTCCTTCTTTTTTCCCCAAACCTACTTCGGTAGAGGAAAAGTTATTGCATTCTTTGGATGTAGTAAGAGCAGTTAAAGCTTATCTAAAAGCCACTGCTCAGATTCGCAGAACGGATACTTTGTTTATTCTGCCGGAAGGCCCCAGAAAGGGTCAGGCAGCATCAAAATCTACTTTAGCCAAGTGGATTCGACAGGTCATAATACAAGCCTATGGCTTGGGAAGGAGACCGCCTCCGTTCAAAGTTAGGGCGCACTCCACGAGAGCAGTTGGAACTTCATGGGCAGTGCATCACCAGGCCTCCCTGGCTCAAATCTGTAAGGCCGCAACATGGTCTTCAGTACACACGTTTACTAGGTTCTACCAGGTGGACGTTAGAAGTCAGGAGGATGTCGCCTTTGGGCGCAGTGTGTTGCAGGCCGCAAAAGATCCTCATGCCTGATAGCGCCCAGCTTATGCATGGTGTATCCCCCCCCTCGTTGGGCATTGCTTTAGGACATCCCATTAGTAATGACTATGCCGCTCTGTGTCCCGTGATGTACGAGAAAGAAAATAGGATTTGTTATAACAGCTTACCTGTAAAATCCTTTTCTTGGAGTACATCACGGGACACAGAGCTCCCGCCCCTCTTTTGGGGACACTTATTGCTTTGCTACAAAACTGAGGTGCTCCCGGATGGGAGGGGCTTATATAGGGGAGGGTACTTCCGGTTTTGGAAGTTGCCAGTGCCAGCACCTGAAGGTATCTATATAACCCATTAGTAATGACTATGTCGCTCTGTGTCCCGTGATGTACTCCAAGAAAAGGATTTTACAGGTAAGCTGTTATAAAAATCCTATTTTTTTTTTTCTCTTTTTGAAGATAGGGTGCAAAACTAAACACATCACTTTTTGATTTTGTATTCTTCATTTAATAGAAGTGTTAATACCGTATATACTCGAGTATAAGCCGACTCGAGTATAAGCCGAGGTACCTAATGTTGCCCAAGAAAACTGGGAAACCTCACTGACCCGAGTATAAGCCGATGCCCCACTGTTCCCTAGCTCGCTGTTCCCTGTAAATAGAAATTTTTACATTGTAATTATTACCTGTAAAGAAGTTGCGGCTGCGGCGTCCATCGTTCGAATTCCGCGGCGTCCATCGTTCGAATTTCGCGGTCTCTTCCTGTTCCTTACTTGATAGGCGAGTCTCAGCAGACACTCTCCGCCTATCACGATCATTCTCTCATTCTTAGTTTTCCCAGCAGACACTGTGTTGGGTGTTCCGCCAATCACAGACGTCTGCTGGAAAACTGAGGATGAGAGAATGATCGTGATAGGCGGAGAGTGTCTGCTGAGACTCGCCTATCAAGGAAGGAACAGGAAGAGACCGCGGAATTTGAACGATGGACGCCGCGGAATTTGAACGATGGACGCCGCAGCCGCAACTTCTTTACAGGTAATATTTACAATGTAAAAATTTCTATGACTCGAGTATAAGCCGAGGGGGGGACTTTCAGCCCCAAAAAAAGGGCTGAAAATCTCGGCTTATACTCGAGTATATACGGTAGTTTCTTTTTATCAATGAACAAAATGGAAAGTAAATGAACAGAAGAGAATCCAAACCAAATCAATATTTGGTGTGTTCACCTTTTGCCTTCAAAACGGCATCAATTCTTCTAGGTATACTTTCACACAGTTCTTGAAGGAACTCGGCAGGCACAGTGCCTTGAAAAAGTATTCATACCCCTTGAAATTTTCACACATTTTGTCATGTTACAACCAAAAATGTAAATGTGTTTTATTGATATTTTATGTGACAGACCAACACAAAGTGGCACATAATTGTGAAGTGGAAGAAAAATGATAAATAGTTTTCACATTTTTCTACAAATATGTGAAAAGTGTGGGGTACATTTGTTTTCAGCCCCCCTGAGTCAATACTTTGTAGAACCGCCTTTCTCTGCAATTACAGCTGTAAGTCTTTTTGGGGATGTCTCTACCAGCTTTGCACATCTAGGAGGGACATTTTTTCCCATTATTCTTTGCAAAATATCCCAAGCTCTGTCAGATTGGATGGAGAGCGTCTGAACAGCAATTTTCAAGTCTTGTCACAGACTCTCAATTAGATTTAGATCTGGACTGTGACTGGGACATTCTAACACATGAATATGCTTTGATCTAAACCATTCCATTGTAGCTCTGGCTGTATGTTCAGGGTCGTTGTCCTGCTGGAAGGTGAACCTCCTCCCCAGTCTCAAGTCTTTTGCAGACTCTAACAGGTTTTCTTCTAAGATTTCCCTGTATTTGGCTCCATCCATCTTCCCATCAACTCTGACCAGCTTCCCTGTCCCTGCTGAAGAAGAACATCCCCACAACATTATGATACCACCACCATGTTTCACGGTGGGGATGGTGTGTTCAGGGTGATTGATGTGCAGTGTTAGTTTTCCGCCACATATAGCGTATTGCTTTTAAGCCAAAAAGTTCAATTTTGGTCTCGTATGACCAGAGCACCTTCTTCCACATGTTTGCTGTGTCCTCCACATGGCTTCTCGCAAACTGCAAACAGGACTTCTTATGGATTTCTTTCAACAATGGCTTTCTTCTTGTCTCTCTTCCATAAAGGGCAGACTTGTGGAGTGCATGACTAATGGTTGTCCTGTGGACAGATTCTCCCATCTGAGCTGTGGATCTCTGCACCTCCTCCAAAATTACCATGGGCCTCTTGGCTGCTTCTCCGATTAATGATCTCCTTGCCCGGCCTGTCAGTTTAGGTGGACAGCCATGTCTTGGTAGGTTTGCAGTTGTTCTATACTCTTTTCCATTTTCGGATGATGGATTGAACAGTGCTCCGTGAGATGTTCAAAGCTTGGAATATTTTTTTATAACCTAACCCTGCTTTATACTTCTCCACAACTTTGTTCCTGACCTGTCTGGTGTGTTCATTGGCCTTAATAATGCGGTTTGTTCACTAAGGTTATCTAATAAACCTCTGAGGGCTTCACAGAACAGCTGTATTTATACTGAGATTAAATTGCACACAGGTGGACTCTCTTTACTAATTAGGTGACTTCTGAAGGCAATTGGTTCCACTAGATTTTAGTTAGGGGTATCAGAGCAAAGGGGGCTGAATACAAATGCACGCCACACTTTTCACATATTTGTAAAAAAAAAAAAAAATTGAAAACCATTTATCATTTTCCTTCCACTTCACAATTATGTGCCACTTTGTGTTGGTCTATCACATAAAATCCCAATAAAATACATTTACGTTTTTGGCTGTAACATGACAAAATGTGGAAAATTTCAAGAGGTATGAATACTGTTTCAAGGCACTGTAGGTTGTTCCAAACTTCTTTGGAGAACTAACCGCAGATTTTTTGTGGATGTTGGCTGTCTCAGATCCTTCTGTCCCTTCATGTCATCCCAGACAGAAAGATCAGGGCTCTGTGTGGGCCAAACCATCACTTCCAGGACTCCTTGTTCTTTTTTTCACTGAAGATAGTTCTTAATGACATTGGCTGTATGTTTGGGGCCGTTGTCCTGCTGCAGAAACATTTGGGGCCAATCACACGCCTCCCTGATGGTATGGCATGATGGATAAGTATCTGCCTGTATTACTCAGAGCTTAAAGTGGAGTTCCACCAAAAACTGGAACTTCCACTTTTTGCAATCCTCCCCTCCCCTCCGGTGTTACATTTGGCACCTTTCAGGGGGGAGGAGGGAGCAGATAACTGTGTAATACAGGTATTTGCTCCCACTTCCGGGCATCGGTCGCCTCGTGATTGCAGTGACCTACGCCACTTCTGGCTACTCTGTCCTCCCCCACTGTCTTCTGGGAGACACACAGGTCCCAGAAGACAGCAGGGACCAGTGAGGACGCGCAGCGCGACATGCGCAGCAGGAAACCAGGAAGTGAAGCCGAAAGGTTTCACTTCCCGTTTGCCTCACCGGGGATGGTGGCGGCATCAGCCAAGAGCCGAGCGACAGATCGGCTTCGTCTGCCGACATCGCAGGCGCCTTGGATAGGTAAGTGTCCATATATTAAAAGTCAGCAGCTGCAGGCTTTTAATATTTATTTTTTAGGCGGACCTCCGCTTTAAGGTTGAATACGAAAGACATATTTTACTCCTGTGTAGGTCTCGGGGTTTCCACTCCAAGAATTCTCTCCATGGGACCTACCAGCATTTTGGCTAGAGCTCACAAACCCACTTTGCATAATGGAGTCCTCTTTCAAGCTTTTCATTAAGCTTATCATTTTTTGGACTGTGTCTATAGCACAATAAGGTCCATGTACTCCACACACTCCCAAAGAGACTTTAAAAAAATAAAAATCTTGGCTGCAAGACAGTAATCTTCAAAGTGAAGGCTGCAAGCATCTGGGAGCCCTTTTACACTCCTAGACTTGTATTTCCTGCAGGTGGACAAATCCATCTCATGTGAAATGTACTTGAAGATTTTAGGAAAGGATAATAACTAGGTTTTTTCTTTTTGTTTGCAAGGATACCTCCCTGTAAAGCCAGACATCATACATAGGATTGAGAAAGGAGAAGAGCCATGGATATCCGAGGCAGATAGTTCCAGAACCAAACTGAGTTTCCTCGGTTCCTCTTCAGGTAATTACATGACAACCAGTAACATTTAAATGTCCTTCTATATTGTGTCACGAGGGTTACCCTTAATAAATGATGCAGGTTATCTGAATAAACCCTCCTGTACCAGGCTGGCCCTGGTATCATGTGATCGCTGTGATTGGTCACATGTCAATAGTACACAATAGGGGAGATTTACTAAAACTGGAGAATGCTAAATCTGGCGCAGCTCTGCACAAAAAGCAATCCACTTTCAGGTTTTATTGTCAAAGCTTAAAGGGGTTGTAAACCTTCGTGTTTTTTCACCTTAATGCATCCTATGCATTAAGGTGAAAAAACGCCTTGCACTGTCCGGCCCCCCAGCCCCCAATTTTACTTACCTGAGCCCCGAAATTACGTGGGCGCGAACCCGCGTCGCCCTCTCCTTGGCTTCTCGGGTCTTTATTGGATAGATTGATAGCAGCGCAGCCATTCGCCCCCGCTGATGTCAATCAAATCCAATGACGCGGCTGCTGGGGGCGGGGCCGAGTCATACACTCGGCGGCTATGGAGGCCGAGTGTATGACACGGGAGCGCGCCCGCAAGGTAACCTCCTCGGGAGAGAGCTTCCCAGAGGGGGTTATCTATTGCGGGGAGGAGCCGAAAGAGCTGCAGTGGGACCCCAGAACAGGAGGATCGAGGCCACTCTGTGCAAAATGAACTGCACAGTGGAGGTAAGTATGACATGTTTGTTATTTAAAAAACAAAAACAACCTTTACAACAACTTTTAATTGAACAAGCTGAAGTTAGAAGCGGATTGGCTACCATACACAGCTGCACCAGTTTCTGAGTGCTCCAGTTTTATTAAATCTACCCCTATGACTTTCATTCATAGCCATTCATTGTGATCTTTGTGATTGGTCACAGTGTTTACATGGTACAGGGGCCAATCACAGCAGACCTGTACCACTTGATAGCTGTGGTCAATCACAGCAATCACAATTGTGCACAACGGCACATGAATGGATGCCAAAAATGATTGCTTATAACAATTATCAGATCATCACTGTAATGAGCAATCGTATAAAGGACAAAAAAAAAAATCTAGATCCCCAGAAGCAGTTCAGTGTTACTATGGTGACACTGTACTGCTTCGGTCACAGTATGTTGTGTAAATTATATATATATATTTTGAACCACTTCAATACCGGGCACTTTCGCCCCTTCCTGCACAGGACAATTTTCAGCTTTCAGCGCTGTCACACTTTGAATGACAATTGTGCGGTCGTACTACACTGTACCCAAACAGAATTTTTATCATTTTGTTCCCACAAATAGAGCTTTCTTTTGGTTGTATTTGATCACCACTGGTAAATATAAAGAGTATTCACGCGCTACTGTGGAACAGCTGAATGACAGCTGTGAAGGGGTTAAATGTGAATCCACTGCTACAAAACACTGAAAGGTAAAACCAAGACCTGAGTGTGCATGAATATAAAAAGTAGTGCTGAGCTGTTGATAGAATTTAATGCAAAGGTATAAAAACAAACAAGCATAAAAACAATGGTAATAAGTGCAAAGTGCACAATGTTGTGCAAGTGGCAAACTAAGTATCGTGCCAAACAATGTAGTGTCAAAATAAACCTCAAATGCTGAAGAGGTATCCGGATGCCGTGCATATATAATAGCTGGGAAGGTAAAGGGAATCCCAGGATAGTGTAGTATGTTTTAACTACAGTTGCGTTTATTACGTAAAAAGTATACAAGGTACTCACATTCAAACAGTAAACAAAACGTGTATCCACGAGCGCCGAGCTCGCCTGCGTCACTTCCTGTTGCCTCTACGTCCCTACATGTATCGTCAGCGATCACGTGACTTCATTAGGGAAACATGATGAAGTCACGTGATCGCTGACGATACATGTAGGGACGTAGAGGCAACAGGAAGTGACGCAGACGAGCTCGGCGCTCGTGGATACACATGTTTTGTTTACTGTTTGAATGTGAGTACCTTGTATACTTTTTATGTAATAAACGCAACTGTAGTTAAAACATACTACACTATCCTGGGATTCCTTTTACCTTCCCTGCTATTATATATGCACGGCATCCGGAGACCCTTTACACCACGGATGTAACAGCCACTCCTGCAACCAGGGACTACCCAAGGCACCATCCAGACGGGCTGGATTACGCTGGATACATGCAGGCCTTTCTTATATGCTGTAACCTCACAGCAGTGAGGTAAGGGGCCACCCATTTACCTTAGCAGAAGGCACTGAAGAGTCATCACTCTGTACATTTGCACCTTAGTAGAAGGCACTGAAGAAGCCATCACCTTGCACACATCACTTTTCATGTGCGATTGCACATTTTGCACTTTTTTTCTTTTAGCATCACACTTTGTGATTTACCACGTTCACCTATGCACCTTTGCATTCCATTTTATGCTTATTTTACATATTTCACAGCAGATGTGATTGTTTCATAGCAGATGTTATTTGCACTTGTACTACTTGAAGTTGTTTCCATGATTATTTTGCATTGTGTTGTATACCTCTTCAGCATTTGAGGTTTATTTGGACACTACATTGTTTGTCCACGTTACTTAGTTTGCCACTTGCACAATATTTTGCACTTATTACCATTGTTTTTATGCTTGTGTGTTTTTTTTATACCTTTGCATTTAATTCTATCAACAGCTCAGCACTACTTTTTATATTCATGATCACCACTGGTGTTTTTATTTTTTGCTAAACAAACTAAAAAAGACTGAATTTATTTTATTTTTTTAAAGTTTTTAGTTTCTGTTATAAAATGTTGTTTTCTCCTTCATTAACGGGCACTGATGAGGTGGCACTGATATGTAGAATTGATGGGCACTGATGGGCGGCATTGATATGCAGCACTGATGGGCACAGATAGGTGGCACCGATGGACAGCACTGATGATGAGGTACTGACAGCTATTACTGATTGGCACTGTGGTGGGCACTGACAGGCGTTCCTGATGGGCACTGACTGGCAGCTGATGGGCACTGACTGGCATTGTTGTGGCACATCTCATGGGGCTGCACTGATAATCCACGTGCTGATTATCAGTGCAGACCCTCCTCTGACAGGGAGAGAGCCGCTGATCGGCTCTCCCTCTCAGCGCGAACCGAGGGAAAGCCATTTACCGAGTTATTTTTACCAAAGCAATGTAGCAGAATAGTTTTGCCTAAATTCATGAAGACAGATTATTTATTTGCAAACTTTTATAACAGAAATTAAGAAAAACATGTTTTGTTTTTTTTTCCTCCAAATTTTCGCTATTTTTTTCATTTATATTGCAAAAAAAGAAAAAAAAAAACAACCCAGCGGTGGTTATACCAGCAAAAGAAAGCTGCAGCTGCCTAAAAAAAAAAAAAAGAAAAAAAAAGAAAAAAAATGATAAACATTTCATTTGGGTACAGTGTTGCATGACTGAGTAATTGTCATTCAAAGTGTGAGAGCGCTGAAAATTGGCCTGGGCAGGAAGGGAGTTCAGGAGTTAAGGATGAAGAATTTCTCTTCATTGTACAATCATTTATAACGTACTTGTGCCCCTTGGATACACTAAACATTTACCACAAAGGTGGATTAATTATGTTTGACTTAAAGTATTTGTAAAGGCAGAAGTTTTTTTTATCTTCAAGCATTGTATACATTAAAGTGGATGTAACCCCAAATTATTATTATTTTTTTAATTAAAGGGGTTGTAAAGGTTTGTTTATTATTTTCTAAATAGGTTCCTTTAAGCTAGTGCATTGTTGGTTCACTTACCTTTTCCTTCCATTTCCCTTCTAAATGTTTTTTTTCTTTGTCAGAATATCTCACTTCCTGTTCCTCCTCATGAAGCTTGCCCCCATCATCCAAGCCGTTCTGGCTGGGGGTTAGTCAGCGTGCTCGCCCCCCTCCCTTGGGACTACATCTGTGCATTCACAGGCACGGGAGGCTCCCCGCAGGGATGTAGTCCCAAGGGAGGGGGCGAGCACGCTGACTAACCCCCAGCCAGAATGGCTCGGATGATGGGGCAAGCTTCATGAGGAGGAACCAGGAAGTGAGATATTCTGACAAAGAAAAAAAAACATTTGGAAGGGAAATCAAAGGAAAAGGTAAGTGAACCAACAATGCACTAGCTTCAAGGCTTGCACCTTGTACAGTATAGGATTTCATGTCATCTGTGCCCAGTCTTGCCACGAAGAGTTAATCCAGCTTTGAGCAATCCTCTTATCTTTTTTTCAGTGAGATAAAAAACATTCAGACAGAGAAATAGGAGTCAGTTCTTCCCCCTTGCTGTGAGTGACAGGTGATTTACATATCTCATGCACGAGCCTAAGAGAGACATTCTGTGTACTTCACCTTCCCCCTCCTTTTTTCTTCAGCTCTCCCAGGATTGGCTGCTCCACACATCAGCATGATTAAACATGCTGAAGTCATGTGGTGACTTTTCAGGGTTTTGACTGGATGTTAGTGATCATAGCAGAAGTTCAGTGTAAGAAATACGCAGGAGAAAATGCATGTTGACAAGAGGAGTGTAGAGGTGGGCGGGAAGTCTACTGACATCACGACTCCACCCACCGAGCTCCGGACAACAGACCCACCCTCAGAATCTGCAGTTTTTCAGTTCTTATAACAGACAGAGGGGAGACATTTGACAGATAAGGATACATGCAGGAGGCATGTATATCCTTATAGATCAGCACTATGGCAGGAGTTTAGAATGGATGTAAACCCACTCTCGTCTACTTTAAGATAAAACGCCTTCTGTGTGTAGCAGCCCCCCTCATACTTACCTGAGCCCCATCTAGATCCAGCGATGTTGGAGTGTCTCAGCTGTCCAGGACTCCCCTCCTCATTGGCTGGGACAGCAGCGCAATGTCCGGTGCTTTCAATCAAAGTCAGTCAGCCAATGAGGAGAGAAAGGGGGAGGGGCGGGGCCGGACCACAGCTCTATATCTGAATGGACACAGGGAGCTGTAGTTCGGCTAAGGTGCCCCCATAGAAAGCTGCTTGCTGTGGGGGCACTCAACAGGAGGGAGGGGCCAAAAGCACAGTGTAGGGGCCCTAGAAGAGGAGGATCCGGGCTGCTCTGTGCAAAACCATTACACAGGGCAGGTAAGTGTGACATGTTTGTTATTTTTAACTTAAAAAAAATGAGACTTTAGTATGACTTTAATATTGTGTGCACAAGATTTTTATTTTATTTTTATTTCTTGCAGATTCTGAGCACAATATAAAAGCACAGAAGGGTCCTCACAACGCAGATCCTCTAGACCTCCAGACCTCTGACACCGAGGAGCAGACACTTTCTCACTTGGAAAATGAAAAGGTGTTTTGTGACACGTCAGTTCCTAAGAAACACCCTAAACCTTGCCGAGGATCCAAGCCTTTCCCGTGCCATAAATGTGGGAAGGGTTTTAGTAGCAGAGTACATCTTATCCGTCATCAGATCACTCACATTGACAGAAAGCCGTTTGTTTGCTCGGACTGCGGCAAATGTTTTGCTCAGTACCCAACATTTTTACTGCACAGGAGGGATCACAAGGACGAGGTGCCGTATTCCTGTTCTGACTGCGGGATGGTTTTCAGCCAGAACGCCGACCTTTGTAAACACATCCAAACCCACACAGAACAGAAGCCGTTTTCTTGCAATGTGTGCGGTAAATGCTTTAGCGCAAGCTCCATCCTCATTAAACATTATAGGATCCACACCGGTGATCGACCGTTTGCCTGTCCTGTGTGCGGGAAGTGTTTTAGGCAGAAAAACCATCTGGACAAACATAAAGTCGTTCATTCAGAGGAGAAGTGTTACTTCTGTTGGGAGTGCTCAGCGTCTTTCCCATCTGCAGACGACCTCGCTAGTCATAAACTGACCCATTCGTACAATAAGCCCTTTTCCTGTTCCGAGTGCGGGAAACTGTTCAGGTGGAGGTCGTCGCTCTTGGAACATGTTAAAATCCACACTAGAGAGAAAACCTTTGCGTGTTCGGAATGCCCGAAAGCTTTTAACTGGAAGTCATCATTGGTGGAACACCTGAGGGTCCACTCTACTAATAATCTGCTTTCTTGCCCCGAGTGCGGGAAGGGTTTTTATAAACGGGCCAACCTAGAGCAACATCGGAGTATGCACACTGGGGAAAAACCCTTTGCGTGCTCTGACTGCGACAAACGCTTCTCACGCAGGAGAAACCTGAAAAGGCATCAGGCGCTTCATAAGGCAAAGGCAGCTTTTCCATGCTCTGAGTGCGGGAAGTGTTTTCACTTCAAGACCGCCCTTGAGCAACATCGGATGAAAGGATGTCTAAACGGAGACTCTGGTAAAGTGTTTGCATACAATTCAGAGCTCTGTAAAGACTTGCAGGTTCATTCTGGAGAACAGCCGTATCCAAGGCATGAGGCCCTTCATAACACAAAGGCAGCATTTCCATGCTCTGAGTGCGGGAAGTGTTTTAGTAGCATGTCCATATTGTCTGAGCACCAGCAGACCCACACAGACGTCAAGCCTCAGTTGTGTGCTGAATGCGGCAAATGCTTCTCTAAGGAGGCCACCCTTGAGCAACATCGGAAAGTCCATGAGAAGAAAGGATGTCCAAATGGAGACTCTGGGAAAATATTTACATACAATACGGAATTCCGAAAAGACTTTCAGGTTCATTCCGAAGAGCATCCGTATCCTTGCCCTGAGTGCGGGAAGTGTTTTAGTAGCATGTCCATATTGTCTGAGCACCAGCAGACCCATACAGAAGTCAAGCCTCACTTGTGCACTGAATGCGGCCAATGCTTCTCCGATACAAATGCGCTTGCTACCCACCAAAGAACCCACACCGGGGAAAAACCCTTTGCCTGTTCTACCTGCGGAAAAATATTTAGCCAGAAGGTCCAAGCGGCAAACCATCAATGCACCCACAGCAAGGTCTCAGAGCTTTCCACAGAGTCCTCTTACCAAGACTGCGGGAAGAATTTCTTGACCGATTTCGGTGAGACCAAATCATTTTCCTGTTCTGATTGTGGCAAAAGTTTTTCCAGGGAGTACAATCTAAAGCAGCATGAGAAAACGCACCAGAATGGGAAACCGTTCACCTGCGACGAATGCGGGAAAAGCTTTATCAATAACGCACACCTCGCACGGCACCGGACCACCCATACCGAGAGGAAGCCGTTCATCTGTTCCGAGTGCGGGAAGAGCTTTGTGCAGTACTCCTCACTCACACAGCATGAAAAAATTCACAAAGGGGACAGTCCTTTTAAATGCTCGGAGTGCGGCAAAGGTTTTATGCAGAAGGCTGACCTTGCCAGACACAACAGAACTCACTCTGGGGAGAAACCTTTTTCCTGTTCGGAATGCGGCAAAAGCTTTAGCGTTCGTTCGATCCTTGTAAAACACGAGCGCATCCATTCCGGGGAGAAGCCGTATTCTTGCTCCCAGTGCGGGAAAGGTTTTACGCAGAAGCCGCACCTCGATAAGCACAAGAAGGTGCACAATGGGCAACAGCCGTTTGTTTGCTTGGAATGTGGGCAGGGCTATGACACCAGCGCAGGCTTAGCGAGGCACAAGGCCACCCACGAAGGGAACAAACGTTTTTCATGCTCAGAATGTGGGAAGGGCTTCAACTGGAAGGCGTCTCTTGTAGAACACATGAGGCTTCATACAGGAGATAAACCTTTCTCATGTTCTGACTGTGGGGTTAGTTTTCCCAAGAAGGCTTTGCTGGTAAAGCACCAAAAAACTCACACCGGTGATCTACACGTTCACAAGAGCTCAGATCTTCCCAAAGAGAAAAATGGTGAAGAAGATGTGGATGGTGTGTCTGCAAATGCTGGAAGTGATGTCACCTTTAACATCATCACCGTAAAACTGGAGGATGAAGAGGAACGTGTGGGATCAGACTTGAATTACGTGAATCTGTAGACTTCTTTTTATAGAGCCCTTTCTGTAAATGCACATCTTTAGAATTGTACTGTTTTTAAACAGCCTATAAAAAATAAATATTGTATTAGAAAATCACCTTTATTCACTCTTTCCTGTTTCCAGACCTGAAATGTGTCAAAGCGTTCTCATTTTTACAGATTTTATTTATAAAAGAGAGAGAGAAAAAAAATATATATATATATATATATATATATATATATATACACACATATACACACATATACACACAGTGGAACCTCGGATTGCGAGTAACGCGGTTTACGAGCGTTTCGCAATACGAGCTATTATTTTTTTAAATCGTAACTCGGTTTGCGAGTGTCTCACAACACAAGCACAATTCAGGCCAAAGCATTGTGCAGTACCGCGTTTTGCCTGAGGTGGGGGGGGGCAGAGCCAAACATCGCCGATTGGTGCCTGTAATTGTCATCATAGGTATACCTCAACTATGAGAGACAAAATGTGGAAACAAATTGTATAAGAAATTAATTGGATAGTTTCCAGAACCAAAACGGTACAATCTCCCAGTCCCAATATAAACTAGAAAGAAAAACCAAAGAGAGAAAAAAATGGATTTTATGGGGAGATGTTAGTTTGGTTAAAGGTGAATACACTTGAGACGATAGATATGTAGAAAAATAAATTTATTCATAACATCTTAAAATTACGCTGATAATACAAAATAAAAAAAAAAGGATTGAAACAAAGAGCTTAGACTGTGCAGTTAGCCAACATGTTTCGCACACAATTGTGCTTCGTCAGGGCTTAGCACTTCTCTGTTGTCTCATCAAGTCTATAAGACACAAAGATTTGTAATTAGTATCGAACCAATATACATTATCTCCTTAATCTTTATTTTATTTGAGATAAAATGGGTTATACAAAGTACACATATCATAACCTTTTTAAGTCTAACATATCTCCTATTTATAGTTTTCCCATACCCTACCCGCCCACCCCCCGCCCCCAAGGTCCGCCCTTTTCGCCATCTTAAGTTATCTCAAAATTTTTTTTTTTTTTTTTTTCCATTTCTGTCATTCCTATTACATATTTCTCTGAACACTTAAACTCACTCCATTTCAGCCAGGTACTTCTATGTCTACTTTCCATTCCCTGCTCTCTGCTACTCAGGTACTCCATCTCATGCACGTAGTCTACTCTCTGTATCCATTCTTTTATGGATGGGCTCTCCACTTGCAACCATTTTTTGGGAATCAAGGCCTTTGCAGCATTGAGTAGGGAAGGGACTAATGTTTCTTTATATTGTTTTTTAGTTTTATTTGTCCCATGGAACAGAACATTCCAGGCATTTTGGGGTATCTTTTTTCCCCAGTGATTTCATTTATATACTCCAATATAGTATGCCAGTATTCTTTTATTTTTTGACACTCCCACCAAATATGCATTGTTGTTCCCCTTTGCCCACATTCCCTCCAACACTGTGATGATCTACCTGGCTGAAATTGATTGATTCTCACCGGGGTTAGATGCCACCTCACCAAACTCTTATAGTTCGCTTCTACCGTTACAATATCTGTCGCATAGTCATGTACTGCTCCAATCATTTGTTTTTCATCTAGTTTTATCCCAAGGTCTTGTTCCCATTTTCCTATAAAGGGGAGGGCCCCGGTTCCTTCTAAATCTGTTAATATGTTATACATTTGAGATATTCCATTTTTCGTAGGTGTTTTAATATTGCAAAGCTTTTCGATTGG
This sequence comes from Rana muscosa, assembly GCA_029206835.1. Classification (NCBI taxonomy): domain Eukaryota; kingdom Metazoa; phylum Chordata; class Amphibia; order Anura; family Ranidae; genus Rana; species Rana muscosa. The sequence continues at coordinate 1,433,369 of CM055125.1, forward strand.
GTTCAGTGTCTTCTCCTCTCTAACTGGTTTGGGAATTGTGCTTACAAAATGTTTAAATTGTGTGTATACCCATTCACTTAGAAACTGCCACCCATGTGTTGTGATTAGTTCTGTTCTCGCCCTTATTTTCCCTTGTATCATTATGTCTTTTACTTGTGCATCCCCTAAGTACCTCCCCATCTGAGTCCCGTTTCCTGGAATGAAAAAATTTGTTCCTGCCAACGGAATCAGTGGGGAGTTATACTCCCATTTTTCTCTTCTATATATTTTGTCCCATTCTTTAAATACTATTTTTGTTAAACCGTGTATTTGTGAACTGTGTGTCCTATACTTCGGTGGAATCCATATTTCTTTCCCTAATGGTGCTGTGTATAAATTATTCTCCATATTTACCCACCTCTTATTTGTGCTGATGTTTGCCCATTCTATTAACCTAGCCAATATTACCGCCGTATAATATCTTTTAATATCGGGGGCCGTCAATCCTCCTTTGTTTTTTTTCCTAGACAAGAGCGTATAACCCACTCTGGCTTTTCTATTTTGCCAGATAAACTTTAAAATTATACTTTGTATTACTCTAAAAAAACACTGGGGTATCTCTATCGGAAGCATTTGAAATTTATATAAAATTTTTGGTAAAGTCACCATTTTCAGTAGATTTATCCTCCCTATCCAGGAGATTGGACTCCTCGATAGCTTTTTTAATTCTGTTTTTACTTCATTTAACAATGGGATATAGTTAGCACCATATATTTTTTCCAGTGTCGGTGTTATTCTAACCCCCAAGTAGGTCAGTGCTTCTGTTTCCCAAGAAAAAGGGAATTCTTGTTGCAACGCTATTACTTCTTGTTTCCCTATTCCTAGATTTAATATTACAGTTTTTGTTGGATTAATCTTGAAGTTTGTAAGCTCCCCATATTTTTTTATTTCTTTTATAACGTTTGGCAATGATATTCTTGGGTTTGTTATATATAGAAGTATGTCGTCCGCGTATGCTGCTACCTTATGTTCTTCTTCCCCCACTCTGACCCCTCCTATGTCTACATTTTTCCTTATTTTCTCCAACAAGGGCTCCAATGCCATTACGTACAGGAGGGGTGAGAGCGGGCATCCTTGTCTTGTTCCATTGAACATCTCAAAAGCGGACGACCTACTTCCATTTACTTTTACCCTCGCCGTTGGATGTTTATATAGATTCTCAATCCATTTTATATATTTTGGGCCCATCCCCGTATTGCGTATTGTCTCCATCAGGAACCCCCAATCTACTCTGTCGAATGCTTTTTCAGCATCTATCGACATGAGCAAGACTGGGGGTCCTTTCTTCTGTGTCCTGTGCATTAGTAGCATTGTCCTAATACTGTTGTCCCTGCCCTCCCTTCCTGGGACAAAACCTACCTCGTCTCTGTTTATTAAATCGGGCATCAGGTTTTTTAACCTTGCCGCTAAAACCTTTGCGTAGAGTTTTATGTCTACGTTTAATAACGCAATAGGACGATAGCTTGAGCATATGGATATATCTTTGCCTATTTTCGGTATTATTGTAATATCCGCTAGCAGGGATTCTTTTCTGATTTCCTCGTTTTCCCCTATTTTATTAAAGTAAGTACAAAGAACTGGTACCAATTGCTTCCTGAATTTTTTAAAATATTTTATTGTAAACCCATCAGGGCCTGGACTTTTCCCTCCTGGTATTTTTTTTAAGGCATCATTAATTTCATCCTCTGTTATTGGTCTCTCTAGGCGTTCAATATTCTCTGTTGTAATTTTTGGTAGTTTCAAATCAGCTAGGTATTTTTGTATTTTACTTATCTTATGATGTTCCTCCTGCTGTATTACATTATTTCTGATTGCATATAGGGAACTATAGTATTTCTCGAAAACCTTTGCAATCTCAATGGTTTTATATTTTAATTCACCTTTTTCATTTTTTATTTTTTCTATATAGTTTAAGGTTTTTTTTCCCTTCGAGATTTTTGCTAAGTATCTTCCTGGTTTATTTCCCCATCTAAATCTTTCTTTTGCCACATTACAGAAAACTTTCCTTGTTTCTTCCTCCAACAATTTCCTTATGAATGTATTTGTAAAAATAGGCAGGTATAAAGGAATTAAAACAAATGATGGAGGTTAAAGTAATGACATATAATGTAAGAGGTTTAAATACCCCTAAAAAAAGACATATGATATCAAGAGAACTAGAAAGGTATGCAGTTGATATAGTTTTTTTACAGGAAACGCATATATCTCATGATTCAAATATTAGATTGCATACACGGATAATCTCAACATGGTATTATGGAGACTCTCCAAATAAAAAGGCAAAAGGAGTAGCGATTGGCATAGGGAAAAATGTAAGTTTTGTATTAGAGAGTAGAAGAGTAGATCCAGATGGCCGTTTCTTGTTTTTGAAGGGGACTCTGCAGGGAATCAAGTATACACTAGTAAATGTTTATTGCCCTAATAGGCACCCTAAAAAATACTTTAAAAAAATACTAGACGCCCTAGAGGAATTTAAACAGGGATATCTGATTGAAGCAGGGGACCTCAATTTTATAATGGACTATGGTCTTGATAGTACGTCTGGTGCACCGATGAGAGAGAGTAAACAAATGAAACTGATAAAAAAGAAAATGTATACACATCAGTTGTTAGATATATGGCGAATAGCCCATCCAAATAAAAGAGACTATACATTTCACTCGCCGGTGCACGATACGTACACGAGATTGGACTACATCTTAGTCGACCATGCAATTTTGGAATACGTGGTAGACACTTCCATTGAAACAATAACAATTTCGGATCATGCCCCGGTAACTGTAAAACTTAAGTTTGAGGAAAGGGAAAATAGGAAAGAGACGTGGAAGTTAAACGAAGAACTAATAGAAGATGAAGAAGTGATTAAAAATTTAATAACTGAAATAGAGCAATTTTTTAGTATAAATGATACATCAGAGGTCTCGAGGGCCACAATATGGGAAGCCCATAAGGCATTTATAAGAGGAAAGTTAATTTCAATAGGGGCATGGAAAAAAAAAGAAAGGGAGATAAACTTGAAACGGACAATAAAGGAACTACATGATCTGGAACAACAACACAAAACACAATTAAATCAGGAAATGCATCAGAGAGTGGTGATAAAAAGAGAACAACTAAGGAAATTGTTGGAGGAAGAAACCAATATACATTATCAATACATATATATATTTGTTACATCGTGTATCTTTAGTGCATGATAACAAACTTGCAAAAAGATTTTTTATATTTATTATTACAACTGTGCTCACCTATTTTATTCCAAGGGGATCGCATAGAAATGTACCATAACGGACACAGGCATCAATGAACCAACGACCAACACAAATCGTGATGTAGCTTGCCCGATGGATACCAGATCCAACGGGGTGAAATATGGGGATTTGTTTGACCATGTGAGCTGACCAATTATTATCAATATGTAGTGGTCTAAAACAAGTGTCAAGTAATTTTGGACCGACTCTCGTTACAAGTCAAGATATTTTATTGCATATGCAAGAGAAATGGTTAAATGTATATCTTCTGCTTCAGAGATCCATTTCTGCCTGTCATAGATTTACATTCAGCTTTTATAACCCTTAAACCTTCCCTTTTCCTGCTCGTAACGTCCTGACCATGTATAATTTCAACCTTTATTCTGACGTTAGCAGGAAATAGGGAAATATCCTTTTTCAGCCAACACCTTATGACAGGATATTTCATACAATGGATACATAAATTATCTCATGGTTCGCAGCCCATATTTTGACAGATGTAAGAGTCAGCACATCTTTGCACAATAGAATATGGTCATATGACTTATTCCAGTAATTAGGGTTATTAGAGCTTATTCAGCATATTTAAATATTAATAGAGTTATATAAAGCAAACATTTTAACTTTAGAAGATATAGTCATATTAATATGCATATTTATAGTTGACATTTAAAGTATAATTTCTAATTTCTCTAACAGCTGCTCCCTTTTATACTTATAATGTCAATAATTCAAATATCCAGGTTCTTTATTTTACCAGGTATTATCATTTAGACAAATAAGTCTTTTGAAAGGACTTTAAGTTCATCTTCATCAGGTTCCGGGTATAGTTCAGTGTTGTTCTGAAAAAACATAGTCTTTGTTAGTGATGTGTCAATCAGTCTTTGAAGAATTCCTCTAATACAAGGAATGCAGCAACATCCACACAGCGTAAGGACCGTGGCTGCCATGACAACAGAGATGAGCAAACCTTTTGCAAGATCACCCCATTTACCAAACCATTTTTCAAAGAGTCCTGTTAAGGGGTTCTCTACACCAGAGTTCTCAGTTAGTTCCTGGGATAACATTTGTAGGCCTTGCAAAGCCTTGGTGATACTTCCATCAGGTGCCGTATTATTTGGAATAAAAGTGCAGCAGAAGGTGCCGAACATTTCGCATACTCCGCCCCTTTCTGCCAGCAACATATCCAATGCTATACGGTTCTGCCACGCTGTCAAAGAGGTGGCGTCCAATTGTGCTGCTATACCTTTGATAGCATCTCTGGTGTAATTCACAAACCTCTGCTGGTTGTAGTAAATGTAGTTTATCCAGTCGACATTCTTATTGGGCTGTACCCATAGGAAGAGTGAGGTGAGTCCTGCTGTTACTTGATTCTGTGCTTTAAATTCATCCGGAACTCCTCGTGGAACACCTATTGAGTCTATATAAACCCGGTTGTCAAAGGATCCTTGGGGTGTTTCTCGCTTAAACCGTTTAAAATAGTGTTTACCTGGTAGTTTTATCAATTTGTTAGTCATAGGAAAAATATAAAAGGGAAGCAACAGGCGGGTAAGGGCACAACTACCCTCCCATCTAGGTGGCAGTCTAGGTCTTAGTTTCATGTCCCCACACAGCCACCAAACATCAGCCAGTTGCCGTTTCTGTTCCTGAAACCATTTTAGTTTGTACCTAATGTCTGTAGTTGATGTTGTGGTCGCACAGTATTCAGGAGATAGGGTGCCAACCTTTGAACCATCCTTGTCTATGTTAGAGAAACAAGAAAAATTTCCTGGTAATGCTTGTACTGAAGGGGGTATACTTCGCATTTTAGTTTTAGGGTATCTTTTTTTCTCATTTGCACATTCAGACCCAGTAATATTTTCTGAAAACAGTCTTATTATACAAGCTAAATCTGTTTCCTCTTCAGGGAGAGGAATGGTAGCTAGTTGTGGTCTTGGGTTTGCACAAGAAATACAATCACTTAACCCCTTTGATTGAGTTGTGTATCTGACCCATTCTATCCACTCATTTTTGTCTCCAAATCCTGTTTCTATACTTAATTGTTCCTTGTAGGTAAAATCTGTTTTAAACAAGGAGGGATTAAGTTGAAACTGAGTGGGCTCTGGGACTGGGGTGTTCTGACCAGGGAGTACAACCTTAATAGTAATTCTTCCTAGTAGATCACTCAGGCTGGGCCTATATACTCCTAGACCATAAACTCCAGCATCTGATACCTGCGGGTTTTTTATTGTCAAGGAGATGGGATTACATTTATTAGGTGTAAGCCAATCACGGGACTGGCAATCACCAGTCCACCCTCTTCGACTGTATATAGATATACGTTCTACCTGATCCTTCCTTTGTTTAGGGATCACGGCAGAACTAGCAAGCCAACCATTATCATCTGTTGACCACCACACATCAGCCCACGCACTGCATTCTGGAGTAGAACATAAGTATTTGCCCGTAAAAACATATCTTTGATTCCCAATGTCTATGACTTGACTTAGATCAAATTGTATTGTGGTGGTCTTACCCTGTATAACATTTATGGTGACACCATCTGGCCCCTTCATTATCTGTCTTTCCCCTCTATGACCCATTATGTTCAGTATTGGAATGAGGTCAAAAAGCATATAAATCCCCACAACTATGCCCCCTACTATTAATGTGATCAAAAGGATTCTCCCTGTCCATGTTTTAGTAAAATACCCTGGTTCAAACATTAGTCTCTCTCTGGGTCTTCCCTCCACCCCTATGAGTCCATAATGTACCAGTATGTCTTTCCACTGTGCCTGCAGATTGTGGGTGGTAGACACAGTGGTTTTTCAGGTCAATATTATACCATTTACCAATCTGTTGTATTGTTCGATTCACAAAATGGGAGCCATTGTCACTGTAAATTACCGAGGGGATCCCTTGTCGTGGAATCACCTCTTTGATTAGTACTTTGGCTACTGACTGCCCATCCGGGTGTGTCATAGGAAAAGCTTCCACCCACTTTGTAAACATATCAACAATAACCAGACAGTACTTTTTATTCTCACATTTGTTCAATTCAATAAAATCCATGCATATTGTGTGAAAGGGATAAGGGGGTTGTGGGAAATGACCCCTTAAGGCTCTTAGGGCACCTTGTGCATGGTATCTGTTACAAATCGGATATGTGAGACAAAATTTTCAGAGTAGTTTTGTAAACCCATATGTTGTGTACACCCAGTACCATCCCTCCTTTTGAGGTATGGGCCTACCCATGACTCAATAACACAGCATACGTGAATAGTGATGTAGATAAGTTAGGTTTACCTTCTGTACATGTGTATATACCATTGACCAGTGTTGACCCTGTATATAACCACTTTGATTATCACCTGCCGGTGATGTTTTCTGCATTTCTGATAACCATGTTTCATCAATAGCTCTCTGTACCTCACCATTTACTTGGGAAACTGTATATGTTTGTCATTGCTGTCCTTCAGAAGCTTCCTTTGCTGTCTTGTCTGCTAGTGCATTCCCTAGGGTAATTGGATCTGTTCCCTTTCTATGTGCCGCACATTTACAAATAGCCACTTGTGCTGGTTTTTGTACATATTCTAGAAGGGCAAGAATGAGATCTCTGTGTGATCGGTTTCCCATGGCAACGTAATCATACCCCTTTTTTCCATTGCTGGGCGAATATGTGTAGAGAAAGCGTATTGGCTGTCAGTATAAATATCTATTTATTTTTCCCTTCCCCTAGACTGCAGGCCCTTGACAGGGCTATAATGTCAGCTTGTTGTGCAGAATAGGAACTGGGAAAAGGTCTAGCTTCAATGACCTGGTCGTGTGTTACTATAGCATAAGCCGTTTGATTTATCGTTTTTTCTACACGACCCATCAACAAAAATGTCAGCATCTAGAAAGGGAACATCAGTGAGATCCTTCCTAGGGAGTACCCGTTCATCAATTTTGAGCTGCACAATCATGTGGATCCCCATCACCAGGTGTTGGCATTAGTGTAGCAGGATTCAATGTAGTACACTTCTTGATTGTAACGTGTGGTTGTCCCAGAAGTGTAGTCATACATGATAAATGCCTGACTGGAGATAAATAGGAGATTCTGTCTTGTAGTAAGATCACCTAAATAACATGTGAGACTTTTAAGTACCAGGGGTGGAACAATACTATCAATGCAGATGACCGTATGGCCAATGAGGCTGCTACTACAGCTTGTACACAGTGGGGCAAATTAGTTAAGTAAAATGCAACTAGTTTGTGTTCGTTCTCATAAACCTGAGTGAGAGCAGAAGTCATGTACCCCTCTTTACAATCTACAGTCTGCTAAAGGGTTTCTACTGTAATTGGGTAGGCTAAGCACAGAGGAACCCACAATGAGGTGCTTCACCTTTGTAAATGCATCCTCTGCTTGCACATCCCACTGGATGGAACCTTTTGCAGACATTTGTGTACCATAGATGAGATCAGAAAGAGGCACCACCTCCGTAGCATAATTAGCTATCCATGCTCTACAAAAATTTGCCATGCCAAGAAATTACATCATTTCTTTATTTTTACGTGGTTTGGGGGCTTGAAGGATGGCCTCTTTTCGGATCTCATCTGGATGTCTGCCTTTTTGAGATATAATGTAACCCTGGTATTTCACCTTGTTTTTCAAAAGTTGTATTTTATTTTGCTAACCTTGTGACCTTGTTCTGCGAGGAAATGCATCAGAGCCAAGGTGTCAATTTTACATTGTCGCTCCAGAGGAGCCGCTACCAGAATGTCATCCACATACAAGAGAATTTGACTCCCACTGGGAGGTACAACTCGAGACAAAGCATTGAACATTTCTTGTGAGTTTTCCCTTGTACATAAGTGCAAACCAGAACTGACTGTCTGTCTTAATTAGCCCTACGTCTGTCTTTCCTTTTGATCACAAGAAATCGGGGACGTCTTTTAAGGCATCCCCTTCCCCTCGCGTCAAAAAGTGTCAGTCACTGTCTTTTGTCAAAACTTCAATCACGCAAGTTCTGGTTGTACATTCAACAAACCACGCTAATCTGTACCTCTGATTCCCTCTGGATTTCAGTTCCTCATCTGTTAATTTGACCCAGTCTGTGATAAGTTCTCCCAGCTCATGCCATGATACCTCGGAGTTCCGCGTGACCGAAACATGAGGTACAGTATCCTGCCTGTATATTTGCAGAATAGGCTGTGGTAGGAGACAAGTAGCCATGTTATTTCCTTCCTTATCACAGTACAGGTATCTTAAGAGCACTTCAGTGTTAGTGCAACTCATTAACTGTTTCTCATAAGACCTATCAGGCCCAGTGGTCCTTTTGTAGTAGATAGTGCAATAGAGGTTCGTCTGGACCTTGTACCTTTCCTCACAGGCTCTTCAATTATTTCTGTCAGGGTTTTGGGCATCTTTAATCCCTCAGTTTGTAAATCCAAGCTGTACCAGTATCAGGGCTCATTATCCACAGCTGTGATTTGTTTTTCACACAGCCGATGGGCTTTGAGGCCCCCCTCCACTGGTACGACAGAAATATCAAGAGCATGCAACATGTCTCTACCCAACGAATTAACAGGACATTTAGTTGACATTACAATTTTACACTGAGCCTTTTTACCTGTCTGTGGATTTTCCACAGTAAGGCCTTCAGACACGGCCTCCTGGTGCATCAACCCATTTGCAGATTTTACATATACTAAACCTTTTCCCTTTACCCCTGGTGGCATATCCAGCGGGTGTATCAGGGTCCTACAAGCCCCAGTGTCACAGAGAAATGTTACCCAACTACTCTTTGCAACCCAGGTTATTTCTGGCTTGGCTTCAGCATGCAAACAAGTTTCAACATTACACACATCCAAAATATCAGATTCTTTCCCATCCTTCTGCTTCTCTCTCTGCAGACACACTTTTACCATACAGGAAACACTCCCCCCTCATCCTTTTCTTTACTTTCTTTTTTGGTTGGAAGTGCCCCTCAGCATGCCTCGCATACTTGATTAGCTCCTAGAGTCTGCAGATCCTATGGTTAATCATGTGTTCGTTAACAAAACTTGATATAAGGACTAGCAGCCCCTTCAGGATTGCATTCTTTAGCTGTTGTTCATATGGGCTATCGTTCACTTGATCTACTGGGATTTCTATCCCAGAGTGGTTTTTAAAATTCTTCTTTATCCTAACAATGAAATTATCCACTGTTTCCTCTTCTCCCCATATACACTGATTTATAATGGACCAGTCGGCTTGACGTATCCATCTATCCTCTCTCTATCTTTGCTATAAGAGCATTTCTTCTGTTTTTGAGTGCTGCATCATCCTGAGGCAACACCCCTCCCTGGTTGTTTAATCCACTCCAATCTCCTACTACATGATGCCAGTCAGGTCCCAGTACCTGTCTGGTGACCTTGTTCTATTTCCCTCACATTGAGATGATAGCTAGCAACCATTCCCATGATACCATCCCTGAATTGAGCTATGTGGACCTTGGGATTGCTGTAAGGAGGGTCAGCGGGGTAACTTGTTGCATACCTCTGTCCCATCTGGTGGTGGGGACTGCAGGTCTGCAATAGGGAATTGGGAGCGGGTGGTGAAGTCAGAGGGGGAGCAGCGTCTGTCGGTGGGATTGGAGAGTCCTCTAAAGGGTGTGTAGGGGCTGTCGGGTGCATTAGGTTTGTCGCATTTTGTTCAGTCAATACTTGCTGCACTAAACTTCGGAGGACGGTCATATTATTGTCCTCCTCTTTGTCTAAAAACATAGTCTTTTTATGATTTTTTTTATGATTTTAACCTACAGTTAGCCTCCTCAAGCCATTTCTTTGCCTGGGGAAGACCTAATTTATTCTGTTTCCTTATTTTTCTTTTCTTTTTTTTTTTTATATATATATATATATATATATATATATATATATATATATATATATATATATATATATACACATATATACACATACATACATGCCGGCATAATTTTTATTTATTTTTTAAGCTTTCTACACAACACAGTATTACACAACAATCCTTATTTAAAAATGCATCAAAATCATACTTTGTTTTTCATGTCTTAAGGAGTTTCACATTCTCTTTGTCTAGACTACACATATACTTTGCATCATCATTCAAACCATCAGACTTTCCATGGATCATACTCATTTTAACGTGCACACGGAGTTTTTTTTTTTTTTTTGTAAGGTCTTCTCACACTGACACAATACCTGCACCCAGTATCTTATCACTTCTGCAGCTACTCACAAACTTTCTAGTCGTGACATATCACTTCTAGATTACTGATCTTGTGTGCTGCTATAATACTGGTGTCTTGTCTTCTTACTTAATGTTTTTTTTTTCATTTATAGGGAGAATGAACAGAATTACAAGGCGAACGTAAATTCACCTGACTGGTCAACCCCCCCTGATCAAAACATTAATATTTCAGTAAACTGTAGGGAGCATGAACAGAATTACAAAAGAGACTTAATTTCTCTCGACTGTTGTTCCCACACTTTATCAAAACATTAATATTTGTTGATTCAACGGTATTTATAAATGCCTGTACAGGTTTTTTACACAACATACGAGGCTGGCTGAGCGCAAGGGCTCGTCAAATTACCTCTATTTGTTACCTGGAAATCTATCAGGCCATACCTTTGTATCAACAGGGGTTCATGTTTTTGATGTAGGAATATTTATGTGTCCCCCACGGGAATTCCTGCAGTTTACAAGGCTGTCAGGACCTAGGTCCTTTGTCGACAAATTTCCTTTATCTGCACCCGGGTATTAGAATGGGACCATACTCCTATATCAAAGGGATTTAAACTACGGACGTATCTACTTATATTCCCTCAACTTGGATAAAGCAAAACATATACACAACAGATAAACATTCAATTAATCTCTATATTGTATGTATTGAACAAAAAATCCCTTAATTCATTAAATCCCTAATCACATTTAGGCCTAAAGGTATAATATAATAAATGAAAATATCTTACCTTGCCCCGAGAGCGGTCTCTTGTGCTGATCCGGTAAATCGCTGCCCGGGAGGCACTAGTTCAGTGAGCCGGCCTCTGTTAACGTCAAATTTAAGACGGAGGACTTACAGTTTTTTGCCGTACGGACATCGGTTCACTGGGTTGTTGGCTAGTGCTTTCCAGGAATTTGGACTTCCAGCTCGAAGGACCAAAATGTCAAGTAATTTTGGACCGACTCTCGTTACAAGTCAAGATATTTTATTGCATATGCAAGAGAAATGGTTAAATGTATATCTTCTGCTTCAGAGATCCATTTCTGCCTGTCATAGATTTACATTCAGCTTTTATAACCCTTAAACCTTCCCTTTTCCTGCTCGTAACGTCCTGACCATGTATAATTTCAACCTTTATTCTGACGTTAGCAGGAAATAGGGAAATATCCTTTTTCAGCCAACACCTTATGACAGGATATTTCATACAATGGATACATAAATTATCTCATGGTTCGCAGCCCATATTTTGACAGATGTAAGAGTCAGCACATCTTTGCACAATAGAATATGGTCATATGACTTATTCCAGTAATTAGGGTTATTAGAGCTTATTCAGCATATTTAAATATTAATAGAGTTATATAAAGCAAACATTTTAACTTTAGAAGATATAGTCATATTAATATGCATATTTATAGTTGACATTTAAAGTATAATTTCTAATTTCTCTAACAACAAGATAGAAAAGAAAAAGGGAAAAACCCATATAGTAAACAATATCGGAATATACATATATATATATATATATATATATATATATATATGTGTGTGTGTTATCCCAACCGGCTGCAGGGTCTACTACTAAATTATTAGAGATACATGCCCCATAAAGCCTGCTATACTAAGCATAACTATAATAATGTAAAAAATATATATATATATAGACGATAGGATATCAATACCAGCAGGGTAAAACTTTAAATCACCCGGTGAGGCATGAATGGGAGCAAAGTCCCTTCTATAGCCATATTAGTATGACCACAGTGTGTCTTCACCAGATGATATGGAAGATAATTGGTTAACGAGGGGTAAGGACGATCGAGACTATATATATACAGGCATAAGGCTATTAACACGAGATAGTAGACTAAGCAAAATATGCTAGTTGTTAGGATGGCCGAAGGGCAGACAGTGTATTCCCCATAGATATAAAATGTGGAAACAAATCCAGACAATCACATTGTCTGATTTGGAAAGAATTTATATGCAAATTATGGTGGAAAATAAGTATTTGGTCACCTACAAACTAGCAAGATTTCTGGCTCTCACAGACCTGTATTTTCTTCGTTAAGAGGCTCCTCTGTCCTCCACTCATTACCTGTATTAATGGCACCTGTTTGAACTTGTTATCAGTATAAAATACATCTGTCCACAACCTCAAACAGTCACACTCCAAACTCCACTATGGTGAAGACCAAAGAGCTGCCGAAGGACACCAGAAACAAAATTGTAGACCTGCACCAGGCTGGGAAGACTGAATCTGCAATAGGCAAGCAGCTTGGTGTGAAGAAATCAACTGTGGGAGCAATAATTAGAAAATGGAAGACATAAAAGACCACTGATAATCTCCCGATCTGGGGCTCCACGCAAGATCTCACCCCGTGGGGTCAAAATGATCACAGGAACGGTGAGCAAAAATCCCAGAACCACACGGGGGGACCTAGTGAATGACCTGCAGAGAGCTGGGACCAACGTAACAAAGGCTACCATCAGTAACACACTACGCCGCCAGGGACTCAGATCCTGCAGTGCCAGACGTGTCCCCCTGCTTAAGCCAGTACATGTCCGGGCCCGCCTGAGGTTTGCTAGAGAGCATTTGGATGATCCAAAAGAGGATTGGGAGAATGTCATATGGTCAGATGAAACCAAAGTAGAACTGTTTGGTAGAAACACAACTCGTCGTGTTTGGAGGAGAGAGAATGCTGAGTTGCAACCAAAGAACACCATACCTACTGTGAAGCATGGGGGTGGCAACATCATGCTTTGGGGCTGTTTCTCTGCAAAGGGAACAGGATGACTGATCCGTGTACATGAAAGAATGAATGGGGCCATGTATCGTGAGATTTTGAGTGCAAACCTCCCCCCATCAGCAAGGGCATTGAAGATGAAAGGTGGCTGGGTCTTTCAGCATGACAATGATCCCAAATACACCACCCGAGCAACGAAGGAGTGGCTTCGAAAGAAGCATTTCAAGGTCATGGTGTGGCCTAGCCAGTCTCCAGATCTCAGCCCCATAGAAAACCTTTGGAGGGATTTGAAAGTCTGTGTTGCCCAGCGACAGCCCCAAATCATCACTGCTCTAGAGGAGATCTGCATAGAGGAATGGGCCAACATACCAGCAACAGTGTGTGACAACCTTGTGAAGACTTACAGAAAACGTTTGACCTCTGTCATTGCCAACAAAGGATATATAACAAAGTATTGAGATGAACTTTTGATATTCACCAAATACTTATTTTCCACCATAATTTGCAAATAAATTCTTTCCAAATCAGACTTTGTGATTGTCTGGATTTGTGATGACAATTACAGGCCTCTCTCATCTTTTTAAGTGGGAGAACTTGCACAATTGGTGGCTGACTAGATACTTTTTTGCCCCGCTGTGTGTATATGTGTGTGTGTATATACATACACACACTGCTCAAAAAAATTAAAGGAACACTTTGAAAACACATCACATCTCAACGGGGAAAAATCTCATGCTGGATATCTATACTGATATGGACTGGACAATGTGTTGGGAATAAAAGGATGGCACATCATTTGATGGAAATTAAAATTATCCATCTACAGAGGGCTGAATTCAAAGACACCACGAAAATCAAGGTGAAAAACTGATGCAGCAGGCTAGTAAATTTTGCTTAATTTTCACTGCAGCAACTCAAAATGGTACTGTACTCTGTACTCTAGGAGAGCTGGACAGAGCCGTAGAAGGTCCTTAACCCATCAGCAGGACTGGTATCTGCTCCTTTGTGCACGGGTGAACAGGATGAGCACTGCCAGAGCCCTACAAAATGACCTCCAGCAGGCCACTGGTGTGAATGTCTCTGACCAAACAATCAGAAACAGACTTCATGGGGGTGGCCTGAGGACCCAACGTCCTCTAGTGTGCTCTGTGCCGGACACTGTGGAGCGCGATTGGCATTTTCCATTAAACACCAGAATTGGCAGGTCCACCACTGGTGCCCGTTGCTTTTCACAGATGAGAGCAGGTTCACCATGGGCATATGTGACAGACGTGAACGGGTCTGGAGAAGCCGCAGAGAACTTTATGCTGCTTGTAACATCGTTCAGCATGACCGGTTTGGTGGTGGGTGAGTGATGGTCTGGGGAGACATATCCATGGAGGGACACACAGACCTCTACAGGCTACAGAATGGCACCCTGACTGCCATTAGGTATCGGGATGAAATCCTGGGACCCCGTGTCGGACCCTACGCTGGTGCAGTGGGTTCCTCCTGGTGCACGACAATGCCCGGCCTCATGTGGCGAGAGCATGCAGCCAGTTCCTGGAGGATGAAGAAATTTGATACCATTGAATGGCCCCCACGCTCACCTGACCTAAATCGAAAAGAACACCTCTGGGACATTATGTTTCGGTCCATCCTGTGCCGCCAGGTTGCACCTCAGTCTGTTCAGGAGCTCAGTGATGCTCTGGTCCAGATCTGGGAGGAAATACCCCAGGACACCATCCGTCGTCTCATCAGGAGCATGCCCTGATGTTGTCAGGCATGCATACAAGCACTTGGGGGGCCATACAAACTACTGAGGACCATTTTGAGTTGTTGCAATGGAATTTCAGCAAAATGGACTCGCTTGCTGCATAATTTTTTCACTTTGATTTTCAGGGTGTCTTTGAATTCAGCCCTCTGTAGGTGGATCATTTTCATTTCCATCCAAAGATGTGCCATCCTTTCATTCCTAACACATTACCCAGTCCATATCACTATAGATATCCAGCATGAGATTTTGCCCCGTTGAGATGTGATGTGTTTTCAAAGTATTCCTTTAATTTTTTTGAGCAGTGTATATATATATATATATTAGTGTGAGAGAGAAATATATATAGAGATAGATAGATCTGTCTATCTATGAGAGAGATTACATACACACATACACAATATTAGAAAAATTATTGGAAAATTAATAAATAAAGATTATACAAAAAAAAAAGTATTGGGACCCCTAGCTTTATAAGTACAGGAACTTTTAATGGCATCCCAGTGTAAAGCCTCGTACACATGATCAGATTTTCGGACGACTTTTTGTTGCACGCTAGTCATAGGGGAGATCGAAGAGGTTACTCACCATAGGAAAATCTTCGTACGACAGAATACAACTTCAGAAGTGACGTCATGTGTTGAATGGTTTCTGAGCATGCCTAGTCTTGCTCTTACGGGTTTTTTTCGGATGAAAACCGTACTAATTAAACTAAATTGAACATTGAGTTCACGTCCGACAAATTTTATAGCCTGCACATCCAACTTTTGTCGGACGGAAAAAACGGAATCTGCTGTCGAGAGCACTGTACTATCGTCATATAGTCAGACAGCTTGTCGGACAGGATTTTATTTCCGATTTTCGTATCGTGTGTACGGGCCTTTAGCCCATAGGGTTCAATATTGAGTTGGCCCACCCTTTGCAGCTATATCAGCTTCAACTCTTCTGGGAAGGCTGTCCACAAGGTTTAGGAGTGTCTCTATGGGAATGTTTGACCATTCTTCCAGAAGCACATTTGTGAGGTCAGGCACTGATGTTGGAAGAGAAGGCCTGGCTTGCAGTCTCCTCTCTAATTCATCCCAAAGGTGTTCTATCGGGTTGAGGTCAGGACTCTCTGCAGGCCAGTCAAGTTCCTCAACCCCAAACTCGCTTATCCATGTCTTTATAAACCTTGCTTTGTGCATCGGTCCAAATCATTTGGTGGAGGGGGGATTATGATGTGGGGTTGTTTTTCAGGGGTTGGGCTTGGCCCCTTAGTTCCAGTGAAGGGAACTCTTAAGGCATCAGCATACCAAGAGATTTTGGACAATTTCATGCTCCCAACTTTGTGGGAACAGTTTGGGGATTGGTCCTTCCTGTTCCAACATGACTGCGCACCAGTGCACAAAGCAAGGTCCATAGAACACCTTAGAGCGGAGACTGTGTGCCAGACCTTCTCCTCCAACATCAGTGTCTGTCCTCACAAATGTGCTTCTGGAAGAATGGTCAAACATTCCCATAGACACACTCCTAAACCTTGTGGACAGCCTTCCCAGAAGAGGTGAAGCTGTTATAGCTGCAAAGGGTGGGCCAACTCAATATTGAACCCTACGGACTATAACTGGGATGGCATTAAAATTCATGTGCGTGTAAAGGCAGGTGTCCCAATACTTTTGGTAATATTGTGTGTGTGTGTGTATATGTATATATATTCTTTAGAATTTTTAGCAGAAAACAAATTGCTATAGAAAAACAAAAATGCAACACCACATTACGTAGTTGTAGAAAAGCGAAACGCTGGCACAAAATAACGTACATGTACATGAGAAAAAGGGGTATAACACATAATAAGAAGAACCAACATGACCTGGGCTCACCTCTCACCGTTAGAAGACCCGTGGTTTGTATCAGTGTTCAGAAAAAAGAAGGGGGGAGGGGGGGCGCATAGTGCTTTGATATTTTGACTGACCGTTACTGACGGTCATGCAAACTATCCAAATTGTATATCTTCTTCTTTTTTTTATTTTTTATTTTTTTTGGGACGGTACTTTCTTTTGGTGGTATTAAATACCCAATTGATTTTTTATTTTCTAATGTCGTATGACAAGTTGCGCCCCATTAATGGCAATGGAACCATTCTAATCGGTGTGACTCAAGTTGCTCCGACTTAGAAAAAGGTTCCTGCACTACTTCGGGGCGACTTCAGCTCGACTTGTAATGACTTCTGTTAAAGAAGTCGTATGCAAGCCGTGATGAAGTCACACGGTGCATGTCGGCTGGTGTGAACCGCTACTTAGAGTCCACTCACATTTGTGCAACTTCAAAACGGTAGTGATTAAGTGCCACCAAAAAAAAACAATATTTATCTCAAACAAAAATTATAAAAATTTCATTTGGGTACAGTTGCATGATCGTGCAATTGTCATTCAAAGTGTGACAGTGCTGAAAGCTGAAAATTGGCCTGGGCAGTAACGGGGTAAAAGTGCCTGGTATTGATGTGGTTAAAGCTAAGAACTGTACCTAAATGTAATCTAAAGCCTCGGACACACAATCGGATTTTCCGCAAAGCGTAGGACTTTAGTCCGAAGGGCGTGTGCCTGGATTTTGTCTTGCATACAAATGGCACACAATTGTCAGCCAACAAACACGAACGTAGTGACGTACTACGTGATTTTTCAGCTCTTGAGTGCCACCATTTGGGCACCTTCTGCTAATGTCGTGTTTGGTGAGCATTGATTCCGAGCATGTGTGTTTGTACTTTGGACTTTTGTCTGATGGACTTGTGAAAACACGATTGGAAAATCTGACAACAGACAATTGTTCACGGAAAATTTTAAAGCCTGCCATCCAACATTTTCCTGCGGAAAATCCGACAACATTGTCCGATGGAGCGTACAAACGGTCGGATTTTCCGCCAACAGTCTGTCAGCACACAATTCCCGTCGGAAAATCTGATCGTGTGTACGAGGCTTAAGATTAGCATCTCACAGTCTCTGTACAGCAGAGCTCAGACTGGAATAGGAAGAAGCAAAACAAGGAAGCAACCAGTTCATATGCTGACTAGTAGCATGCATAGAGAGCAATGTGACAGGTGAGCCTATCGCTGCGCTGCTTCTCCTTCATTGTCTCTAGCCAATGGCTGAGGTGATACCAGATTTCACACATCAGGATAATTTGATAAAGGAGGGGGGGTTATAAGTTCCGCCTCTAAAATCACCAGTCTGCCACCGTTGGTTACCAGGCTTTCTTGTACCCCTCTGGGGTGTGGAGATAAGGGAAATAAAACTGGGGTTCATGGGCAGCTTGCATGCCCATAGATGCAATAACAGAATGATTGTGTAAGGGGGACAAAAATAGGAACCCCCCCCCTTAAAAAATCACCAGCATACCACAGCAGGGCCCTGGGTTCTCATCAGCTTCCATTTTCTAAGACGGGGGTCTCCAAACTTTCTAATCAAAGGACCAGTTTTACTGTCCATCAGACTTGGGGGTGCAACTGTATCCAGTGGGAATAGAAAATGCCCCATCATTGGTGTCAGTGGGAGGAATAGTGCCCCATCGATGGTGTCAGTGGGTAGAATAGTGTCCCATCGATGGTGTCAGTGGGTAGAATAGTGCCCCATCGGTGGTGTCAGTGGGTAGAATAGTGCCCCATTGATGGTGTCAGTGGGTAGAATAGTGCCCCATCAATGGTGTCAGTGGGTAGAATAGTGCCCCATCGGTGGTGTCAGTGGGTAGAATAGTGCCCCATCGGTGGTGTCAGTGGGTAGAATAGTGTCCCATCGGTGGTGTCAGTGGGTAGAATAGTGTCCCATCGGTGGTGTCAGTGGGTAGAATAGTGTCCCATCGGTGGTGTCAGTGGGTAGAATAGTGCCCCATCGGTGGTGTCAGTGGGTAGAATAGTGCCCCATTGATGGTGTCAGTGGGTAGAATAGTGCCCCATCAATGGTGTCAGTGGGTAGAATAGTGCCCCATCGGTGGTGTCAGTGGGTAGAATAGTGCCCCATCGGTGGTGTCAGTGGCTAGAATAGTGCCCCATCGGTGGTGTCAGTGGGTAGAATAGTGCCCCATCGGTGGTGTCAGTGGGTAGAATAGTGCCCCATCGGTGGTGTCAGTGGGTAGAATAGTGCCCCATCGGTGGTGTCAGTGGGTAGAATAGTGCCCCATCGGTGGTGTCAGTGGGTAGAATAGTGCCCCATCGGTGGTGTCAGTGGGTAGAATAGTGCCCCATCGGTGGTGTCAGTGGGTAGAATAGTGCCCCATTGATGGTGTCAGTGGGTAGAATAGTGTCCTATCAGTGGTGTCAGTGGGTAGAATAGTGCCCCATCGGTGGTGTCAGTGGGTAGAATAGTGCCCCATCGGTGGTGTCAGTGGGTAGAATAGTGCCCCATCGGTGGTGTCAGTGGGTAGAATAGTGCCCCATTGATGGTGTCAGTGGGTAGAATAGTGTCCTATCAGTGGTGTCAGTGGGTAGAATAGTGCCCCATCGAATGGTGTCAGTTGGAGGAATAGTGCCCCATTAATGGTGTCAGTGGGTAGAATAGTGCCCCAAGGGGTGGATAAAGGCAAGCAAAGGGCTGCATCTAGCCCCTGGATCACGGGTTGTAGACCACTGATCTAGGACAAGGATGTCTCTTCACCTTCAGCTTCCATAATCTAGCTATGAGGACAAAAGTATCACGGTCACCCCCGTTAACCAGAAGTAAGATGAAATCTGATTGGTTGCTCTAGATAACTGCACAATTGCTGTTCATTTTATTAGTGTCTTTTAGGAGTCATGTCAGAAAGTAAATGTATAAAAATTGCGGCAAAAGTAGATCCCTTCTTATTTAATTAGTAAGTCGGGATTCCAATGTAATAGCCCAACGGGTGAAACTGAACAGGCGCCTTCTCTGTCCATAAATCACAGCCATTGCCCCGGGTTTAATGATTTATTATTTCAGTACCAATATATACAGTGCCTTGAAGAAGTATTCATACCCCTTGAAATTTTCCACATTTTGTCATCTTACAACCAAAAACATAAATGTATTTTATTGGGATTTTATGTGATAGACCAACACAAAGTGGCACATAATTGTGAAGTGGAAGGAAAATGATAAATGGTTTTCAACATTTTATACAAATAAATACGTGAAAAGTGTGGCATGTATTTGTATTCAGCCCCCCTTTACTCTGATACCCCATAACTAAAATCTAGAGGGACCAATTGCCTTCAGAAGTCACCTAATTAGTAAATAGAGTCCACCTGTGTGTAATGTAATCTCTGTATAAATACAGCTGTTCTGTGAAGCCCTCAGAGGTTTGTTAGAGAACCTTCGTGAATCATCTGAAAATGGAAAGCGTATAGCACAGCTGCAAACCTTCCAAGACATGACCTAATGGATGGATGAAGGAAGAGCAGATGGATGGTTCACCTCTGCAGCTCCTGGAAGATCTGGGCAGGATCACCTCATAAAGTAGGAAATAAGAAAGTCTTACTTTTTGCTATTTCCATCTTTTATTTCTCCCATCAGCTCATCCCTCACAGTTTTTACCTTTTTGTTCCATCTACCCCTCTCTATTAGATTGTAAGCTCCCAGGAGCAAGTCCTCCCAAACCTCTTGTATTGAATTGCATTGTTATTGTACTGTCTGCTCTCATGTTGTAAAGCACTATGCAAACTGTTGGTGCTAAATAAATCCTGTATAATAATAATACAGTAAAACCTTGGTTTGAGAGCGTTTTTGTAAGACAAGCAAAATTTTTTAATAAATTTTGACTTGATATACAAGCGATGTCTTGATATAAGAGTAGTGTCATGTCACAACTGAGTATAAAAGAGAAGAGAGGCGCCTCTAAGTGTAGCAATACGGTTACATTAATCGAAGGTACAACATATTGCTACACTTAGAGGCGCCTCTCTTCTCTTTTATACTTTGTAGATCCTGCTGGATTTTGCTTCTAATCCCCTTGTGGAGGCTTCTATTTGTGGATGGACATTTTATGGTTACACAACCTGGTCACCTTGCTATAATCTTTTTATATGGACGATAAACTGAAGAACCTATGAGTAAATGGTTGTGGAACCAATCATTTGAGTTTCCATTATTTCTTATGGGGAAATTTGCCTTGATATACAAGTGCTTTGGATTACAAGCATGCTTCTGGAACGAATTATGCTCGCAATCCAAGGTTTTACTGTAGTAATAATAATAGTGATGATGCCAGTGTAGCTCTCTGAATCTCATGGGGCATCATTAGTCGTTAAACCCGGAAGACTGAGGGCATCTTGTGGCGAAAAAGAGGTACTGCGAGGGACTGCTCCGGAATGAGTAGATAGAAGTGATAATAAACCCCAAGAAACAAAAAGTATATTGCAGCTTACCAGTCGCTTCCCCCCCCCCCCCCCTTACTTCACCTGGTGACCCAGCAAGTAACACATTTCCTGTCTTAGGAGATATGGAGACACACTTGGACAGCAGCATTGTCAGTCTGCGGAGAGGGCGGTGTTCGAGGTGCTAGCAGATTTAGATTGACTTGACTAATTGAAGCTGAACTCATGCTAACTCTTTATAGACAGTTACAGAAACAGTTATTTTTTTCCTTTTGGGATAAGGGTTTTACATAAATAAAAGGTGATCACCCATGTCATTGATAAATGGTTTATCCCAACCCTTTCACTGTGACTTTTTCTGGACAGCTTGGTCTGTTAACCACTCGCCCACCACGCACTGTAGCTTTACTGCTATAGTACAGGCCGGCTGCGCAGAATCAAGTATATACAGTATGTGTGATTCTGCTCTTGCAGGTAGGGGGCGCCACACACCTCTGGAACGCCACTTGTGCAGTGATTAGTCATAGCACAAACCGATCAGCGGATACTGGCCAATGGTGGCCCGCCAGCACCCGGTGATTGGTGAGCCGGAAGACAGGATAGAACTCTGTCTATGTAAACAATGCAGAGCGCTGTCCTGTCAGCAGGGATGTGTTGGTTTTTGTTTCCCTGCAAAGCACATCCCTTAGTAAAAGCACCTCACACAGTACACACATAAACACTGGCTGGGCACACATTTAACCCTTTGATCGCCCTAGATGTGTAACGCCTTCCCAGCCAGTGTCATTAGTTCAGTGACAGTGCATATTTTTAGCACTGATCACTATTAGTGTCACTGGTTCCCGCAAAGTGTCAGGTAGTGTCAGATTGGCCGCCGCACTATTGCAGTCCCTGTATAAGTTGCTGATCACTGCCATTACTAGTATAAAATAAATAAATAAAAGTTCCAGTATACAGCGTATACCATAGTTTTGTAGATGCCATAACTTTTGTGCAAAACATTTTAAAAGTGGTTGTATCTGCGGAAGTTGTACCTATGGGTAAGCCTAGAATAAAGCTTACCTATAGGTATTGCAAATATCACCTAAGCGTGAGCCGTTTAGGTGATATTTACCTTGTAGTGTGCCGATGATGAAATGCCCCTTCATGTAGTTTCTTTACTAGCAAGTGCCGCGACAGACGTCTCCCGCGACTCTGTCCAGTCACGCAGCCGGAGTCCACGGCCCCAGAAAGAAGAAGGGTCAAGATGGATGCGACCATCAGTGAGGAAAGCGAGGGCTTTGTTTGCAGGTAAGTGGCACATAATGGGCTAGTATGCGATGCATACTAGCCCATTATGCTTTTAGTTTGCAGGGGGGAAAAAAGAGGAAGTAAAACCCATCAGGGTTTTTCTTCCTCTTTAAAATACGCTTATTGGGATTTTTTTAATCCATATGATGTAGAAGAATACACTGTGGCCCAAATTTATGAAGTCATTTTTTTTTTATTATTGGATATATTTTATAACAGAAAGTAAAAAAAAAAAAAGTTTCAAAATTTTCTGTCTTTTTTCATTTATAGCGCAAAAAATGAAAAACCGCACAGGTGATCAAATACCACCAAAAGAAAGCTCTATTTGTGGGGAAAAAAATTATGTAAATTGTATTTATGTACAGCATTGCATGACCGCCCAATTGTCAGTTAAAGTAATGAAGTGCCGTATCACAACAAATGGCCTGGTCATGAAGAGGCAAATCTTCTGGAGGGCAAGTGGTTAAAGGAAGGTAAAAAAATAAACAGACTTACTTTCATGATCACCAGGTGAAAAAAAAAAGCTTGGGCTAGGTTCATATCTGTGTGGGTGGTGCCACTGCGAAAGTCACACAGATACCGGCAGCCAACCACCCACACAGAGAAATGCGGGACCCGTGGACGGGTACCATCAATCCTAATGACACGACGCCCCGCACTGAAAATCGCACCCATACTGGGAATCTCGCTTCCCAGGGACTTCTTTCTTCTTTCCTGTGTGTCATGGGGCACGGCAGCCAATTCAAATGAATGGGATCTCATGCCTGTGCAAACTGCGGCCCACCCGGCCGCACAGGTGTGAACCTAAATTTTAAAAAAAGAAAACAAATGCAGCCATCACATCTAAGAATAGTTGAGGTGAAATTTAACCACTTCAGCTCCGGAAGGTTCACCCCCTTCCTGCTCGGGGCCTTTTTTGTGATACGGCACTGTGTTATTTTAACTGACAATTGCGCGATCGTGCGACGCTGTATCCAAATAAAATTGTCCTATTTTCCCACAAATTCCTTTCTTTTGGTGGTATTTGATCACCTCTGTGGTTTTTATTTTTTGCACTATAAGCCAAAAAATAGCGACAATTTTGAAAAAAAAAATATGCTTTATTTTTTGCTATAAAACATACCCAATAAATAAAAAATAAAAAAAATAATAAAATTTCTTCATCAATTTAGGCCAATATGTATTCTGCTACATATTTTTGGTAAAACAAATCCCAATAAGCCTTTATTGATTGGTTTGCGCAAAAGTTATAGCGTCTACAAACTATGGGATATTTTTATTGTTTTTTTTTTTACTAATAATGGCGGCGATTTTTAGCGGGACTGCGACATTGCGGCGGACAAATCGGACACCTAACTGACACTTTTTGGGGACTAGTGACACCAATAATTGCGATCAGTGCTAAAAAAATGCACTGTCACTGTACTAATTACACTGGCAGGGAAGGGGTTGATGTCAGGGGCGATCAAAGGGTTAAATGTATTCCCTATGAGTGCATCCTAACTGTGTGAGGGGGGGGGGGGGGGTGCTTTAACTGTGGAAAGGCAAAGATCCCTGTTTCTGCTAAGCAGAAACACAAGATCTCCATTTTCCTCTCTGGCAGAACGGCGATCTACCTTGTTTACATAGGCAGACCGCCGCTCTGCCTCTCCTCAGAACGATCGTGGGTGGCAGGCGGACATCGCGCCCACCGGACCAGCTGATTGGCTCCCACTGTGTCCAATCACAGCAGGAGCGGGACACCGGTGGAGACCCAGAGCCAAAGAAAAAATCATGTAATTTTGCACTTAAGGGCCGCCCTGCCGCAGTGTAGGTACGTGGGGCGGTCTTTAAGTGGTTAATAAACGGTTTGTTTTTAGGTTTAATACCGCTCCTAAAGTTGCTGTTCTTGTTTTTAAACCGGTGTTCTATTCAATATGTAAATGCGCAAAACGGAAGAGCACCTCAGCTGATTTGCCAATCAGCTGGCCTGACGTCACCATGGCACATGTGCACATTGTAGGAGGCTTTTTTCGACAGGAGCTACCATTTCACGGGCACAATTCAAACTATGCAAAGAGCGGAGGGAGACCGTAGTTATCAGATTGTGCCTCGCTCTTGCGGGGTGAGTTGTGGGTGTGTTGAAGGGCGGGTTTTGTCTGTGTTGCAACCCGCCCTTAGACACAGGCAAAACCCGCCCTTAGACACAGGCAAAACCCGCCGTGCAACACACACAAAAGCGAGCCTTGAGCGCGCTGTAAACCCGTGCCGCCAACAGTGAGGCACAATATGACAAATACTGTTACTCTTTCGTCCATGGACCGACACAGTCTCTCTATTGACAAAGTGGGTATTATCCGTTAATTAGGAGTGACTAGGCAGAAAAACTTGTAAAAAGTGTTGCATCACACCTTCTACAGTACCGCCCAGGGGGCGGACCCTCTGGGTATAACCTCTCAGTCTGCATCTTCGCAGATCAGTTTTTTTCTGTCTAGCAAGGAGTAGGACGTGGCTCCCTTCGGGCCCATTGGTCCGGGGGAAAAAAAAAAAAATATATATATATATATATATATATATTTTTTTTTTCTTCATTTGTTGTTTCCTGCGATCTTCGATCAACTGCCGACTGGGTGACAGGCTGGATCCTCGATCCTTGTAGTCTCCCCAGTTTCGGCCATCAAGCGTGTGCCGACCCTAGCTACGCGCTGGGTTTTCCACGACATGCCCGTCGCTCCACGGGTGGCCGGTGAGCCTACGCTCCAGGGCCTGCATCGGACCGCTCAGCTTCGGCTGACCTTACGGCCGAGTTGCAGCAGCCTGGCCGGTGAGCTTACGCTCCAAGGCTTGCATCGGACCGCTCAGCTTTGGCTGACCTTACGGCCGAGTCGCAGCAGCCTGTCCGGTGAGCGTCACGCTCCAGGGCATACATATGATCGTCCCTTCTGGGTCCAATCACAGCATGCCTGGCCAACAGTCACCTTCCGTGCGCGGACGATGATCTGTTTGGAATGTCTTCCAGCAGAATACATGCAGGATAGGTAAGTAAAACTCCCCTGCCTCGGCTGGGTGATTTAGCTGGACATTCCTGGAGAGATCAAGTAAGTGGTTGTGGCCCCTTTCTTCCCTCTCTCCCTGCCTTTCCCTCCTCCCTGGGCTTCTAGCTAAAGGTTGCTGGGTGCTGGGGGTCACCTAAGGGGTTCCACTGGAGCGGGGCTGGCTGTAACTAACATTTAAAAGAAATGTCATTTCTGCTTACCTGTGTGTGTGCTTCTCCATGCTGTCGGCGGCCATTTTGAGGTGGTCCATGCAGAGTTTGGCCTCTTGTAACTGCCCGGCGGCCATCTTCCTGTAGTTTGGCCACACCCACTGGCCCCTATCAGCTGATCGGCGGCCATGTTTGTCCACCCTGTATGTATATATTGCCGTTCGGCGGCCATCTTTTTGTGGGCTACGGCTGCTGACCTCTATCTTCGGCTCGGCGGCCATTTTCTTAGAGCCCACATTATCTTCCATACAGACGTTTTTGGCAACCATTTTGCGAGAGCCTCCGGCCTCTAGGGTGCATTACACTGGCGCGAAAATTCACACAGGAAGTGCTGATAAAAGAAGCAGACTGACACAGCAGCAGGGGGACAGCATCACAGGCGCAGCACACGGCAGCATAGCAGTACCGGTCCAGGGTGGTGAGTCCTCTGGGTAACCCAGCATCTCTGCAGCGCAGGAGGGTGGCCTATTGATATCTTGCCTGGAGCCCTGTGGGTGTCAGCGTGTGGTCAGCATGGCATCTGAGCCAGATGTCTTCTCCCCTGAAACTAGGTTGACCACGTGTCCCGGATTGCCCGGGACAGTCCCGCATTTTGCAGATCTGTCCCGGGCACATTCATTCCAGGGCAATACAGTGTCCCAGAATGAAACGGACACAGCCACCCCCCGGGCCAATCTGATGCCCCCAAAAAAGGCCGCCACATCACCGCTTTACTCACTGACAGTACTTGTCCTGGTCAGGAATGCCTGGAGGAGCACAATCCCCGCCCCCTGCTTGTGATTGGAGAAATCATAAATCCCGCCTCTTGTGTCCAATGACTGTGCTGTGATTCGTTACAGCACAAGCTGATTTTTGGGAAGGGAGGGTGTCCCTGAATGGTAGTTTGGAAATGTGGTCACCCTACCTGAAACACCAGATTTAGCAGCTGGTGCCCCTGAGGTGTCTATGAATGCTATGTCGGCAATCCTAGAGGCGTTTGCTGCCAGGGTGGAAGCAGCACACGGGAATACAGGGGGTAGTAAACGCCCCATCCCCTGCAAGCTTCTGGGGATAATTCTGGTGCAGAACCAGGTCCAGCTACGGCTCGGGGCCCAGATTCTGACGCATCAGAGACTGCAGACCGTGACCGGACAGTGAGGATGACTCCAAGTCCAGGTCAGTACGCGAGACGGCTTTGGTATCTGACCTTATTACTGCAGTGCGGGATATGCTAAAATTGGAAAATACTGCAGAAGCAGCAGAGACTCCGGTCCACTTGGGTTTCATAGACCTGCCCGCACTGCTAAGGTGTTCCCTTGTGTGTCTTTTGATAAACTCTTATACAAGGAATGGGAGAACCCGCTGAGGGTCTTTACAGCCCCAAAGAGGTTTGCGGTACGGTACCCCTTTGAGGAGAGTTTTCTGAAGAGATGGACCTCTCCCCCTATAGTGGACCCTCCGGTGTCCAGACTTAATAGAGCCACCACAATTCCTGTAGAAGGGGCTCCTGTTTTCAAGGACCCTGTGGATAAGAAGGCTGAAGCACTCGCTTGCTACCTATATTCAGTGGTAGGCTCAGCAGTACGCCCGGCATTGGCGGGGGCCCTAGTGTCTCACACACTTACTGAATGGGCAAGATTGCTACTCCAGGGGTTAAGGAGCGAGATGCTCCTCCTGATGAGATAACATTGGCCGACCTGTTGGTCCAGGGCCTTAGGTTTGTCTGCGAGTCAGACATGGATACTATTCCCCTGCTGTCTAAAGCTTCGGTTTATGCAGTAGCAATACGCCGCCTGATCTTGCTAAAAGGCTGGTCTGCGGACCAGACTTCCAAGAAAGCCCTGTTGGATCTGCCTTTTAAGGGCGACAGACTTTTTGGGGCTTCTCTGGATGACATCATCAAGGATGCCACAGGAGGTAAGAGCACTTTGCTTCCCCAAATTGGCAAGGGTAAGGGACCACGCCAAGGGCAAGGGCCCTCCTTTACTGCACGTAAGCGTTTTTTTCGCCCCCTTAAAGCGACAGGGAAAAGTCCCCAGGCCGATAAAGTGCCTGCCCAAGGACAAAAGCGTCTTTGGTCCCGCATACCCAATAAGCCTGCGGACAAATTTGCGTCCGCATGAAGGTCCACCCCCACCCAGCTCTCGGGTGGGGGGACGTCTTCGCAAATTCGCGACTCAGTGGATAGCTCTAATCTCCGACAGGTGGGTTTGCGAAGTAATCTCCTCAGGCTACAAGATATAGTTTCTCTCTTGTCCACCGGACAGATTCAACACCTCCAATCTCCAGCTACTACCGACCCGTCAGGAGGCCCTGTATGGGGCGGTCCAGGGTCTACTGGAACGCGGGGTAGTTATTCCTGTTCCAGAACTGGAACGGGGTTTTTACTCAAATCTGTTCATTGTGCCGAAGAAGGAGGGGGTTCGTCCAATCTTGGATCTCAGAGCCCTCAATTGCTTTGTGAAAGTACAAAGATTTCGGATGGAGTCGGTTCGATCTGTAGTCACGGCTCTCCATCCGGGGGACTTTCTGGCCTCCTTGGACCTCAAGGACGCATACCTGCATGTCCCCATATACTCCAGACACCAGAGGTTTCTGCAATTTGCTATCGGGAAGAACCACTACCAGTTTGTGGCCCTCCCGTTTGGCCTTGCCTCAGCACCCAGGACGTTCACCAAGGTGCTCGCTCCAATTCTGGCACTTCTAAGACAGCGGGGTATCGCTATCACAGGTTACTTGGACGACCTTCTGCTGAAGGCCCCTTCAAGCTCAGAATTAGAGGTAAGCGTGTCCATTACCTGTCAGACTCTTCGAGACTGTGGTTGGATACTAAACACGCAAAAGTCAGTATTGGTGCCCACTCAACGCCTAGTGTACCTGGGGTTTATTCTGGATTCCTCAGAGGCAAAGGTATTCCTCCCTGTGGAGAAGTTGCAGACCCTCCGGGCTGCAGTACGGCAGCTGACTTCCAGGAATTGGTCGTCACTCCGTTTTTGCATGCGAGTGTTGGGCCTCATGGTAGCCTCCTTCGAGGCGGTCCCATATGCTCAATACCACACGCAAGTGTTACAGAAGGAAGTTCTGTCCAGATGGAACAGATGCCCTTCATCTCTGGATTATCAAATCCGAGTGAGCCACCTAGTCAGGAGATCCCTGGTATGGTGGCTGACAGCACTGGCTCTAATGGCCGGGAAGTCATTTCTTCCGGTTTACTGGATAGTGATCACGACGGACGCCAGCCTTACAGGTTGGGGGGGGGAGTCTGGGGTGTTCAGTCGGCGCAAGGTCGCTGGACCCCAGAGGAAGCCCTCCTGCCGATCAATGTCCTGGAAATCCGGGCGATGAGGCTGTGCCTCTTCAAATGGTCTCAGAGACTGCAAGGGCGTCCAGTCAGGATCCAGTCAGACAACGCCACAGCGGTGGCATATGTCAATCATCAAGGAGGAACAAGAAGCTCAGCTGCAGCATCGGAGGTTGCTCGCATCCTGAAGTGGGCAGAGAAGAGCGTACCGGCACTATCGGCCGTGTACATTCCGGGTGTGGAAAACTGGCAGGCGGACTACCTGAGCCGCCAGATGCTGGACCAGGGAGAATGGTCCTTACACCCGGAGGTGTTCCAACTCCTCTGCCAAAGATGGGGCACACCAGACGTAGATCTTCTGGCTTCCCGACTCAATCGGAAGGTATTGAGGTTTGTGGTTCGGTCAAGAGACCCATGGGCAGACACAACGGACGCGTTGGTAGCATCGTGGGGTCCGTATCGGCTAATCTATGCCTTCCCTCCCTTAAGGCTTCTTCCTCTTCTGCTCCGCAGAGTGGAGGCAGAGGGAATTCCAATGATCCTAATCGCTCCAGATTGGCCTCAGCGTCCTTGGTACGCCGATCTAGTACGTCTGGTAGCAGACGTCCCCTGGCGCCTACCACTACGGAAGGACCTGCTATCGCAAGGTCCCATATTCCATCCTGCTTTACAGTCATTGGCTTTAACGGCATGGCTGTTGAGAACCGGGTACTGAGAGACCGGGGCCTGTCAGACTCAGTAATCTCTACTATGAGAAGTGCTCGAAAACCGTCCTCTAGGAAGGTCTATCACCGCACTTGGAGGGCCTACATCTCCATGTGTGAGGAAATGAGATGGCATCCGCGTACCTATTTGGTTTCCAGAATCCTGCTGTTTTTACAGCATGGGGTGGACCAAAGGCTTGCCCTAAGTACGATTAAGGGACATATCTGCCCTGGCTGTCTTTTTTCAGCGACCCCTGGCGACTCACTCTCTCGTGAGTACATTTGTGCAGGGGGTTCGACATGTGGCCCCTCCGGTCCATCCCCCGTTACCTCCGTGGGACTTGAACCTGGTCCTCTCGGTGCTTCAGAAGGCACCGTTTGAGAATATTAGAGATATTCCCCTGTTGACACTTTCTCAGAAAGTGGTCTTTTTGGTGGCTGTTACGTCAGTTAGACGAGTCTCTGAGCTGGCAGCCTTGTCCTGCAAGGCTCCCTATTTGATTTTCCACAAGGATAAGGTGGTGCTGCGGCCGCAGCCTTCCTTTCTTCCGAAAGTCGTTTCGGCTTTTCATCTCAACAAAGACATTGTACTTCCATCCTTGTGTCCTCAGCCGTCGAATCCTAAGGAGTCGGCGTTGCATTCCTTGGACGTTGTCCGAGCTTTGAGAGTATACCTATCTGCTACTTCCCTGTTCCGGAAGTCAGACTCACTGTTTGTTTCGGTGGCTGGTCCCAAGAAGGGCCAAGCAGTCTCATCGGCCACCATCTCTAGGTGGATCCGACAGATAGTAATCCAGGCTTACGCCTTAAAGGGTCAGGCGCCCCCCTTTCCTGTCACGGCACATTCGACCAGGGCAATAGGTGCCTCTTGGGCTTTCCGACATCAAGCGTCTGTTTCCCAATTTATGTAAAGCGGCGACTTGGTCGTCCGCTCACACTTTCACAAAATTCTACAAAGTTGATGTAGGTGCATCTTCGGATGCCTCTTTCGGCCGCAAGGTTTTGCAAGCGGCTGTTTAGAGTTGCAACTCCTCCGTTGGAGGAGTGCTGTTTTGTGTTTTGGGGTGAAGTTTGTTTTTATGTTGTTACCACCCCTCGTTTTTTCTCTGACACTGCTTTGGGACGTCCCACTTTGTCAATAGAGAAGCTGTGTCGGTCCATGGACGAAAGAGTAAATAGGATTTTTTACTCACCGTAAAATCCATGGACCGACACAGCACCCACCCCTCCTTTTAAGTTTGTACTGCTTTTTGACGAACTGATCTGCGAAGATGCAGACTGAGAGGTTATACCCGGAGGGTCCGCCCCCTGGGCGGTACTGTAGAAGGTGTGATGCAACACTTTTTACAAGTTTTTCTGCCTAGTCACTCCTAATTAACGGATAATACCCACTTTGTCAATAGAGAAGCTGTGTCGGTCCATGGACTCAGAGAAAAGGATTTTACGGTGAGTAAAAAATCCTATTTTCTCTCTGCTGCATAGCATTCAATTGTGTCCGTCAAATGGTATCTCCTGTCGAAAAAAAGCCTCCTACGCTGTGCTCATGCACTATGGTGATGTCACGTCAGCTGATCGGGAAATTAGCTGGAGTGCACTTCCGTTCTGCGTGGGCACTTTTCGACAGAGGGCACAAATCGACAGAACATTGTCAAAAGGACAGTTTAAAAAAAATCTACTTGGCTTTAACCCTTTATTTGTTTTCTCACCTCTGAGCTGGGATCCTCTGTTCTTAAAGGCAAACTTTTCTGCACTAAACTTGCTTTGTTCTCCATCTTGCTGAAAATGCATTAGAGAAGTAGATTGGGACTAGGGCCTCATCCAGTCAGAAAATTAGGTAAATACAATGGCGGACTATAACGGCCACAATGCAAAGACATGTTAAAATGTTACAAAGTGTTTATTGAACAACATAATATGTTACATAAGAAAAGAATCCCCTTCCCAAGGTTGGGGGGGGGGGGGTAGTGCAATACAAATGATAAAACACTGTATATAATGGCACAATACACTAATTTGAAGCCAATTGGTCTGGTATTGTCTTTGCTGTCGACGTTTCGCCAAAAGAACAGGCTTCCTCAGGACCCAGACTTGAATATACCAGTCAAACCAAATGATCGGCAGGCTAGCCCAAAACGCCTGGGGTGGGCAAAGGAGCATACCAAGTGGGACATGGTTGTAGCACAGATGATAAATCAAGAGTCCTATATAAAGCGGAGGTCCGCCATTTTATTTTTATTTTTTTAAGTCGGCAGCTACAAATACTGAAGCTGCTGACATTTGGAAATAAGGACACTTACCTGTCCAGGGCGCCCGCGATGTCAGCACCCGAAGCCGATCTGTCCCTCGGGTCTCGGGTGGAGGCACCGCCATCTTTTAGAAGGGAATCAGGAAGTGAAGCCTTGCTGTCTTCTGGGACCTGTGTGTTTCCCAGAAGACAGCGGGGGGACGGAGGAGGCACCGGACGTGGTGTAGATAGCCGCGGGTGGCTCGGCTATCTATGCCTGGAAGTGGGAGCAAAATCAGTTTCGCCCAATCATGCCCATCAGTGCCACCTATCAGTGCAAATAAAAAGAAAACACAGGAAATTCCAACCTCAACTTACCGACCAGCCTGCAACCAAACAAATTGACCCGTCCAACAGTATGCGTTAAAAACAGGGGTTTAGTTGCCCACATTTACAAATACGTGCGTAAGCTACAGAGCCCCAGCAAGGCAACCCATTGTCTGTGGACCTAAACTCTAATTTCTGTGAGTCTCCAACAATGGAAGCACATGCATTTAGATGGACAGGTATAGGGCAGATAAACCTGGAGGGAGCCTACCCCTCCTTAAAGGCACAGGGGCACAATGAACACCCAGCCATAGCACTATGGCAGCTCCCTGCAGTGACCAGTTACAGGTAGGGGCAGTAACCACTTGTTTGTGCCACCTATCAGTCCCCGCCAGTTCTACTTATAAGTGCCATCTATCAGTGCTGCATATCAGTGCAGCATATTAGTGCCTCATCATCAGTGACCATAAGTGCAGCCTATCAGTGCCACCTCATCAACGCACATCAGTGA
This sequence comes from Rana muscosa, assembly GCA_029206835.1. NCBI lineage: Eukaryota > Metazoa > Chordata > Amphibia > Anura > Ranidae > Rana > Rana muscosa. The sequence continues at coordinate 1,466,245 of CM055125.1, forward strand.
AGGAGAAAAATTTACTGACAGAAACTCATGCCGCGTACACACGACCGTTTTTCATGACGAGAAAAAAAAATAAAAAAAAATTGGCCATTAAAAACGATCGTGTGTGGTCTCCAGAGCATTTTTCATGACTAGAAAAATAGGTATTAAAAATTTAGAACATGCTCTAATTTTTCTCGTCGTTTTTCATGTCGTCGTTTTTCTCGTCGTGAAAAAACGACCGTGTGTAGGCTTTAACGACGTGAAAAAAACCGCGCATGCTCAGAAGCAAGTTATGAGACCGGAGCGCTCCTTCTGGTAAAACTAGCGTTCATAATGGAGATAGCACATTCGTCACGCTGTAACGGACTGAAGAGCACGAGGCTGAAAAGCGCGAATCGTCTCTCACCAAACTTTTCTAACACGAGGATCAGCAAAAGCAGCCCAAAGGGTGGCGCCATCCGAATGGAACTTCCCCTTTATAGTGCCGTTGGACGTCACCGCGCTTTGCTCGAGCATTTTTTTTCACGATAGTGTGTAGGCAAGGCAGGCTTGAGAATAATCACGTCGAGAAAACATCGTTTTTTTCAATGACATTAAAAACGTCCGTGTGTACGCGGCATCAGAAAGACTTGTTGTTTTTTTCAAAATTTTCAGTCTTTTTAGTAAAAAATTTAAAAACCCAGCAGTGAATAAATACAACCAAAAGAAATCTCTATTTGTCTGTCTCCATCCATCCCTTCATGTCTCCATTCATCCATCCCTTCATGTCTCCATTCATCCATGTCAGACTGATGATTCCGAGACAATCCAAAGGGGGATCGGGAAGGAATTTTTTTCCCATTTGGAGACCATCTGACCAAGGGAGGTTTTTTTTTGCCTTCCTCTGAATCATCGGAAGGTTTAGGGGTTTGAAAATGCCCCACCTCTGAGGAGTCAGAGGATATGTAAACAAGACAGATCTCTGTTCTGACAGGAGGTAAGGAATGGAATTTGTGTCCCTGCAAAGCAGGGAATAAATTCCATCTCTTCCCCTAGTAAAAACACCTCACACAGTACACAAGAACACTGGCTAGGCACACATTTAACCCTTTGATCAACCCTGTTGTTAACCCCTTCCCAGCCAATGTCATTAGTACAGTGACAGTGCATAGTTTTAGCACTGATCACCGTATTAGTGTCACTGCTTCCCAAAAAGTATCAAAAGAGTCAGTTAGTGTTAGAATGTCTGCCACAAAATATCGCAGTATCGCTGATCGCCGCCATTACTAGTAAAAATAAATAAATAAAAACATACCATAATTTGTAGACACTATAACATTTGCGCAAACTAATCAGTATACGCTTATTGGGATTTTTTTATACAAAAATATGTAGCAGAATTCAGAGCATCCGGAAAGTATTCACAGCGCTTGACTTTTTCCACTTTTTGATATGTTACATCCTTATTCCAATATGGATTAAATTCATTATTTTCATCAAAATTCTACAAACAATTCCCCATAATGACAATGTGAAAGAAGTTTGTTTGAAATCTTTGTAAATTTATTCAAAATAAAAAACGAAAAAAAATCCCACGTACATAAGTATTCACTAGGCTTGTGCACAACGGAAAAATTCGGTTAGTTTCGGTTCGTTTCTTTTCGGTCCTGTTGATTCGTAATCATTCGTAATTTTGCTAGACGGGATTTTTCGTGTTCGGACTCATTCGTATTTTCGCAAGCGACATTTTTCGTTGAATTTTTTGTTGATTTATAATTCGTACTTTCGGTAGAGTACGTTGTTTTTCGTTGATTCTGGACACAACTCCTACTTTCGTAACTTTTTTTGGGTTCGTTGATTCGTAATTTTCTGTGTCTCTCTCACAACGACGCTGCCTATTATGCCTAATGTGCTTCGAATGGATTTGTACTTTTCTAAATACATAGCGGTTATTTGTAACGATTCGAAATCTCGTATTTTACTTTCGTTTTTTACATGCGGCTATAGCCTCTGCCCCTGTACACCATTTTGAGAGGGAGTTCAGCACGGTGAGGGAGAAGCAGAGAGCAGAGCAGAGTGAGTGTTATTGTGCTTCGAATGGATTCGTACATTCGTAACTTTTTCATAACGAATTATGCCGAAGACATTCGGGCATTCGCTATTTGCGGTATAATTTATTTCGGATTCGGTCTTATTCGTAATTGCTTTGTTCGGAAATTCGAATGCTTCCGAATGTCCGAAAGTTGCTAAATTCGGACGAATTTCGATTCGTTACGAAACGAATTGCACAAGCCTAGTATTCACAGCCTTTGCCATGACACTCAAATTTGAGCTCAGGATCATCCTGTTTCCACTGATCATACTTGAGATGTTTCTACAACTTGATTGGAGTCCTTGTGTGGTAAATTCAGCTGATTGGACATGATTTAGAAAGGCACACTCCCATCTATATAAGGTCCCGCAGGTAACAGTGAAAGTCAGAGCACAAACCAAGCCATGACATTCAAGGAATTGTCTGTAGACCTCAGAGACAGGATTGTATGGAGGCACAGATCGGGGGAAGGGTACAGAACATTTTCTGCAGTATTAAAGATCCCAATGAGCAGAGTGGCTTCCATCATCCGTAAATGGAAGAAGTTTGGAACCACCAGGACTCTTCCTAGAGAGGGCCACCCAGCCAAACTCAGCGATCGGGGGAGAAGGGCCCTAGTCAGGGAGGTGACCAAGAACCCAATGGTGACTCTGACAGGGCTCCAGTGTTTCTCTGTGTAGAAAGGTGAACCTTCCAGAAGAACAACCATCTCTGCAGCACTCCTCAGTAAAAGGAACATGACAGCCCGACTGGAGTTTGCCAAAAGGGACCTGAAGGACTCTCAGAAACAACATTCTCTGGTCTGATGAAACAAAAATTGAACTCTTTTGCCTAAATGGCAAGCATCATGTCTGGAGGAAACCAGGCATTGCTCATCACCTGACCAATACCATCCCTACAGTGAAGCATGGTGGTGGCAGCATCATGTTGTGAGGATGTTTTTCAGTGGCAGGAACTGGGAGACTAGTCAGGATCGAGGGAAAGATGAATGCAGCAATGTACAGAGACATCTTTGATGAAAACCTGCTCCAGAGCGCTCTGGACCTTAAACTGGGGTGGAGGTTCATCTTTCAACAGGACCCTAAGCACACCCAAGCTAACAAAGGAGTGGGTACAAGACAATTCTGTGAGTGGCCCAGCCAGAGCCCAGACTTGAACCCGATTGAACATCTCTAGAGAGATCTGAAAATGTCTGTGCACCGACACTCCCCATCCAACCTGATGGAGCTTGAGGGGCCCTGCAAAGAAGAATGGGAGAAACGGCCCAAAAATAGGTGTGCCGAGCTTGTAGCATCATACTCCAAAAAGACTTGAGGCTGTAATTGGTGCCAAAGGTGCTTCACCAAAGTATTGAGTAATGGCTGTGAATACTTATGTACATGGGATTTTTATTGTTTTTATTTTTAATACATTTTCACTTTTCATAAGCTCAAGCTTTGTGCATCTGGAGTCTATAAGACCCCAAATCCTCCCTTTGCACCTAAAAGCATTCAAAATGCCAAGTTTGGCTGTTTTAAATGCTTTCATTTTTTTAAGATTGGCGTCTTTAAAGTGATTGTAAACCTTTTACAACCACTTTAAACTACAGGCAAGCCTATATTTAGGCTTACCTGTAGCTGCGCTGGATATCTCCTAAACCAGTACCAGATATCCCAGTATTTGCATGTGCCGACGTCATGCGGCACATGTGCACTTAAGCCAACTGAAGCAATGGGACGTACGTGCCGTTGCTTCAGTTGTACTGTGCCATTCCCGGCGGCTCCCACGTATGCTCGGGAGTGACGTCATCACGGCTCCGGCCAATCACAGCGCCGGAGCCACGATACCCGGAAATAACCTCCGGGATAGATAGCGCCGCCGGAGGGGGTGACGAGGAAGGCTGTGGGGACTTCATTCTCGGGTAAGTAATTCATAATGAGCTAGTATGCTATGAATACTAGCTCATTATGCCTTTATCTTGCAGGGTGTTTTTTTTCCAGGAGGGTTTACAACCACTTTTAAGTCTTCTGTAAACCAGAAATTATGACATCGCTTCTGGGTTACGAGATCCGATCGAAGCAGATAATGGCTTCGTTCGGGTCTCCGAATAGCCGGTGGAGGTGCCGGCTGGTCGCTCAGGCCTTCCGGTTCACAAAGCTCTATTTGTGGGAAAAAAATATACATCATTTTATTTGGGTACATGATCGCGCAATTGTCAGTTAAAGTAAGGCAGTGCCGTATTGCAAAAAAGTGGCCTGGTCAGGAAGGGGGGTAAATCTTCTGGAGGACGAATGGTTAGAAGCAGTTGTCTCTACAACATTGCACAAAGTGACAGATTACAATTTAGAATATGGAAATATGTTTATTTTGCAAAAGAAATGTAAAAAGCTATCAGTGCCTATGACACCCCAACATAAGAAAGGCCCATCTGTCTGTATACAATGATATAACATTCATTGTATGGTGGAGTGATTGTCAATCCAACTATCAGAGCCCTGTATGGTGAGGAATGGTTTGGTAATGGAGGAGGATTACAGGCTGGTATGGGACATTTACTAGATGACCAGAAATAGGACCTCTTCCCCCTAAATAACTGATATGTGTTTGTGAAATGTAACCCCTTCACACCGACCGTACGCAAATATGCGTTCTTGGCTTGAAGGGGTTATACCGGGGTGATATGCAGCTGCAGACATCACCCCGGTTTTATAACCAGCGGTTGGCTTTCTAGTGATAACAACCAATGTGACTAAAAGACACTTGGCTGTTATCCTGAGGAGCGGCAGGGGACGCCCCCATCCCCCGCCGCCTTCCGCGGCTCTCCCGTCCCACCGGGAGGCCCGATCGATCAGACGACACGCCCGCCGGCTGCCCGAAGACCCAAATGAAGCCGGAATCGGTTTCGATCGGTTCTGTAATCTAGTAACCCGGAAGGGACGTCATGACAACGGCGCCCCCAGATCCCTCCATAAGGAGTACCTGTCACTGACTATTACTGTTTACATTCCTTGTGACAGCAATATAAATGATCAGAATTTTTTTTTAAAGAGACGGTGTAAAAATAAAATAAAAATTAAAGTGCCCCGTCCCTCTGTGCTCGCGCGTAGAAGCGAATGCATATGTATTGCGTGCCCGCAAATGTAAACGGTGTTCAAACCACACATATGAGATATCCGCAATCGTTAAAGCGAGAGCAATAATTCTAGCACAGGACCTTCTCTGTAACTAAACTGGTAACCTGTAGACATTTTTAAAGTGTCGCCTATGGAGATTTTTAAGTACAGTAGTTTGTTGCCATTCCATGAGTATGTGCAAGCATGACATGTTAGGTATCTATTTACTCGGTGTGAAAATTAAATATGAAGTACTTGTGCGCTGCTATGGACCTCACAACCAACCAAAACTGATACACAAAATAGATACCAAAGAATAATATATCACCCTAAAAATACACATGAAAAAGCTGCAACCATTAGCAAGTGACCTCAACACTCTAAAACAAATAATGTTAATAAAAATGATGCGCTAATTTAAGGAGCTATGCAGCAAAAAAATGTGACAATGTGCGATAATGTAAAACATTGATAAAGTACGCTAATTCAAGAAGCTATGCAGCAAAAATAAACAAACATGCATGAATAATTATCACTAGTAAAAAAAATGCAGTAATGATGCGATATTAAGTGAAACAGTGATAAAGTGCGCTAATACAAGAAGATATGCAGAAACATAGACAAAAATGCATCCCTAATTTAAAAAAAATAAAAATGCAATGATATGCGATAATATGTGATAATATATGAAACAGTGATAAAGTGCACTAATTCAAGAAGCTAAGCAGCAAAAATTGAAAAATATGTAAGAATGACTACCCCTAATTTAAAAAACAAAACAACAAAAATACAATATATAAGATAATATGCGATAATATATGAAACAGTGATAAAGTATTCAGATCAAAAGCAGATATTCATCTGAATTTACATAAAAATATTATAAGGTGCATGTGCATCAAAAAGTGATGCAATGTGAAGATAAAAAAAAATCTTTATTTACTCAGCGTAACATCATCTTTCACATTATACAAAAAAAATTAGGCTAACTTTACTGTTTTTTTTAAATTTTATTTCCGAAAGTGTCTTCCCCCCCAAAAAAAAATGCGTTTGAAAGACCACTGTGCAAATACCGTGAGATATAAAATATTGCAACAATTGCCATTTTATTCTCTAGGGTCTCTGCTAAAAAAATATATATAATGTTTGGGGGTTCTAAGTAATTTTCTAGCAAAAAATATTTTAAAGCGGAGTTCTGGCCCAAATTTTACTTTTTAGATAAAAATACCCCTATAATCTTCATGCTTAATGTATTCTAGTAAAGGTATGCTGTAAATGAAGGTCCGTTTTTTTGTATTTTTGCACCATTGATTTCTTACTTTTGTAAGTTCCAGTAGGCCTCCGCCATCTCACGTGTGGGCATCTGAAGCCAGACTGTATCTCTTCCTGTATTCCATTCAGGCTGGTTACCCAGCATGCACCTCCAGATCTCACACATGCTCAGAGCAGCACGAGCAGTGTAATAGGTTGCAGGTCGGGTTTCCACAGCAACCGCAGTGTCAGAGGAAGTTGCCGCCCCTTAGCTATGGAAACCTCTCCTCCCCTTACAGGAAATAGGAAGTTTATCTACAAAGGTTATAAATCTAGAAATACAAAAATCTCCTTTTTAAAAGATGCTAATTGTAGATTATATCCCTTATTTCTGTGCAGAGATTTTATATATATATTCTCTTGTTATATATATATATATATATATATATATATATATATAAATATCTCTATCATCTGCACAGAAAGAGGGATACCATTTACATTTAGCATTGTTTAAAAAGTAATTACCTTTTCCAGAAGCTGCCCTATCATATTGCCTCCATCAAAACTTCCCCCTCAAAACTGCCCCCACTAAATTGCCCCATAATATTCCCCCCATCAAAATATCCCCATCCTATTGCCCCATCAAAACTGCCCTATCAAATTGCCCCATCAAACCTGTCCATCCTATTGCCCCCATCAAATTTGCCCGATCAAAATTGTCCATCCTATTGCCCCATCCTATTGCCCCCATCAAAATTGTCCCATAAAAACTGCCCCATTAAAGTTGCCCCATCCTATTGTCCCCCATCAAAACTGCCCCATAAAAAACTGTCCCCATCAAAGCTGCCCAATAAACTGCCCCATCCTATTGGCCCCATCAAAACTGCCCCCATAAAAAACTGCCCCATCAAAATTACCCCATTCTATTGCCCCCATCAAAACTGCCCCATCCTATTGACCCCCATCAAAATTGTGCCATCAAATTTGCCCACCCTATTGCCCCCATCAAAACTGGCCACACCAAAACTGCCCCATCAAAACTGCGCTGAAAAAAACAGCCCCATTAAAATTGCCCCATCAAAACTGTCCCATTCCTATTGCCACCATCAAAACTGCCCTCATAAAAAGCTGCCCCATCAAAAGCTGCCCCATCAAAAACTGCCCATAAAAATGTCCCCATCCTATTGCCCCATCCTATTGCCCCCATCAAAACTGCCCCATAAAAAACCAACCCCATCAAAACTGCCCCATAAAAATTGCCACATTATATTGCCCATACAATTGCCACATCAAACCTGCATTATCATAATTGTCCCATCAAAACTGCCCCATCATACTGCCACCATCATTGCCCCATCCTATTTCCCCCATCAAAACTGTCCCATCAAATTGCCCTTATCAAAACTGCTGCATCAAAATTGCCCCATCCTATTGCCCATCAGAATTGCTCCATCAAAAACTGCCCCATCCTATTGCCCCCATAAAAAATTACCCCATCCAATTGCCCTATCATATTGCCCCCATCAAAACTGCCTTCATCAAAAACTGCCCCATTAAAACTACCCCATCAAAATGTCCCTATCCTATTGCCCCATCAAAATTGCCCCATAAAAACTGCCCCGTCAAAATTGCCCCATCAAATTGCCCCATTCCTATTGCCCCCATAAAAACTGCCCCATAAAAATTACCCCATCCTATTGCCCCTATCAAAACAGCCTTCATCAAAAACTGCCCCCATCAAAACTGCCACATTCTATTGCCCATCCAATTGCCCCATCAAAATTGCCCCTTTTAAAACTGCCACATCATTGCCCCCATCAAATCTGCCCCATCAATAAGGCCCCATCAAAACTGCCCCATCCTATTGCCCTTTTCAAAACTGCCCCATCAAATTGCCCTTTTCAAAACTGCCCCATCAAAATTGACCCATCCTATTGCCCCCATCCAATTGCCCCTATCAAAACTGCCTCCATCAATAATTGCCCCATTAAAATGTCCCCATCCTATTGCCCCATCAAAATTGCACCATAAAAAAAACTGCCCTATAAACGGCCCCATCAAAATATCCCCATCCAATGGCCCCTTCGAAATTGCATCCTATTGCCCCATAAAAACTGCCCCATCCTAATGCCCACATCAAAACTGCCCATCAAAAACTGCCTTCATTAAAACTGCCCCATAAATAACTGCCTCGCCAAAATCTCCCCATCCTATTGCCCCATCAAAATTGCCCCATCCTATTGCCCCCATCAAAGTTGCCCCTATCAAAACTGCCCCTATCAAAACTGCCCCATAAAAATTGCCCCATCTTATTGCCCCATCAAAATTGCCCCATCAAGACTGCCCCGTAAAAATGCCCCCATCAAAACTGCCCCCATAAAAAACTTCCCCCATCAAAATGGCCCTATCCTATTGCCCCCATCAAATTTGCCACATAGAAACTGCCCCATTCCTATTGCTCCCATCAAAACTGCCCCATAAAAACTGCCCCATCCTAATGCCCCATCAAAACTGCCCATCAAAAAATGCCTCCATTAAAACTGCTCCATCAAAACTGCCCCATAAATAACTGCCCCATCAAAATCTCCCCATCCTATTGCCCCATCAAAATTGCCCCATCCTATTGCCCCCATAAAAGTTGCCCCATCAAAGTTGCCCCATCAAAGTTGCCCTATCAAAACTGCCACATAAAAACTGCCCATATCAAAGCTGCCCCATAAAAATTGCCCCATCTTATTGCCCCCATCAAAAATGCCCCATCAAGAATGCCCCATCAAAACTGCCCCCATAAAAAAAACTTCCCCTATCAAAATGGCCCCATCCTATTGCCCCCATCAAATTTGCCCCATCAAAATTGCCCCATCCTATTTCTCCCATCAAAACTGCCTTAATTAAAAACTGCCCCATCAAAACTGCCTCCATAAAAAATGCCCCCATCAAAAATGCCCCCATCAAACCTGCCCCATAAATAACTACCCCATCAATATGTCCCCATCCTATTGCCACAACCTTTTGCCCCATCAAAGTTGTTCCATCAAAACTGCCCCATAAAAACTGCCTTCATCAAAACTGCCCCCTAAATAACTGCCCTATCAAAATGTCCCCATGTTATTGCCCCATCCTATTGCCCCATCAAAACCGCCCCATCAAAACCGCCCGATCCTCCACGGCCAGAGAGGAGGAAGTGAAGAATGAATACAGCAGATATACAGTCATAAAATTTTTGGCAAGCAGCCAGATTTGAAATTGTTTACAACCTTGTGGCCAGAGCTAATTTGCATGTTGTTGTCATGGCTGCAGTGATGTCATCAGACCTGCTATAAAAGGACCCGCGGACCAGCTCAAATTCATTCAGAGTCTTGGCGCTGAAGGAGAAGGAGTGATTCTGAATTCTCTGCATTTTCTCTGCGTTGTTGCACATTATTTGATAATGATGCGCCTTTTTGGGAGAAATAAGATGTATGAGATGCAGGATTCCCTGAAAACCATCACAGAGGAACCTGTTTTATTACTGAAAGTGGGAATTTTAACAGATAACCCACCTACCACCCAGCCCATAATACCTACCCCCCAGAAGGGTGGGTTTTGGGCCATTAGACAATTATTGAAGAACTGGAAGGGAAGATACAATGTGAAGAATCTTCTGATCACCAACAAAGAGGAAAACGTTGTACTTCTCAGAGTAAACCCCATAACAGAGGACCGCCAGCCTGAGGACACCACCCCTCCAAGGGGTGGGGAGAGGGTAAATGGGCGGGGGGATGAGGAAGCCGCACCCAGACTGCAGCACGTTCCTCAACCGGAATCCACAAACGAGGTCATTGGTAAGTATTATAATAGAGAGTTATAATGCAAGTACTATAGGACATTATAATGTATGTCACCTACATATATACTATATACACTGGGGTTACTGCTATATACACAGAAACTCACATATACCGTATATACTCGAATATAAGCCGAGGCACCTAATTTTACCACAAAAAACTGGGAAAATGTATTGACTCGAGTATAAGCCTGGGGTGTCCATCTGCATGCCTCACTGTGTCCATGCCTCACTGTGCCCATGACTAGACTGACATTTAACATGGGAGCCTATGAAAGGGGTGCCCGGCTTTGAAAAATCGGTGCTCCCCAGCCGTAGGTCCCCCAGACAAAAAACTTTGCACACTTATAGAGGAGAAATGGGGCTACATGTGTGCCAAGGTTCGGGTCCAGGAGACCTACGACCGGCCGGTACCAGGTCCCCAAATTTACCAGAGAAATTACTGTTTAACATGGGAGTCTATGGAAGGGATGCCCGGCTTTGAAAAATCGGTGCTCCCCGGCCGTAGATTCCCTGGACAACAAACTTTGCACACTCGTAGTGAAAGAGTGGGGCTACATGTTTGCTAAGTTTGGGGTCCAGAGGACCTACTGCCGGCCGGTACTAGGTCCTCAAACCCGGGAGATCAGGCGCAAAAAGGTGACTCGAGTATAAGCTGAGGGGGGCATTTTCAGCACAAAAAAATGTGCTGAAAAACTTGGCTCATACTCGAGTATATACAGTATACTGTATACATTGGGGTCACTGCTATAAACACCAAGAAGGGTCATAGAGTAGGGAGGTGTTAGAACCCCTGGCAGGTCCCCATTAGGGAGTTTCCCCCCCTCCATTTGATCACCAATGTCCCCAGGATGGAAAGTGATGGAAGATCCACCAGGACAGAAATAAATCTGATGGGGACAACAGTCTAGGAGGTATTTCTTCCCAAGTCTTGCTGTGTTTATAGAACAGATAATGAAGGGACATCTCTCCATTGGAACCCCTTATTGTATCAGGATAGGAAATAATGAGACAATGGATTGCAATTAGCAGCAGAATTTGTCAGTTGGCTGACTCTTCAGTTGACCGTTGGGCAGCCAATCAGATTTGAAGGTGTGAGGTGACAGGTATCAGGTGTGAAGGAGATGTACAGATCTGACAGACAGCCCAATTGTAAACTAAAGGATTGCACATGACAGACTGACAGAGCTGCTGCCCCCATCACCACCATCCCCATCATTGTCACTGGGACTTGTTCTGGGCTCTGTATGGGGGCTGCAGGAGAAGATTCCTTTGATTTTATCATATAGTGTCCAGAACATAACTGCCCACAGGAATCATCCCTCTGCTCCTGCAGACCCCCCACTCTGTATTGTTCAATTATATCATTTTAATGAGATCACTATATAGATTTCTGTCTATAGAGCATCACTAGAGTTCAGGTAGTCTGCTTGTACAACTGCTGAGATAAAACCAATATAGAATATTGAAAGGATTATTAATTAGGATAAGCAGAATGATGGGATTGCAAAGAGAGGGAGGAAGAGTAAATCACAAACATATTAAGGAGGAAGCACAGCCTGTGTATGTAATGTAACAGATCGGTGGTCTTTATCACCAAAATCTCAGCGCAGTCAGAGATCACATTAGGATTTCTATCTCTTGGTGGCCACAAAGTATAAATATGGTTATTCGGGGTGAATTAGAAGCACTTACATTATTCCTGGCACAGAAAGCCGAGCACTGAAAATGGACTCCCGGGGCCCAGAACTCCCACTTTGTCCATGTATAGAATTCCCATAAAGAGAGATGAGTGACACCAGATCATTTCCACAACACCAATCACATTCACTTACATATGTAAAAGGAAACATATTTAAAGTGATTGTACACCCTTCATATACACAAGTGAATGGACTCAGGTGATACACAGAGGTGACATTTTTTCCTACATAAGTTGTACCTGTTTATATGCTGCGATCTGTCCTCTACTGACTTGTAAACCTCAGAATGTACACAAAATCTGTTGGCATCTCTCAGCAGCACAAAGCAGGGGTCGGGGATCTGAATGTACATACTGCATGGCTTAGGGAGAAGAACACTGAGCTCTGATTGGAGCGACACCCCACCCTCTCCATACACTACAAGGAGAACAAGCACAGCTGTTGTTGTCAATCACAGGCCGGAGCTCTCCTCTCTAGCCATCCTATTTCTCTTGGCATCAGGAAAATGTCAGAAGTGAGTCCTGTAGATCAGTGTTTCTCAACTCCAGTCCTCAAGGCGCCCAAACAGGTCACGTTTTCAGGATTTCCCTCAGATGAAACAGCTGTGGGAATTACTAAAGCAGTTAAACTGATCAAATAACCTGTGAAAAACAATGGAGAGCCTGAAAACATGACCTGTTGGGGTGCCTTGAGGACTGGAGTTGAGAAACACTGCTGTAGATAACCGATTAACCAGGCTGCAGAAAGAAATCATATTTAGTGCTTTGGATAGAAACAAGTACACAGTATAGAAGGATTTACTTTGTTCCTATTTAATGTCTCAGGTTTAAAACCATTTTATATGTCCACAGATTCTGTGTAGCATCAATAAATGAAGTGTAAATAGCAGGAATAGAAATAATAGCTTTTTTTTTCTCCCCAGAAGCAAAAAATGACCCAACCGCCAATGAAATTGAGCACACAGTCCATGCGACATTTCCACCGGTCCCATCCAGCATGGAGGACAAGCCATGCAAATTTTCAATGGAAGATTTTACAATCCATGATGAACTTGGAGAGGGATCCTATGGGAAGGTGGTGTTGGCCTCCCATCCCTCCTTTCAACAGAAGCTGGCGGTGAAGATCACTAAACCAAAAAGATATCAAGGCTTCCAAATTACAGAGCGCTACATACTGAAAAAATTGAGGAATCATCCGTATATCACTCATCTGTTCGGAACATTCCATACAATGGTAAGTCTTTTTATTTCCCAGTCTTTACAGCCTTTTCCTGTACTGCTCCCTCTACTGACCCAGACCCTCTAAAATTAATGTTATGCAAATTACAACTTTTTGGGAGTCAAAACTTACACAAGGATAAGCCTCTCCCTTCCCCAATGACAGTTTTTGGGCTTATCAATTAGTCCTTTGACCAATGACAGTTGAATTAGTGAGAGACAGAGGGGAGCCCCACTTGTACCCACACCAGATTTTTATAAGGGCTCCGGCTGTAGTCGGGGAAGCAGTATAGGTAAGAGGAGAACTCTAGAGTGCCTCCTACAATGCTGGAGGTTGGTGAAGTCATCTGTACAGTAGAGTAGAGGTTTTCTTTACAGAAATAAGGCTGCCACTGTGAACTTACTTCTGAAATTGCTAGTTGCCTGGCTGCCTCTGGCCTCAAACATTCAAGTCACTGAGCCAGAACCAGCCTGCAACTAGGACTGGAGAAGTCATGCCTCCTCATCTACACTTCCAGAATGGTGACCAAAGTAATGAAGTGACTGGATCACCGTAGCAGCCAGAAAAGACTAGTATTGTGATCAGGATAGTCCAGTCATGGCAGCCTATGTATCTTCTCTTCTCTTGAATGAAGATTCCACATTGCACAGTCTGCCGGTGTGTGTGCCTTCCTATATTCCCCCACAAAGGGAAATCTTACTTGTCTCTAATGTAACTTTTATCTCTTATTTTCACACAGACTGATCTGTTCCTCGTCATGGAATTTGCGAGTGGCGGCAATCTACGGGAACCGATAGAAACTTCAGCTCCATTTGGCTACGACATGATAAGGTAAGTCCAATGACAGGGTTGTGATGGAGTCGGGGGTGGCTGACCACGGAGAACAGGCAGTGACACAGCCAGGCCCCTCCCACTGAGCCCCGTCCATCCACACCCCTATGTACTATAGGGGGAAGTCTTCATATTTATCGTTTATTGGTCTGTGATGATTTTAAATGCTAATTCATATTTTTCTTTCTCCTTTAGACGTATCACTGCTGAGATTGTTTGTGGCCTGCAATTCATCCATTCTCATGACATCATCCATAGGTAAGTATTGGATTAGCTGACAAACAATCACCCCTTGGCTTCTGCTATGTTTTATTGAATCAGAAAGACTTTGCACCAGAGTTCCCAGTTGCACGGTCTCCTTCCATCTGCTGCAGAAATCTCCCTGCTCATGCTATATTCTGCTTAATGTACAATTTATACAAAATGCAGCAAGAGGTGTGAGACCTCCTCCTGATGAATATAGCAGGTGGGCGGAGCTGGAAACCCCGGAACAGAGATCTTCCTGTAGGCAGATATAAAAGAAGCCAATGTCTACCCATCAATCTTCATTCTTCTTTGTATACATGTATATTTGTATCTTGGGATATGCAGAGCTAACAGCTCACTTCTTTTCTTCACAGAGATCTCAAACCAGAGAACATTCTATTGGACAGCGAGGGTCACGTCAAGATTGCGGATTTCAGCATCTCACGGCCTGATGTCTCAGAGACCAGAATGATCGGTGGAGTTGCGGGTACAGACGGTTACATGGCCCCAGAGGTAAGATTCCTGATATTAGACAGAATTGTAATATTTACTACGGGATATAGAGAAGAGATAAAGGGCTCCCCTTTCATTAAGGACACATTCACACATGGGCACTCTGAATCTTGTCTAACAAATTCCCAGGTGTGAATGACAAATCACACAATGCACATTTCAGATGCCATTCATTGGAATTGCACCTAAAAAAGCAGTGCGGTTCTGCCGGGATTGTCACGTGATCAACTGAGCTGCAATCTTGGTGAACCGCATTGCATGAAGCATGTTGCCTAAAAGAAGCTCCTATTTTTTAAGCGAAAAGCTTCAGGCAATGTGAAGCTCAAAACGGAAATGTGTGAATGCAGCCTAAATGGATAGGGTTAGACCCTCTGTCAGGTTTTTATTGGCGTCCTCAGTGGGGAAGTCACGCTCTTTATGTGTTCTGGTGATCATTGTTAGTGAGAAAGGAAAACGCAGCAGGATGCAAACTGTTACAACTGTCCCAGAACAGGAATAGAGGGAAAGTCTTCCAATGGTGACACCTGTTTGGGGACGAGATCCTAAGAGTAGCGTTCCCCTCATTTTGGGAGAATTCATTGGACTTCCTCTTGAATCTCGGGGACAGGAAGTGAAGGGAAATTCCCCCAATGGGACACAGACAGCAAAATTAAACTGGCAGGGGTCTCAACCCTTCCGTAGTCTATCCAAAACGTAGAAAACAAAAGCTTTAACTATATATAAATGTTAAGCCCCACCTCCAACATTCACAAGCTCCGCCTTAGTTTGATGTATTTTAAGATCAATTTTAGGACTCCTGGGAGGCTTCATACATCACATATGTCAGCATGGAGTCATCTGTGTCCTCTGCCTGGTCTAGGAATGTTCTCATCTTTTTTTTATCTCTTTATGTTTCTACAGGTCATAAAAGATGAAGGACAGAACATCTCAGCGGACTATTACTCCTTGGGGGTGATATTGTATGAGATGGCCGTTAGCCCGGATCACTTCACAGAGATCAAGGAAAACCAGAATGGAAGTTTGTTCAGGACAGTCCTCTCCGAGTTGGAAACAT
This sequence comes from Rana muscosa, assembly GCA_029206835.1. Lineage (NCBI taxonomy): Eukaryota > Metazoa > Chordata > Amphibia > Anura > Ranidae > Rana > Rana muscosa. The sequence goes on from CM055125.1 coordinate 1,482,035, forward strand.
GTGAGGACATGTTCCTCTTTGAACTCATAGCTATGGTAAGTATACGCAGAGCTTTACCTTCTCTTTACAGACAAAACCCTTTCCAGGTTATACAGACCTTGTTAGGAGTCCAGAACACACAACTGTACATTCTTCCCGACACACATTTATGTGGCTCAATGTTCTCTGTGTTTCTTATCATATTTCTTTTTTCTTTACAGCTCTTATGGGAAGAACTTGATACACGGACATACCTGGTACGTAACATCAGGCGGCACCCATTTTTCGAGGGGACTGACTGGGCCGAGGTGGAGAAAAGAGAGTCACCCCCAGCATTTACACCAGAACCGGTAAGTATATGAATAATGGAGGGGTCCATGTATATTGGGGGAGGGGAGATTGTCAGCAGCATCTAAGAAGTATTTTTTTACAGAATTCTCCCATTTGTGATTTTGTGGTTACTGCACAATCACATGGTCTGGGCACTTGTCTGAAGGAATTCTGTTTATTATTGGTAATAATTATTGTGTATGTATCAGGTGCACAGCTTAGACCTGCTTTATTCTGGAAATTCCACCAGTAACACACTTCTTCTTATGAGGTGACAACACAGACTCACTGTATTTATGGAGACATGTTGTCACCCTAGCCTGATTAGAACTACAAACACCTTCCCCTCTCCTTATCTCCATTACACAGAGGGGTGTTGCTTTGTAGTACACAGACAGAAGCTGAGAAAGCAGATAAAACTGAGATCTCAGCTTAGGCCACAGGAACTTACAAGGTCACTGGATTTCAGACAGGATTAATGGGCTATTTTCTGTACCTGCAGAAAATGTAATTAGCCTGAAAGAACCAAAACCAATACAGCCTCCACATGTAAGGACCTTGCTGGAATAGATGACCTTTTTGTTCTTGGGTTTAGACATACATAAAGGGTGTGTTAATGCAGTGCTTCCTCTGACCACTAGAGGGAGCTGGGGTTGAAAGATCCCTCTTGGGGTAATCTGCTGCACATTGGGGGTTGGGTTCACCAAGCTTTGTCACCATTTTCTGTATCAATAAGAAACACAGACGAATGTCTTTTTCTCTTTCCAGACTCTCACGGAACCTGAATATTTTAGTATGACGGTAGAGGAATATATGGCTGATGAAAGCCAAGAGTATTATGGAGATTCTTACATGATAAACGAAGGAGACTCTGACAGCTCAGAGGACTTCGAGTATTCCGAAGATTCTTCCATGATAAGCAAAGAAGAAGATGTAAACTCAGAGGACCCGGAGTATTCCGAAGAATCTTCCATGATAAGCAAAGAAGAAGATGTAAACTCAGAGGACTCGGAGTATTCCGAAGAATCTTCCATGATAAGCAAAGAAGACGATGTAAATGTGGAGCCCATTCCTCAACTAAAATCCACAAACGATGACGTCATTGGTAAGTATTATAATAGAGAGTTATAATGCAAGAATGAAGGGCAATATAATATATATCACCTATATATATACTATATACACTGAAGTCACTGCTATATACACAGTCATTCACATATATACTATATACACTGGGGTCACTGCTATATACACAGACACTCACATATATACTATATACACTGAAGTCACTGCTATATACACAGTCACTCACATATATACTATATACATTGGGGTCACTGCTATATACACAGTCACTCACATATATACTATATACACTGAAGTCACTGCTATATACACAGACACTCACATATATACTATATACACTGAAGTCACTGCTATATACACAGACACTCACATATATACTATATACACTGAAGTCACTGCTATATACACAGACACTCACATATATACTATATACACTGAGGTCACTGCTATATACACCAGGAAGGGTCACTACATAGAGTAGGGAGGTGTTAGAATCTGTTGGCATCTCTCAGCAGCACAAAGCAGGGGCCGAGGATCTGAATTTACATACTGCATGGCTTAGGGAGAAGAACACTGAGCTCTGATTGGAGGGACACCCCACCCTCTCCTTACACTATAAGGAGAACAAGCACAGCTGTTGTTGTCAATCACAGGCTGTGTGCTGAAGCTCTCCTCTCTAGACATCATATTTCTCTTGGTATCAGAAAAATCTGTCAGAAGTGGGTCCTGTAGAGTGTAGATAACAGAGGGACCAGGCAGCAGAAATAAATCACACTCAGCGCTTTGGATAGAAACAAGTACAAAGTATAGAAGGATTTACTTTGTTCCTATTTCATGTCTGAGGTTTAAAACCCTTTTATATGTCCACAGATTCTGTGTAGCATCAATAAATGTTGTGTAAATAGCAGGAATATAAATAATTGCTTTATTTTTTCTCCCCAGATGCAGTCCCATCCAGCATGGAGGAGAAGCTATGCGAATTTTCAATGGAAGATTTTACCATCCTCAATGAACTTAGAGAGGGATCCAATGGGAAGGTGGTGTTGGCCTCCCATCCCTCCTTTCAACAGAAGCTGGCGGTGAAGATCGTTAAACCAGAAGGATTTCAAGGCTTTGAGATTCCAGAGCGTTATATACTGGAAACATTCAGGAACCATCCATATATCACTCATCTATTTGGAACATTCCAAACAGAGGTAAGTCTTTTTATTTCCCAGTCTTTACAGCCTTTTCCTGTACTGCTCCCTCTACTGACCCAGACCCTCTAAAATTAATGTTATGCAAATTACAACTTTTTGGGAGTCAAAACTTACACAAGGATAAGCCTCTCCCTTCCCCCGATGACAGTTTTTGGGCGTATCAATTAGTCCTTTGACCAATGAGTGTTAAATTGTGAGAGGCAGAGGGGAGCCCCACTTGTATCCCACACCAGCTTTTTCTGAGGGCTCCGGCTGTAGTCGGGGAAGCAGTATAGGTAAGAGGAGAACTCTAGAGGGCCTCCTACAAGTCTGGAGGTTGGTGAAGTCATCTGTACAGAGTAGAGGTTTTCTTTCCAGAAATGAGGCTGCCACTGTGAACTTACTTCTGAAATTGGCCGGTGTGTGTGCCTTCCTATATTCCCCCACAAAGGGAAATCTTACTTGTCTCTAATGTAACCTTTATCTCTTATTTTCACACAGACTGATCTGTTCCTTGTCACGGAATTTGTGAGTGGCGGCAATCTACGGGAACTGATAGAAACTTCAGCCCCATTTGGCTACGACATGATAAGGTAAGTCCAACGACAGGGTTGTGATGGAGTCGGGGGTGGCTGACCACTGAGAACAGGCAGTGACACAGCCAGGCCCCTCCCACTGAGCCCCGTCCATCCACACCCCTATGTACTATAGGGGGAAATCTTCATATTTAATGTTTATTGGTCTGTGATGATTTTAAATGCTAATTTATATTTTTCTTTCTCCTTTAGACGTCTCACTGCTGAGATTGTTTGTGCCCTGCAATTCATCCATTCTCATGAGGTCATCCATAGGTAAGTATTGGATTAGCTGACAAACAATCACCCCTTGGCTTATGTTATGATTTATTGAATCAGGAAGACTTTACATTAGAGTTCCCAGTTGCGCTGTCTCCTTCCATCTGCTGCAGAAATCTACCTGCTCATGCCATATTCTGCTTAATGTACAAATTATACAAAATCCAAGCAAGAGGTGTGAGACCTCCTCCTGATGAATATAGCAGGTGGGCGGAGCTGGAAACCCCGGAACAGAGATCTTCCTGTAGGCGGATATAAAAGAAGCCAATGTCTACCCATCAATCTTCATTCTTCTTTGTATACATGTATATTTGTATCTTGGGATATGCAGAGCTAACAGCTCACTTCTTTTCTTCACAGAGATCTCAAACCAGAGAACATTCTATTGGACAGCGAGGGTCACATCAAGATTGCAGGCTTCGGCATCTCACGGACTGAAGTCACAGAGACCAGAATGATCGGTGGAGTTGCGGGTACAGACGGATACATGGCCCCAGAGGTAAGATTCCTGATATTAGACAGAATTGTAATATTTACTACGGGATATAGAGAAGACATAAGGGGCTCCCCTTTCATTAAGGCCACATTCACACATGGGCATTCTGAATCTTGTCTAACAAATTCCCAGGTGTGAATGACAAATCGCACAATGCACATTTCAGATGCCATTCATTGGAATTGCACCTAAAAAAGCAGTGTGGTTCTGCCGGGATTGTCACGTGATCAACTGCGCTGCAATCGTGGTGAACTGCATTGCATGAAGAATGTTGTCTAAAAGAAGCTCCTGAACCTATTTTTGGGCAACAAGCTTCATGCGATGTGAAGCTCAAAACGGCCATGTGTTAATGCAGCCTAAATGGATAGGGTTAGACCCTCTGTCAGGTCTTTATTGGTGTCCTCAGTAGGGAAGTCACACTGTTTATGTGTACTGGTGATCATTGTTGGTGAGAAAGAAAACAGCAGGATGCAAAATGTTACAGCCCCAGAACAGGAATAGAGGGAAAGTCTTCCAATGGTGACACCTGTTTGGGGACAAGATCCTAAGAATAGAGTTTCCCTCATTTTGGGAGAATTCCTTTGACTTTCTCTTGAGCCTTGGGGACAGGAAGTGAAGAGAAATTCCCCCAATGGCACACAGACAACAAAAATAAACTGGCAGGGGTCTCAACCCTTCTGTACTCTATCCAAAAACATAGAAAACAAAAGTTTTGAGTATATATGAATGTTAGGCCCCACCTCCAACATTCACAAGCTCCGCCTTAGTTTGATGTATTTTGAGCTCAATTTTAGGACTCCTGGGAGGCTTCATACATCACATATGTCAGCATGGAGTCATCTGTGTCCTCTGCCTGGTCTAGGAATGTTCTCATCCTTTTTTATCTCCTTATGTTTCTATAGGTCATGGAAGAAGAAGAATACAACATCTCAGCAGACTATTACTCCTTGGGGGTGATGTTGTATGAGATGGCCGTTAGCCCGGATCACTTCAGAAATATCAAGGAAAACCAGAGTGGAAGTTTGTTAACGACAGTCCTTTCCGAGTTTGAAACATGTGGTGACATTTACATCCATGAACTCATAGCTTTGGTGAGTATACACAGAGCTTTACCTTCTCTTCACAGACAAAACCCTTTCCAGGTCATACAGACCTTGTTAGGAGTTCAGAACACACAACTGTACATTCTTCCCGACACACATTCATGTGGCTCATAGCAATACTTTTATTACACTGACTGCTTAGTAGAAGGATCTGCCGTTACTTATAGTCCCCCTGAGCAGTGTCAGTGTTGTCATAAGGAAAGCAACAGCCCCTGTGTCCCCTAATACCCCACTGCAGAGGTTGTGTATGACTTGGGTTCACGTTCTGTGTGTTTCATTTAAAAACCCAATCACACATACATAGCATTAGATTTCCGAGAACTTTCCTTACACAGACAGCATATAGAACTCCCCTGGTGCTGTCATCGGTGGAAGAAAAAAAATCATGGCAGTGGCAGATTTGATAGAAAGATCGTTTTATATATATTCATAATAACGATTCATTTCAAAATATCCTTAGTTGTGTTTTTTGTTTTCTTTTAAAGCCTCTCATGAGCGAACATGACACAAATAAGGTACCATGCTACGACCCGATCCAATCATGACATAGTGGCGGGTTTACAAGCAAAATCTAGGAAGCTGAAATATGTCACTGTCAGAATCAAATATTACAATGGGGAGTTCTATTGCTCACATGTTGTTATTGTTCTCTCTGTATTTCTTATCATATTTCTTTCTTCTTTACAGCTCTTATGGGAAAACCATGATATACGGACATACCTGGTACGTGACATCAGACGGCACCCATTTTTCGAGTGGACTGACTGGGCCAAGGTGGAGAAAAGAGAGTCACCCCCAGCATTTAAACCAAAACCGGTAAGTATATGAATAATGGAGGAGGGGTCCATGTATGTGCAGCATCTAAGAAGTATTTTTGTACAGAATTCTCCCATTTGTGATTTTGTGGTTACTGCACAATCACATGGTCTGGGGACTTGTCTGAAGGAATTCTGTTTATTATTGGTAATAATTATTGTGTATGTATCAGGTGCACAGCTTAGACCTGCTTTATTGTGGAAATTCAACCAGAAACACACTTCCTGTTATGAGATGACAACACAGACTCACTGTATTTATGGAGAAGTGTTGTCACCCTAGCCTGATTAGAACTTCAAACACCTTCCCCTCTCCTTATCTCCATTACACAGAGGGGTGTTGCTTTGTAGTACACAGGCAGAAGCTGAAAAAGCGGATAACACTGAGATCTCAGCTCAGGCCACAGGAACTTACAAGGTTACTGGATTTCTGACAGGATTAATAGGTATTTTTCTGTACCTGCCGAAAATGTACATGGCCTGAAAGAACCAAGACAAATGCAGCCTCCACATGCAAAGACCTTGCTGAAATAGATGACCTTTTTGTTCTTGGGTTAAGACATAAGCAAAGGGTGTGTTAATGCAGTGCTTCTTCTGACCACTAGAGGGAGCTGGGGGTTGAAGGATCCCTCTTGGGGTAATCTGCTGCACATTGGGGGTTGGGTTCACCAAGCTTTGTCACCATTTTCTGTATCAATCAGAAACATTGACAAATGTCTTTTTTTCTCTTTCCAGACTCACGGAACCTGAATATTTTAGTATGACGGTAGAGGAATTTATGGATCATGAAAACCACCTGGAATATTCCGAAGATTCTTCCATGATAAGCGAAGAAGCCACTATAAACTCAGAGGACTCGGAGTATTCCGAAGATTCTTCCATGATAAGGGAAGAAGCCACTGTAAACTCAGAAGACCTGGAGTATTCTGAAGATTCTTCCATGATAAGGGAAGACGTTGATGTAAATGTGGAGCCCATTCCTCAACTAAAATCCACAAAAGATGATGTCATTGGTAAGTATTATAATAGAGAGTTATAATGCAAGCACTGCAGGGCAATATAATGTTTGTCACCTACATACAGTATATACTATATACATTGGGGTCACTGCTATATACACAGAAACTCACATATACTATATACACTGGGGCCACTGCTATGTACACACTTCCTGTCCTGGGGCGACAGCACAGAGTCACTACATCTATATATACATCAAGGATGTGTTAATGCAGTGCAGTGCAGTGCTTCTTCTGATCACTAGAGGGAGCTAGGGTTGAAGGATCCCTCTTGGGGTATTTGATGCACCTCAGGGTTGGGCTCACCAAGCTTTGTCACCATTTACTGTATCAATCTGGAACACTGACGAATGTCATTTTCTTCTTCCAGATTCTCAAACGGAAGATTTAAACATGAAGATAGAGGATTTTATGGCCAATGAAGAACGAGAGATGCAGAATAAACACAAAGACGTTTCAAACAAAGAAGTCGCTGTAAGTGTGGGGAGCCTGGATTGGTTGTTCTGCACCGGAGACTCAGAAAGCTCCACCGAAGATACCGAAAATTGAAGAAGTCAGAATTGTAAGGTCCACACACCCAGACATTACAGGGAGGGGTCTAAATGGCATGGCTTGAACGACTTAAAGTGGAACTATACTACCCTCCCCTCACACCCCGCCACCCTCAAAATCTTCACCTCTCTGTCTTCTAGGTTCCAGATCTTCAGCTATCTTGATTGACTAACCATGAGGTCAGACTGAGCACACCCTCTACGCCTGCAGCCGTCTGACAACATAGCTAAACAGGTACACTCCTGAGACAAGAAGTGGCAAGAGGAATGCAGAAGGAATGGGGGGGCATTCCCTCTGCATTCCTCTTGTCACCATTTATCTCGGGAAAGTGCCTAGAGCTGAGAAAAGTGGACATCTCCTTCCTAGGCATGTTGTTTGGGGGAAGTGTGGGGGCACCAAGCCGGACTACATAGCTAGGAAGGAGACGGGAACGCTCCGGAGACAAGTGGCGGCAAGAGGAATGTCTCAGGAAAGTATTGAGGCTGCGCTCAGTCTGACCTCATGACTAGTCAATCAAGATGGCTTTGGGAGTGATTGGGATAGGTTGCTCCCTGGAGGGGTGGAGTTTGAGATCAGACCTCTTTCTAAATGGCCTTCTGGAATGTGGGCTCCTGTCTCTACATTCTGAGCAATGTACAGGGAGATGAACTGGACACTCTAGACTGATGATTCAGGGATAATTCGATCGCCTTATATCATCACCCATTTGGAGATAATATGACCAAGGGTTTTTTTTGCCTTCCTCTGAATCATCATAAGGTTTACGGTTCTGAAGAGGCCTCATCTCTGAGGAGTCAGAGATGAATAGATAGATAGATAGATAGATAGATAGATAGATAGATAGATAGATAGAGATATAGCTAGATAGCAAAGCTCCGGTGGCCTAATGGTTAAGGCACTGGCCTCCTCGGCCAGGGATTGTGGGTTCGAGTCCCACCTGGGGCGATATCTTGCTTGTCTCTTATATCAGGATGTAGGATAAACCTGCCTGACCATAACCCCGAACATTGGTATTAGTGGGGAGAGTAATTGCCCCAGCATAAATGATCAATTGCAGTAATAACCCCCAACATTTGTATTAGTGGGGACAGTAATTGCCCCAGCATGAGTGATCAATTGAAGGGATAATAACCCCCAACACTGGTGTCAGTGCCTGCAATCAGAGGAAGTTTGAGTTATCTGTAATTTCCATATCTTAGAGCATTGTTTCTCAACCTTTTGCATGTCCTCTACATTCCTCTTGTCACCATTTGTCTCAGGAAAGTGCCTAGAGCTTAAAAAAGTGGACCCCCCTTTACTAGATATGTTGTTGGGGGGAAGTGTGGGGGCACCAAGCCTGACTACATAGCTAGGAAGGAGACAGGAAATCTCCGTAGACAAGCGGCAGCAAGAGGAATGCAGAAGGAGAGGGGGAATGTCTCCTGCATTCCTCTTATCACTGTTTGTTTTAGGAAAGTACTGAGGGTGCGCTCAGTCTGGCCTCATGGCTAGTCAATCAAGATGGCTGAAGAGCTGGAACCTAGAAGGCGGTGAAGTGAAGATTTTGAGGGTGGCGTGGGTGTGAGGGGAAGCGGGTATAGTTCCACTTAGTCTCCTCCCCTATTCCCCTATAGCCCGCTCCTCCTCCACATTTCCTGCCAATTGTATGTGCAGCAGTGACTCTGGCAGTAATTGGGATAGTTTGCTCCCTGGGGGGGGAGGGGTGGAGTATGAGATCAGACCTCTTTCTAAATGGCATTCTGGATTGCGGGCCCTTGATATTGGGGTCCTGTCTCTACATTCTGAGCAATGTATAGGGAGATGAACTGGACACTCTAGACTGATGATTCAGGGATGAACTGATCGCCTTCTGGGGTCAGGAAGGAATTTTTCCTCCTTTAGAGATAATATGACCAGGGGGAGGGGGGGGGGTTTGCCTTCCTCTAAATCATCAGAAGGTTTAGGGTTCAGAAAAGGCCACTGAGGAGTCAGAAGATAACACTGACGACCTCTGGTGTGCATCAAAGCCCTAGAATAATCTAATTTTATGGATTTAGCTCAGATAAAAATTGATTGTACACTAATTGTACATTTCACAAAATAATAATCCCTCCCCCAAAACAGATGGAAGGTTCAGGGTTAGGCTGGGGCAAATGGGAGTGTATGGAATAGACTAGTGCAGATGTGATCGTAGGATTAGGTTTTGGTAGATGAAAGCCTAGGATTAGGCTAAGCCAGATGAGAAGGTTGAGATTAGATTAGGGCAAATGGGAAGGTTAGGATTAGGCTGAGATAGATGGGATGGTTGGGATTAAACCAGAGTAGATACAAGTTTGACTAGGGAAGATAGGAGAATGAGATTGTGTTTGGGTAAATAGAAGGTTAGGATTATGCGAGAGCAGATGAGAAGGTTAGGATTAGGCTAGAGCAGATGAATGTTTAGGATTAGGCTGGGATAGATGGGAGGGTATGATTAGATTTGGGTAGATAGAAGGTTAGGATTGGGCTAGAGTAGATGAGAGGATTAAAGCGGAGCTCCACCCGTAAATTTAATTTTTTTTAAATGTCAGCAGCTACTAACATTGTAGCTGCTGACTTTTAATAAGGACACTTACCTATCCTACTCTCCCGCGTTGACGGCCCCCCCCCCCCCCCCGATGCCGATCCCTCAATCGGTGCAGGTTCCGCGCCGCCATCCACACTAAGGGAAACAGGCAGTTCGTTCCCCTTACGGTTCCCCTTACGGCTTCACTGCCCGTTTCCTACTGCGCATGCGCGAGTCTCGCGCCGACTTGTGAATGGGCGGCTGCTCTCTGGGATTACACACAATTCCCAGAAAGCAGCACGCCCCAATTCTCTAGAAGAGGATGGGGAAGAAAACAGACTTAGGGAAGAGGCAGATTACAGACTTTCGCATAGCAACAGGTATTTCGGGTGAGTATAATTTTTATTTATTTTTTCTATTTTTTTTTTTCTATTTCTTTTATGATTTTTAGTGAAAACATTTTTTTGGGGTGGAACTCCACTTTAAGTAAGGGGAAATAGGAAGTTTAGTATTAGATTTATGCAGATGGAAGGGAAGAATTAGGCTTTATTAGATGAAAGGTTAGGTCAGTGTTTCTCAACTCCAGTCCTCAAGGCGCCCCAACAGGTCATGTTTTCAGGCTTTCCATTATTTTGCACAGGTGATTTGATCAGTTCCACTGCCTTAGTAATAACCACAGCCATTTCATCTGAGGGAAATCCTGAAAACATGACCTGTTGTGGCGCCTTGAGGACTGGAGTTGAGAAACACTGGGTTAGGTAAGGTGGTACATTTAGGATTGGGCTAGGGCAGGTGGAAAGGTTTGGATTCACATAGACAGGAAGGTTAGGTTGTTTAGCCTGGGATAGATGTAATGGTTAGGATTAGACTAGAGCAGATGGAAGTTTATGATTAGGCTAGGATTGAAATGAGGGGATTAGGCTGGGTTAGGAATATAATTAAAACTAGAGCAGATGGGATGGTAGGATTGGGTTTAAGTAGATGAAATGTTAGGATTAGGCTAGGGTAGATGGGAGAGTTAAGATTAGGCAAGGGCAGATAAAAAGGTTAGGAATATGCATACCTCCCAACTTTAGAATTTGGGAATGAGGAACACTCAAGTGAGAGGATGGTCTGTGGTGCACTATGCATGCAACAGCAAAAAGTGGACCAGATTACATTAGACAGAATATTGGGTGTGGTTTAAAAGATAAGTTCACCTTTTATAACATGTTACAGCTGCTCCTCTGAGTCCTTTCTGTGACAGCAGGCCCAGGATTTCCTCCACGCTCCTGCTGGCACAATATAAAAAAAGATGTGGCCTCACAGTTCTCCGCTCAACTGGCCTTGTGCGCTCCATATTCCTGGCCCCTACAATCTACGATGCGTACCCTTGAAACCTGCACTCTGTGTTACATATCCCTGACCTCTGTGTTACATATCTCTGACCTCTGTGTTACATATCCCTGACCTCTGTGTTACATATCTCTGACCTCTGTGTTACATATCTCTGACCTCTGTGTTACATATCCCTGACCTCTGTGTTACATATCTCTGACCTCTGTGTTACATATCTCTGACCTCTGTGTTACATATCTCTGACCTCTGTGTTACATATCCCTGACCTCTGTGTTACATATCTCTGACCTCTGTGTTACATATCCCTGACCTCTGTGTTACATATCCCTGACCTCTGTGTTACATATCTCTGATCTCTGTGTTACATATCCCTGACCTCTGTGTTACATATCCCTGACCTCTGTGTTACATATCTCTGACCTCTGTGTTACATATCCCTGACCTCTGTGTTACATATCTCTGATCTCTGTGTTACATATCCCTGACCTCTGTGTTACATATCTCTGACCTCTGTGTTACATATCCCTGACCTCTGTGTTACATATCCCTGACCTCTGTGTTACATATCCCTGACCTCTGTGTTACATATCTCTGACCTCTGTGTGACATATCCCTGACCTCTGTGTTACATATCTCTGACCTCTGTATTACATATCTCTGACCTCTGTGTTACATATCCCTGACCTCTGTATTACATATCTCTGACCTCTGTGTTACATATCCCTGACCTCTGTGTTACATATCTCTGACCACTGTGTTACATATCCCTGACCTCTGTGTTACATATCTCTGACCTCTGTGTTACATATCTCTGACCTCTGTGTTACATATCCCTGACCTCTGTGTTACATATCTCTGACCTCTGTGTTACATATCCCTGACCTCTGTGTTACATATCCCTGACCTCTGTGTTACATATCTCTGATCTCTGTGTTACATATCCCTGACCTCTGTGTTACATATCTCTGACCTCTGTGTTACATATCCCTGACCTCTGTGTTACATATCTCTGACCTCTGTGTTACATATCCCTGACCTCTGTGTTACATATCTCTGACCTCTGTGTTACATATCTCTGACCTCTGTGTTACATATCTCTGACCTCTGTGTTACATATCTCTGACCTCTATGTTACATATCTCTGACCTCTGTGTTACATATCCCTGACCTCTGTGTTACATATCCCTGACCTCTGTGTTACATATCTCTGATCTCTGTGTTACATATCTCTGATCTCTGTGTTACATATCCCTGACCTCTGTGTTACATATTCCTGACCTCTGTGTTACATATCTCTGATCTCTGTGTTACATATCTCTGATCTCTGTGTTACATATCTCTGATCTCTGTGTTACATATCTCTGACCTCTGTGTTACATATCTCTGATCTCTGTGTTACATATCCCTGACCTCTGTGTTACATATTCCTGACCTCTGTGTTACATATCTCTGATCTCTGTGTTACATATCTCTGATCTCTGTGTTACATATCTCTGATCTCTGTGTTACATATCCCTGACCTCTGTGTTACATATCTCTGACCTCTGTGTTACATATCTCTGACCTCTGTGTTACATATCTCTGACCTCTGTGTTACATATCCCTGACCTCTGCGCTACATATCTCTGACCTCTGTGTTACATATCTCTGACCTCTGTGTTACATATCCCTGACCTCTGTGTTACATATCTCTGACCTCTGTGTTACATATCCCTGACCTCTGTGTTACATATCTCTGACCTCTGTGTTACATATCTCTGATCTCTGTGTTACATATCCCTGACCTCTGTGTTACATATCCCTGACCTCTGTGTTACATATCTCTGATCTCTGTGTTACATATCTCTGATCTCTGTGTTACATATCTCTGATCTCTGTGTTACATATCTCTGACCTCTGTGTTACATATCCCTGACCTCTGTGTTACATATCTCTGACCTCTGTGTTACATATCCCTGACCTCTGTGTTACATATCTCTGACCTCTGTGTTACATATCTCTGACCTCTGTGTTACATATCCCTGACCTCTGTGTTACATATCTCTGACCTCTGTGTTACATATCTCTGATCTCTGTGTTATATATCCCTGACTTCTGTGTTACATATCTCTGACCTCTGTGTTACATATCCCTGACCTCTGTGTTACATATCTCTGATCTCTGTGTTACATATCCCTGACCTCTGTGTTACATATCCCTGACCTCTGTGTTACATATCTCTGACCTCTGTGTTACATATCCCTGACCTCTGTGTTACATATCTCTGACCTCTGTGTTACATATCTCTGATCTCTGTGTTATATATCCCTGACCTCTGTGTTACATATCCCTGACCTCTGTGTTACATATCTCTGATCTCTGTGTTACATATCCCTGACCTCTGTGTTACATATCTCTGACCTCTGTGTTACATATCTCTGACCTCTGTGTTACATATCCCTGATCTCTGTGTTACATATCTCTGACCTCTGTGTTACATATCTCTGACCTCTGCGCTACATACTATTGACCTCTGCACTCTGCATTACAAACTTTTTCCACATCCACAATTTTCTATGGCATGCTGAGCATGACACCTAATTTATCTCCTCTGTGTGACTGGGGGTGTGGATGCTAGATAGGCTGTGCGGGGCCCCTGTGATTTCTAAAAAAAAAAAAAACAATGTCAATTTTAAGTGGGGAGGCAGTCATACCCATGTTCTAGTACAGATTGTCTTCATTCTTGAGCATATGCTTTTTTTTCCCCATTAATCCTCATTATTGGTTGCAGAGTAGCAGCAGGGATATAAGAATTGGCTATAGTAAGTTTCAGTCTTAGAAAGACAGCCTGAAGGCAAACAGCTTCTGATTCGTTCGCTCTCTAGAAAACTCACAATACTTTGTGAATCCTGATTTCTGGGTGTATTGAAGTAGATCTAAACCCTAGTTGGATGACATTTAAATTGCTAAAGCACTGCGTATCAAAAAAAAAATGACCTTGATTTTTTTTCATAAAATATTATTTTTATATATTTTTTTGCGTCTCAGTGTTGCTGTTCACCTTCAGCTTCTTTCAACCACTTCCTGTCTATATGCATTCGCTCCAGCTTTGGCTGCACATCATTGAGCTGGACTTACAGTAGCTGTCTCTTGTTTGAGTGACTGTCCCTCTTTTGTAACCAAATCTCTCTGCCCCACTTTCCTTAGTTCTGGCTATTTTTGGTCTGATGTTTAGAACTCCATTGACAATTGGATATTTTACAGCCACACGTGTTATAGTATATTTTTATCCAAGCTCAAAATTATTGAATTTTTTCTTTGAAAAGACCTTACAAAGGAAAACTAGTGGTGGAAAATCAATCGGGTTTAACCAATCTGTTTTTATAAAATGTTGAGGCTCTGCCTAAATAAGAGTGTAGCAGGGGTATGCATTTAGCCTTCATACTTTGTGGCAAAAGTTGTCCCTCTTTCTCATCTTATAACGTTGGGAGATATGCTGCTAGTGACAAAGGTGGACTGTGCCCATTATATGTGTTGGCACAGCCATTTGAGGTCCCCACCAGGGATGTATATGACAAGGTGACAGCACAGAGGAAAGAAGTCCCCTAAACACCAAGGGTGTATACAAAATTTGCATATCTGTACATCCATTTAAACTAGTTCTATGAAAACAGGGCAAAATGAAATTAAAAGAAGAAAAGAAGAGAGAGACTAGGCTCTCTCTTTTCGAATGAAGGGACTGTTGTGGAGAGCATATGTCTGCTTGTAGGTAAGCACTCGAAGACAAAATTAGAAAATTATAAATTTTAATAAAGCATTAGTTAAAACATGACATAGTCATAGTTACAAACAAGACCATAATGCGGTAGTAGATGCGTAGTAGTTGATGGATAGAAGTGCAGAGTGCCAACATGTTTCACAATAAGCGTCGTCAGGGCGCTGCATCCATCTATATTTGCATCTGGTTTCCCTGCATAGTGAAGGCTTACGTACACTGCTGATTGGGTGTCAGAAAAGTGGGGGTTAGTAATTAATCTGCTACTCGGACTAATGGCCTGTGGGAGCCAGACCCATCAAGCCAAGACGTGGAACCAATGGACTGTGTAGATCCTAGCTGTGATTAGCACAGTTGGAGATCTGCGATTGTGGTGGTGTTTAGATATCCTCTGTCGTTTCACGGGGTAGGAAGGTAAACATGATTAGGACTAGAGGCTGCCCTCCAAATAGACGGGGCACTTGTGCAAATCCACATCCTGCGTGTGAGAGCAGATATGTATGTCCTACATCCACACAGCTGCGTATGCCGGGCAAAATGAAATGTTCTCCGGCTATATTCTGTGCAGATCGAATGTATGAATGCAGAAAATACTGCATTATGGCCACTAGATGACATTGACTATCATCATAATGAACCGCTTGCCGACCGCCCTATAGAGAATATACTGCTACAGGGCGTGATCCTAAGTGGTGGCTGGTGATCATTTTTTTTGGGGGGGTGGCAAACAATGCACCCACAGCCCCCCTCCTCCGGTCCGGCCGGTTGGGTCCAAAGCACTTACCCCATCTGAGTTGAGTTGAGAGGTATCTTAATACAGCGCGGTCTTACCCCGAAGGGTCCCGACGCGCATAGCAGAGTTCCTGGGTAAAGAGGACCCAGGATCCTATGGCGGGCAGCGCTTCACCTGGGCAACAGGTGGCGGGCATCACGGCCAGCGGGCATCAAGGGCAGCTTCCCCTTCTCTTCTCTACGGGCATCACAGCAGCTTCTGTCTCATCCCTCCTGTTCCCCCCTCAGTGGCCAATCGGAACACTTCTCCTTTGGGCCAATCAGGAAACGGGTCTCAGACCCACTTCCTGATTGTCAGGGAGGATAATCAGTGTGAATCAGTGTGAAAATATTGAATATTCATTCGCTATTGTCACGCAACTGGGTGGGCTCGTTTTGCAGTGCTCTGTGACCCAAACCCACCCTTTTTGAAGCCTATTAAAGCCTCTGGCTCTAATCACGTGCTTCACAAAAACACCCCCTCCCTATTGGAATTCATGTATCCGAGGGCCTGCATGGGGGCGGGACGCATGGATAGGGAGGGCGGCGCCCATACGCCCTTAACGGACGAGACCGCCCCTGGTTATCCTGCACTTGCGGCTGTTGGGGTATAGAGCCGTGTTTCTCATCTCCAGTCCTCAAGGCCATGTTAACAGGTCATGTTTTCAGGATTTCCATTAAGGACTGGAGATGAGAAACACGGCTCTATACCCCAACAAGCCATGTTTTCAGGATTTCCATGATATGAAACGGCATTTTAACTCATCAAATCAGCTGTGCAAAATAATGGAAATTCTGAAAACATGACCTGTTGGGGTATAGAGCCGTGTTTCTCATCTCCAGGCCATGTTAACCACTTAAGCCCCGGACCGTTTTGTTGCTAAAGGACCAGGCCACTTTTTGCGATTCGGCACTGCGTCGTGCGACGTGGCTCCCAAACAAAATTGGCGTCCTTTTTTTCCCACAAATAGAGCTTTCTTTTGGTGGTATTTGATCACCTCTGCAGTTTTTATTTTTTGCGCTATAAACAAAAATAGAGCGACAATTTTGAAAAAAAAAACAATATTTTTAACTTTTTGCTATAATAAATATCCCCCCAAAAATATATATAAAAACACTTTTTTCCTCAGTTTAGGGCGATACGTATTCTTCTACATATTTCTGGTAAAAAAAAATATAGCAATAAGCGTTTATTGATTAGTTTGCGCAAAAGTTATAGCGTTTACAAAATAGGGGATAGTTTTATGGCATTTTTATTAAGAATTTTGTTTTTACTAGTAATGGCGGCGATCAGCGATTTTTATTGTGACTGTGACATTATGGCGGACACACCGGACAGTTTTGACACCATTTTGGGACCATTGTCATTCATACCGCGATCAGTGCTATAAATATGCACCGATTACTGTGAAAATGACAATGGCAGTGAAGGGTTACCCTGTAGGGGGCGCTGAAGGGGTTAAGTGTGACCTAATGAGTGATTACTACTGTGTGGGGGCGTGGCTTGGCGTGTGACATCACTGATCATCGTTCCCTATGACAGGGAACAGACGATCACTGACAGTGCCACTAGGAAGAACGGGGAAAGGTTTGTTTACACTTACCTCTCCCCGTTCTTCAGCTCTGTGACCTGATCGCGGGACACCGGCGGCGATCGGGTCCGTGGGTCCCGCGGGCACGGTCACGGACCTTTGTGCCTACGTACATCGGCGTGCGGTGGTCCTTCAGTGGTTAACATGTCATGTTTTCAGGATTTCCATTAAGGACTAGAATGAGAAACACGACTCTATACCCTAACAGGTCATGTTTTCAGGTTTTCAATTATTTTGCACAGCTGGTTTGATGAGTTAAAATGCCGTTTCATCTCAGGGAAATCCAGAAAACATGACCTGTAGGGGTATAGAGCCATGTTTCTCATTCTAGTTCTTAATGTAAATCCTGAAAACATGGCCTGTTGGGGTATAGAGCAGTGTTTCTCATCTCCAGTCCTCTAGGTCATGTTAACAGACCATGTTTCTGGATTTCTATTAAGGACTGGAGATGAGAAAACGGCTCTATATCCCAACATGTCCTGTTTTCTGGATTTCCATTATTTTGCACAGGTGTTTTGATCAGTTAACCTGCCGTTTTATCTCAGGGAAATCCTGAAAACATGACCTGTTGGGTTATGGAGCTGTGTTTCTCATCTCCATTCCTCAATGGAAATACTGAAAACATGGCCTGTTAACATGACCTTGAAGACTGGAGATCAGAAACATGGCTCTATATCCTAACAGATCATGTTTTCAAGATTTCCCTGAGATGAAACAGCATTTTATCTCATTAAATCAGCTGTGCAAAATAATGGAAATCCTGAAAATATGACCTGTCGGAGTATAGAGCCGTGTTTCTCATCTCCAGGATTGGTCGGTTAATATCTATGAATAAAACTGGCGACCCCTCCCCCCATCCCAGCCTCTCCGGGTTGGCGACAAATCACAGCACTCGTTATCGTTCTAATCCCCGCCCATCCCTTAATCCAGTCACCGCCCACCCCCATGTCTTTTGGTCCTTCTATTCCGGGATTGGTCGGTGAGAAGTTGGGACGCACGCTGTAGCCACAGGTCCCGCCCACTCCAAGCTGCAGCCACCGCCCACTCCCACCACCTCTAATCCTTCTCCTGGGAGGAGTCTGGCCGCTCCCAAGTGTAGCGATACCCCCAGCTAAGAGGGCCGCTGGTATGAATTTCGGGCCTGTAACACACCGCTGTCAACCCCCAGCAATTGGCTCTACCCCTCCCCCCCCTGGCACAGTTAGTGGGGGGAATAGGATTGTGAGACCTGTGACTCTTGGTAACACAATCCTTCAATAAACACACAATAATACAGGATGGCTAACACTAACCGTTTCTCCTGCACAGTAACGACACAAACAATTAGTCTACTTAATGCTGGCACTTTACTGAAGATAACGATTAAGCAGATAAACAGTGTACATTAAACATTTGCAATTAAACAGACACACAATACTGTACATAGACAACTAACAGACCCCGCGGCAGCTCTCCTCCCTCGTGGGCAAAATGGCGCCCAGAAGTGTCTACACTGAAAATGTCAGGCCTGACTATGCAATGTGAAAGTTCTGTAGAGAAGATTCTTCGCTAGCAAACAGTGGTGCACTTCTGGAACAATTTGTAATCCACAAAGACAAGGGTTGATGAACTGGGTAAACAGAGGTTAAGTCACTAGTATTACTCAATGCACTGTCCCTCCGGCGTGCAACTGCCAACGGTAAACAATAGGCCCCAACGATAGTCACTGGGCTTAGAGATCCTGTATTTAGTCTCTGAGCAAGTGCTCTCTCACCCAACCGGACCAGTCTGTGTCTGTATCTTCCGTAGCTGTGTCTCGGTACACAGGTTCCACGACACCCGGGTCTTCGGTCCTCCTGGTAGTAGCAGAGCGGTAGCAGGATGAGACGTCCCTCAGGCTCCTCAGTGGATACGGAAGGCTCTTTGGAAATACAGGCCCAGGCTTCAGGCCCTGTACAAACAGCAGACTCAGCACAGAGTTCCACTTGCTGGGCGGGCGGTGTCCCAAGAGACTGATCTCCTCTCCGCCCCCAGTTAAATAGCTCAGCCCAGCAGTCTTTTTGTGGGGCAATGCACCCTGGGTGTCCCGTTGCACCCTGGACATGGTAGTCTCTGGGTTGTTAAAGCAATACCCCGCTACACAAGTCTTTCTGGGATTGGTCGGGGAGGGAAGAGAAGTCTTGGGAATGGAGGGGGTTCCTCCCACTCCCCTTCGTGTCTCCGCCCCCTCCCATTACTTCCGGTTGTGTTGTTGTAGAAGGTGGCAGTGTGTCCCCGCCCCTCTCCTCTGATCACCAACTTCCTGTGTGACCCTCCCCTGAGAGTCGGGTACCACCCACCTAAACATTGTTGGTGACCAATGATAGTGTTAGATGTAGGGGTAATTGGCGCTGCTACTCCGCTGTTGTGTAATGATAGGCCTAGAGGCCTGTCCACAGTAATGTGGCCCTTCAGTAGGGGTATTTCTCCCTGACCCAACTAACTAAGATTGGCGTTATAATTAGTAGTATGCACAAAATCATTTATGTTATCCTTATGTATAGTGAATAATGTGATTTCAAACTGCTTGTACCACCAGTATGAACTGTGTGTCACTGCTCCAGGTGGGAGCTGCCGCGTGACCAATCCAACTTACAAACAAAGTAAACTTATTGACAATTATTAGCAATCCTTAAAGTGATAAAAACCCAATCATGGAAGTGATATAAGACGTGGCAATCAATCAAAAAATATAAAAATGATTAAAGCAAATGTTCATTGTGCCATAGATAACAGTGTGTCCCTAATACTGATATCTATGAAGAGACTGTGCTTCCAATAGCACAGTCTAATGTAACAGTTCACGTGACTAAGTGACTTCTGTGATGCCTGTTTATCCTCAGGCGGGCATATACTGTGACTTTGGTGCTCCCCTCTCCTTTAGGACCCCACTCACCAGATTGAAGCACCCCTGCAGGGGTATAAGGCACGTCTGGTGGTATCCTCTATGCGGTCTGTGCGATCCTCTGTGCAGTTATGCTGCTCCTCAGGGGTATCCGGCCTTTCACTGCTCCCCAATTCCTCCCGGCATGGGGAAGATCAGTATGGTTCCTCAGGAAAAAAAAAAGATGGCGCTCTGATAGCGTCAATCGTTTTATTTTAAAAAATGGTTGTAAAATTAAATGTAGCGGCCTCACTCTCTCTCCATCTTTATCGGTTACACACCAACTCACGTCTAGGGGTTCCTGGGTTGTGAGAGTGAGATGCGCCACGGCCCATGTCCTCCCCATTGTAGTAGGGAGGTGAAGGCCACTTCCTGATGTTTCCTCGGGCCGGTGTGTTCTGCGAATGCACTGAGTCTGTAATTGCAAGCTCACCAGCCTCCCCTTTGCTTCCAGTAACTGGAGTTCACACACCGGAGAAAAGTCCAACACTTGTTTATTTGGCACTCCAATAGCAAAGCACGATAAACAGTTCTTTTGCAGCAAACTGGTTGGGACCTATAACCTTGCCAACGGTGGGGCGAGCAGATCGAGGCACTTCCTAAAGTTTAAGTTCTATGCCACTGTACTATGACCAGCGGCGCCTAAGCCAATCCGGCTGTTACAGAACAGGAAAGATGGGGTCTCTTCCAGCAACCCCTATGAACAGCAATGGAGCCCTCTTCGATACGCTGTGGCCCCTATCAGGGGGATGTGTCCTCCCAAGAAAGTTCCCAGAGGCCCACTGTCACCGGGTTGGTGCTGCTCCGGGTCTCCAGTGGGTAACCTCTCTGGCCTCCTCACCTCAGGTACGAGTCCCTCCGCTCAGGGACCCTCGGACAGTCCACCCTAGCGGGACCCAGTCGAAGGTACTGGGCCCCAGGCCTCCTCGATAGTACCTCACCCCAGGCTAAAGGTGCCTGGGATGGACGCCAACATGACTCCGGACCAGGCCATGGGCACCTGGACCAGACTCCTGGATCTCCCGCACCCAGGCCTAAGGTGCCTGGGTGCGGACCGCAACCCTCCTCCTCCTAGGATCTCCTTCTCCGCCAGACCTCGTGGTAAGCCCGTCTCCCCCTTTTATCTCCTCCCATCAACGGCCCGGCGGGTTCCCCGCCCCAGCCATACCATCTCCGGGAAGGGACAAAACAGGGAGCACTGCGAAGATGATTCTACCTGAAGCCTGTGGGTACCCCGCCACCCACAGGCAAAGGAGAATACTACATCCTCCAATCCTCCACGAAACAAAAAGGGGTCTGAATCCTAACACAATTATACACCTGGGTCACACTATTCCCCAGGTGTATCCCATCAATTTGAGGACCCCGCTACATAAAAATGAATAAAAACAAAAGCTATCACTGCTCCTGTAGTTTGCAAAACTCAGGGCAGTCAGTGGACATAACAGACAGGTCAGGCCCTCATGACTAGGTCACGCTGGCGGGTAAGGCTTTCCACAGCCTGGGCGTGCGTTTCACTGCACGGATCCCGCAAACCGGACGTGACGCGGACATGTCTGAAAGGCTAATCAACTGACGCGTTTCAACGTAAAGGTGATGTCATTCCGTCATGTCCGGTACCTATAAGTAACCCTTTCTGGGCGTTGCTTTAAGTGCTGTTTTAATCAAATTAAATCAAAGCGAGTGCTACTGAAAAAAGTTTTACTCCATCTTGTGGCTAAATCCTAAACTGTTCTCCCCGGTGCCTTGGTTACTTGTCCAGGTTATAGGCCTAATACAATACATACTTTAATGCAAACTTTTATGAGTGTAAACTGCAGACCAAAATTACTAATCATACTTGTTATATTCTGTCCAGACCCTTTCACTTGATAAATGAATGCATAATCTCATAATTGGTGGGGGTGAATGTATAAAAGGAGGATTGTTTATATTAAACCTTATCTCATATTTTTATGTTATTATGTAAGGATTTTCCATTAGAAGGGGAATTTGTTTATGTTAATGTCAAACTTAGAGCTACATTCTTTGAACTGTGCAGAAAAAAGGTGCAGAAAAAAGTGCAGAAAAAAAGGAGGGCTCCTCTATTTATGGACATGGGGGGTACTGGGCCATCCGTTCCCCCATAAATGTCCATTATTCTATATGGGACTGTCTCTCCCTTTACCGTTACAAACCTTAATACCCTTTTGTAGGGTCCCATAGGGATAATATAAGATTTGGTTAATGTGCATATTGATGGGTCCATCCAACCTTAACTGGTATTTATCCTATTGACTATTACAAACCCTTAGGATATATATATGTTCCAAACTGTAACCATGATTTTTTTATGATTCAGAAATATATAAGACGCCATGGCCGATATGGTGTCAGGATGATTGAAACGCATTATTTCTATTATTACATCGTAATAAAAAAAGAAATAGTTCAACTCACCATAATGCAGAATAAAGTGGGGACCCTGAGTGTGTCACTTGCCACCATCGCCTACCACCAGATGTAGCTTGTCACTTGCCAGATGGGGAGTGTTACTTGCCATCAGATGCAGACTGTCACTTGCTGCAAAATGTGGACTGTCACTTGCCAATTGTGGACTGTCACTTGCCAATTGTGGACTGTCACTTGCCAGATGGGGAGTGTTACTTGCCATCAGATGCAGACTCTCACTTGCTGCAAAATGTGGACTGTCACTTGCCAATTGTGGACTGTCACTTGCCAATTGTGGACTGTCACTTGCCAGATGCGGACTGTCACTTGCCAGATGCGGACTGTCACTTGCCAGATGCGGACTGTCACTTGCCAGATGCGGATTGTCACTTGTCAGTTGCGAACTGTCACTTGCCAGATGGGGACTGTCATTTGCCAGATGGGGACTGTCACTTGTCAGTTGCGGACTGTCACTTGTCAGTTGCGGACTGTCACTTGTCAGATGGGGACTGTCACTTGCCAGATGGGGACTGTCACTTGCCAGATGCGGACTGTCACCTGTCAGTTGCGGACTGTCACTAGCCAAGTGAGGGTGGAACATGCGGCAATGCGGATCGGGCAATGAGAGATTTCATCTCTCGCCCGCCGCACTTCAGTGTAGTGTTCGCGCCGGCTGTGAGGACTGGACGGTGGTGGGGCAGGGCGGGCGGTGAGAGATGACATCATCTCTCTGCTCTCACACACCTCATGCAGTGTTGTGTTCACGGCCGGCTGTCTGGGCGGAACAGCTGTGATGCGGGGCGGGCCGCTAGATGTCATGTCATCTCTCTGCTCTCACACACCTCATGCAGTGTTGTGCTCGCGGCCGGCTGTGTGGGCGGAACAGCTGTGATGCGGGGCGGGCCGCTAGAGGTCATCTCATCTCTCTGTTAGCCCGCTACCTGCCGAACCTCCGAAAGTGCAGCCTTCACGGCCCGGCTGCAAACAAGCTACGGCCCACCAGACGTGCCTTATACCCCTGCAGGGGTGCTTCAATCTGGTGAGTGGGGTCCTAAAGGAGAGGGGAGCACCAAAGTCACAGTATATGCTCGCCTGAGGATAAACAAGTGTAGCGGCCTCCTCCCTCTCACTCTGATATCAGCTCGTCTGTGTCTTGTCTAGGGGTTACCTTAGAGGAGAGAGAGTGGGGTCACCACGCCAAGCCTTCACCGCAGATGTTTGTGTGGTGTGAGCAAAGTTCTTTTACCTCCAGGTCGGTGTTCTGCATCGGAGCCTCCACCTCCTTTGGAACAATGTCTGCCAGAAAATGAGCCCCACACCATTAAAGTCCAACACTCCTTTATTCTTCCAATAACAGAGTAACAGTCAACAGTTGGACTCCTTCCATGAGTAGAACAGACAAGGGACGGGTGTGGGAACGAGTAGGCCCCAGACACAATGAACTCTCCACTTTCCTTCCTGAAAGTGGGTTGCGGTCTCCGAGCGAGGGGGGATTTCCTTCCAGGCGGTCTCCGGTGGAGGCTCACCTGTCACTGGCAATATGCTGCTTCAGGTCTTCAAGCAAGTAGCTCCCACTGGACCATTATGCCTTCTGGATTCGGGTACCCACTCCCGGGGTTCCCTAGGATCTCCTTCCCTCGCGGAACTCAGCGTTGGGCACTGAGCTCCAGACCTTCATCCGAGTACCTCACCCCAGGCTAAAGGTGCCTGGGATGGAACACGACCTCCGAACGTCCTCTAGGCCTAGGCCGCCTAGGACCTCCAACACGACCACCGCCCTCAGGCTGAAGGTGCCTGGGACTCCGACCCCGTGACAGAGATGGCCGGCCCCTTTATACCCTCCCCCAGCAAGCACGGCGGGTTCCCCGCCCCACCATACCGCTGCCGAGAGAGGACAAAAAGGGGCACGGCACACAGCAATGGTTCAACCCCAGCCCAAGATGACAACGCCACCCGCTGGGCTGCAGGGAACTGCACATTACTGGTGTCTCTGCCCGGTTTAAATGTACAGGGAAAGTGCATGCCCGCTACACAGGCATCACAGAAGTCACTTAGTCACGTGAACTGTTACATTAGACTGTGCTATTGGAAGCACAGTCTCTTCATAGATATCAGTATTAGGGACACACTGTTATCTATGGCACAATGAACATTTGCTTTAATCATTTTTATATTTTTTGATTGATTGCCACGTCTTATATCACTTCCATGATTGGGGTTTTATCACTTTAAGGATTGCTAATAATTGTCAATAAGTTTACTTTGTTTGTAAGTTGGATTGGTCACGTGGCAGCTCCCACCTGGAGCAGTGACACACAGTTCATACTGGTGGTACAAGCAGTTTGAAATGACATTATTCACTATACATAAGGATAACATAAATGATTTTGTGCATAGTGTATACATAAGGATATCACGGTAATAAGAGAAGGATTTAGACTGTAGGAAATCACATATATTTTTTTCTCAACTATTTTCTCTCACTTTAGATTGAAGTACTTAGTAATTTTCACCCGCTAGGAAACTAGTTGCTACCAAGCAATGCACCTCTGCCCATACTACTAATTATAACGCCAATCTTAGTTAGTTGGGTCAGGGAGAAATACCCCTACTGAAGGGCCACATTACTGTGGACAGGCCTCTAGGCCTATCATTACACAACAGCAGAGTAGCAGCGCCAATTACCCCTACATCTAACACTATCATTTACCATTTACTTGACCTGTCTAGTACAGATCATTCAGGGGGGCAGCAGCCTACGCATTCCATTTTGCACGGATAATTAGTATCTAATTGTTGGTGACCAAGTCCACCCTTTTATGGAAGCCGTATTCCCTGACGGCAGCGGCTTCTTTCAGCAGGATAATGTGCCCTGCCACACTGCAAGAATGGTTTGAGGAACACAACAACCAGTTTGTGGGGTTGACTTAGCCTCCAAATTCTCCAATCTCAATCCAAATGAGCTTCTGTAGGATGTGCCTGGAAAAACAAGTGCGATCCATGAAGGACCCAGCTTACAACTTCCAGGATCTGCTAGACACGGCTTGGTGGCAGATATGACAGCATACCTTCAGAGGACTGGTGGAGTCCATGATGAGACGGCTCAGGGCTGAGCGGACCTTCTCCGTATTCATTGGGGGCTCATAATGTTATGGCTGATTGGAAAAGAAAGTGTGGTCTCCGCACTGTGGGGGGTACGCTCTTGTCAGGATAATAAACTGTAGAGATTACTGTACAGTACATCCGGAAAGTATTCACAGAGCTTCACTTTTTCCACATTTTCTTATTACAGCCTTATTCCAAAATGGATTCAATTCTTTATTTTCCTGAGAATTCTACAAACAATCCCCCATAATGACAAAGTGAGAGAAGATTGTATGAAATCTTTGTAAATAGAAAATCCCATGTACATAAATATTCACAGTCTTTCCTCAATACTTTGGTGAAGCTCCTTTGGCACCAATTACAGCCTCAAGTCTTTTGGAGTAAGTACATGGCCTGGAGCTGAGTGATACTAGGAGGAGGAGCCAGCAGAAGAGGCGGAGTATTAGTGGGTGATTTTCATAGGCTGCAGTCTGCTTAGCTGATTGAAGAGTTCAAGGCAGAGGGCGTGTCCTGTAGTGGGTAGAGAGGAGGCGGGTGTTGGAAAAGTTGCTTAGAAACGGACTATATACTGCATATGCATTATGCCTGTCTAAGCAGCAGGTGGCGCTGTAGTATTATAGTGTATAGGTAGGTTATCTATGATATAACAGGATGTTTGTCTATCCTCTCTCTATGTACTTGGATGCTCCTTGTTCCTGTCTTCATGTTTCTCCATTCTGTACAGACATGCATTGATAAGCTGTATTACTGCATACAACAAACTTCCATCATTGTAAAAAGAGGTAGGATGAAAGGGATTTTTATGGTGCAGAGATTAATCGATGAGAGAGAGCTTCTAATATAATATAGTTGATAATTTTATTAATGCAAAAATAGACAAAAGGAGTATAAAATATATAAAACCAATCCTGGGTTTTTTGGTACATATACAGTATCATACATGAGTGGTGGTCATAATGCATAGAGTTTGGATGAACATAGAATCGCATAGAAACCCAACATGTTTCGCTTGAAACAGCTTCCTCAGGGGTTTGCGATGACCATCCGCACTTGTCAAGTATGACTATACAAAAGAAAAAAGAAGAAGAAAAAAATATACAATTATACATTGAAATACGTTACATATTATATCTAAACAAATTAAGTATGAACAAGGTCTGATTGTTATGCTGGACCCCTCCCATTGCTACTTACCCTGCCGTCTGTATTGTCTGCTGCGCAACACCGAAAAACGCAGGATCAAGAGCAAAGGTCACCCCGTATATAGAAAATGCGGATAGGTGACCACAGTGGACACTAAGTAAGAGACCGGCTGAATGCCAAAAACAAAAAGACAGGGATCAGAAAAAGGAAAAAGAAAAGGAAAAAACAGAAGGAGAAAATGAATTTTTAATTTTAAATTCTAAATTATGAAAACGATGGTGTGCAATTAAGCAAACCATACAGAAACGGAGAAGTCTGTCTAATATGCAATGAATAAATGATTTCAATAAATAGATATGACTTACGTAGAGTCAGGTAAACAGAGATATGTTCACTTGCTGAGATGGAGAGGCTGTCTGCTTGCAAGAAACCACAGATGGAGATTGTGGAGGCCACTAAAAGAAACCACATTGTTTGGAATTTGTTTGCATATAAAGGTTAATATAAATGGCATGGTGTGCCTATGTCCCCCAAAAAGATAGGCACACATAGTTTAAAAATGAGATTAGTCAGGCAATTTAAACGACTAGACGTATATGAGACATATATTGAATTTAGATAATGATCTTGTAAATAAATATTTATTTTTAAATATTATCTATTTGTTTGAAATTGCTTTTGAAATTAGTTCCATATCAAAGTGGAACATAGTGGACAATAGTCTCCATAAATGGATGTAACAAGATCAAATAGATGGATTAAAAGTAATAATAATTGTAAGCCCAACAGTCCAGTGTGGAAAGAGGGACAGACCCACTTTAGCCTATGGCAGCTATATCCTATACATTGGGTGCAGTTCCGCATTGTTAAATGCAGCCTGAAATAAAGGGATTATAACCATAAGGAGTATCAAAGGGCAGAAAGAAGAGCAAGAAGGTATGTGAATATTACCTTTGAATGGTTGAACCGCCAGCCAGAACTCCACCAACCCACAACGCTGCGAACAGTGTGTGAGCTGGTTATATAGTGTCCACCAATACGGTCGGCGTCTGACATCACCGACCGTAGAGCGGGCTAAAAGCGCGTGACGTCAGCCCGTAGGACATGCCAGCTGCTGGGGACTGCAAGGGCCAGAATGCACCAAGGCTGGGGGAGGAGCCGCTCACTGTCACACCATACAGGACGGATAGAGCGGGTACCGCCCTCTGGAAAGTTCCACCAATGGAAGATGTCCGCTGACAGCCATTGGCGAAAGGATGGAAAACAGCCCGACCAAAACAGAATGCATGTCACCAGGGTCAACGCTGCGCTAAAAATGGGCCATCCATGGGGGATCATAGATGACCCTGGGTGCCCATGCAGTCACACCGCATAAATCAAGGGGGGACAATGGCCTGAGGAAAACGGCAATGCACAGCAGACAGAGCTGGCGGCAGTCGTCAAAAGGATAAGTGCAAAAAACCAGAGCAGCGAGCCCGGCTGAAGGACCGGATCAGAACTCGTATGGCCCGACACTCTGAGGGAGGGGGGAGAAAAAGGAACCAGCAGAACAAGAAGACCAATATGTATCACCAGATAACCATAGTGAATTAACGCATTGTACATAAGTGTAAGGTTGATATGGTATCAAAACATAATATACAACATTATAAACTAACAAATGTATAGATGAAAATTAAATTTAAAACTGGAATGTCCATAGCATGAAAGGTCAAGAGAAAGTACTCAAGACCATTGACGCTAAGACATGCACCATTTTACTGTGGCCACAGTAGACAACCAATAGAGCATGGCGAAAAGAAAAAAGAAAAGGAAGAAGAAGAGGAAAAAAAAAAAAAAAAGGGGGGGTTTCACAAGAACAATAAACAGAAAACCCAAAATCAATCCTAGATATAACATCAAAGAAATGATCTAAAACTAAGACTTTCGTTGAATCCTGGAGGGTGAGTGGCCCTGAGGTCATAGATCCAGCGCGACTCAAGTTGGAGAAGGGTCCTGTCTACACTTCCCCCCCCTTGAGTCGAGCGGGACATGCTCCAGGGCCAAAAATTTGATAACATTGGGGTCAAAATTATGATAATTGCCGACATGCCTACTAACTGCCGTCACTACTTTTCTATTGAGAATGGGTTTCATATGGTCCCTTATTCTCTTAAAGAAGGGTCTTTTGGTTTTCCCAACATAGTACCCCCCGCATTGACACTGAGCCAGATAAATCACCCCCACTGATTGGCAGGTGACTAAATCAAGGGTAGAGTGCCAATTGCCATTAGGTAATTTAAACTTAGTTTTAGTGTCTACAAAGCGACAAACATCGCAGTGACCACAAGGCGATGTGCCGCCAATAGATGTATTTTTGGAAACTGAAGTAGGCTTAAAGTGACTATGAACCAGGCAATCTCTCAAAGAAGAGACCCGTTTAAAGGTAATTTCTGGGTGTTTTTTTTATGTATTTATTAACAGTCGAATCTGCTAATAGTAATGGCCAGAATTTTGTTAAAATGTTTCTCATTTCTTTATGTTGGGAAGCATACTTAGTAATTACTCTAACCGTATCTGTGGTTGCAGAATTTTTCGAAGAAAAAATTAGAGAACTTCTTTTTTGGGTTTTTACCCGATTGAAGGCTCGTTTTAAACATCTATGGCTATAGCCTCTGGCTTTTAATCTCTGGTAAAGGTCTTTCGAGGTAGCTTTAAAATCTGCATCCCTGCTGCAGTTCTGCCTAAGCCGAAGATATTGGCTATAGGGGATACTATGCAGGAGAGGTGCAGGATGTGCACTGCTGGCATGGAGGATGGTATTTCCAGCAGTGGGTTTCCTATATAGACATGAGTGAACTAGCCCTGTGTCATCAATAGAAATGTTGAGGTCCAGAAAACTAATAGTGGTTTGACTGTAATTGATAGTAAATTTTAAATTAAGATCATTAATAGACAAAAGATCAAAAAATTGCTGTAATTGAATCTGATCACCTGACCAAAAAATCAATAGGTCATCTATATACCTATACCAGGAGATGATATAGTCCAAAAAGGGAGCAAGGTCCTCTCTAGAGAAAACCTGTCGTTCCCACCCCCCCAGGTACAGGTTGGCATACGATGGGGCACACTTAGTCCCCATCGCAACCCCCTGCACCTGGAGGTAGTGGGAAGATCCAAAAAGAAAAACGTTATGTTTCAAGATATAACTCAATAACTCCAACACAAAGTCGTTATATATCCGTGAGGAGGGGCCTCTCTCAGAAAGATGGCCTTTAATAACCTCCAAGCCCCTATCATGGGGTATTGTGTTATAAAGGCTTTCAACATCCAGGGAGACAAGCCAGGTATTAGCTGGAAGTTGTATACCCTCGATTGTTCTCAATAAATCGATAGTGTCCTTCACATACGATGAAAGAGAAGTGACATGAGGAGACAGATAGCTATCAACCAGGGCACTGGCATTTTCGGTGAGACTGGAGCAGCCTGAAATTATCGGCCGTCCTGGCGGATTAGTTAGTGATTTGTGTGTCTTTGGCAGAGCATAAAACGTAGGAGTCCTTGGGTTCTTAATGTCCAAGAACTTCCACGTATTATGATCTATGGTGCCTTGCTGAAACGCTTTAAGGATAATATAACGATACTTGGCATAATAATTTTCCAACACAGTTTTAGAGATTGGTCTGTACCATTCGACATTGGACAAAATCTTCATACACATAGTCTCATAGTTCTCCACATCCATGATGACAAGATTACCACCTTTGTCTGCGGGTTTGATTATTATCTCAGAATTATTTTGTAGAGATTTAATGGCCACTTTTTGTGATGTGGTTAAATTTGAGTTTGCTGAAGAAACCAAATTCATTGTTTGGATACTGTGTGAGACCTGTTGAACAAAGGCCCAAATATTGGGATTGGTGTTCAACAGTGGAAAGTTTCGAGATTTGGATCTAAAAGATTGAGGAGGGGGGAAGGACATGGCAGCGATAGATAAATCCGGTGTATCACTCCACCAGGAATCCTCATCAAAGACATGGCCCTCCTCCCAGAGATCCATCAAATCAGCCATTGCATTCTGTTCAGCAATGTGTGACTTGATGTTGTCAATGTCACATGTGGATGGTTCAGCTAAAGGTTTATCATAAATTACTTTATACATGAGACGACGTGCAAACAAATGTACATCTTTTATGAAATGAAATTTGTCAACATTAGAATCTGGACAAAAGGTCAATCCTAATTTCAATATTTGGATCTCACTTTCAGAAAGGCTATATCTGGACAAGTTAATTATAGATAATTCCAAGTCATCGTCAACCTGTTTGGTGAAATTGAGTGCATTACCTGAAGGTGAAGGAGAATCTATTCCTTCACTAAAAAAATTGGTGCGATCCTGGTATCAGATGGTAAGAGCGTCCCAGACGGTGATACCATTATGTCTGAATTACTCACCTTCGGAATTGCACCAAGGTTCATAGGTGATGCAGTGACAGATGTAGAGAGTGCGGTAGAAACAATAGCATGCGATGCTGTGGGTTGAGGACCTCGAAGTGCATTAGAAGAAGGGTGCAATAGGGTGGAAAGGTGAGAGGAAATTAGTTTCGATTGGGCGTCGGATGGTTGACGTGGTAAAGGAGTGCCGAGTTGTTGTCGCAGTGATTCGGTCGATGCTGCATCCGAATTGCCTTTGCGCTTTTTGGGCAGTCTATCCCCAGACAAATCGCGGTAAATCGTAGATTGGCTAGAAGATAAAGAAGAGTTAGTGGAAAGATTTGATGCATTTTCATCTTTTTTGGCACTTCTATAGCTGTTTGATCTGAATGGTTTCTGATTGGTATTGACATTCCATTTATATGCAAAGTTGTTAGTATATGCGTTTTTGTCGCGTACAAATTTGTCTTCTTTTGTCCTAATGACATCTGTTGTATAAGATTCTATGTGTTCTTTGAGAGTCTGTTCTTTTTTCTTAAATCTTGTGCTGGTCATGACCAAACTGTACTCATCATACCATTTAGAGACAGATGCATCCAATGCAGTTAACTCATGCTCGTATTGAGTACATAGGATGGTCATCATGCCTATTGAACAGGATTGTAGGTTTGCTTCCCATTGTGTTTTGAGAAGATCCCCTACCTTCCTGAGGTTTGGAAAGATCTGAACCCTTAGGCCCCAGGGTACTATGTTATTTTCATTATATTTTTCAAAATATCGTTTATGCCAAAAAATTCACACTTTTTTCTCCAATATTCTTTGAAGTCTGAGAAACGCTTGGTCTAAATCTCTATCCGAAATATTTCCAGATCTACTATTTAATTGTACCTTGTTCATAAGTCCCTCCCATGCTTCGCCACTAAAGGCAGCCATGGTGAGACAAAAAGAAAGGAAAAAAGAAAAAAAGGAAAAGGGGCAAATTGGAACAAGGAAAACACAAAACAAACCAAAACCAAACCCAAAAACAAAAAACAAAAAACAGAACACAAAAATATATATATAAAACGGACAAAGACTCAACAGATTCCACGTACTGATTTACCACAGTATGGCGGTGAATAATGTTAAACAATTTGATAGGTGAACATAACACTCTCTCATTGATATACGATCTGCAATCGTGAATAAATTATTTCTTGTGTTCCCCAATGATGGACGAAAGGAAAAATGGTGTATTCAAACACCGGATAGAACTATCATGTTTGGGTTGTCCATTCATTGGCGAAACACTCATTAAGATTGGCACCTCATCCCAAAAGATTATTGTAAAAAAGAGGTAGGATGAAAGGGATTTTTATGGTGCAGAGATTAATCGATGAGAGAGAGCTTCTAATATAATATAGTTGATAATTTTATTAATGCAAAAATAGACAAAAGGAGTATAAAATATATAAAACCAATCCTGGGTTTTTTGGTACATACCGTATTTATCGGCGTATAACACGCACTTTTTTCCCCTTAAAATCAGGGGAAAATCGTGGGTGCGTGTTATACGCCGATACCCACTGATCCCGGCGATCTCCGCTGACTGAGCGGAGCGCAGCGATCGCCGCCGAGATACACATAGCCGAGTGTACTCGGCTATACTCGGCTTTTCTCGGCTCTGCTCACAGTCACGCCCAGTCCCGCCATTGGACCTGTGTTATGTCCATCATAGGGCGGGACTCGGCGTGACTGTGAGCGGAGCCGAGAAGAGCCGACTAGAGCCGAGTACACTCGGCTATGTGTATCTCGGCTCCGCCCAGTCCCTGCGTTCTCGGCGGCGTTCGCCCCGCTCCGCCCAGTCTCTGCGGCGATCTCGGCGGCACCAATTTTGAAAACTGGGGCAAGGCTGCACTGGACACTGGGCAAAGGCTGCACTTAGCAAAGGCTGCACTGGACACTGGGCAAAGCTGCACTGGACACTGGGCAAAGGCTGCACTGGACAAAGCTGCACTGGACACTGGGCAAAGGCTGCACTGGGCAAAGGCTGCACTGGACACTGGGTAAAGCTGCACTGGACACTGGGCAAAGCTACACTGGGCAAAGGCTGCACTGGGCAAAGGCTGCACTGGACACTGGGTAAAGCTGCACTGGACACTGGGCAAAGCTACACTGGGCAAAGGCTGCACTGGACACTTGGTAAAGCTGCACTGGGCAAAGGCTGCACTGGACACTGGGCAAAGGCTGCACTGGACACTGGGGCAAGGCTGCAATGGACACTGCTGGCAAGGCTGCACTGACAAGGCTGCAACGGACACTGGTAAGGCTGTATTTAAATGTAAGTTTTTTTTTCCTTAAACTTCCCTCCTAAAAGTTTTTTTCCCTAAAATTCCCTCCTAAACTTGGGGTGCGTGTTATACGCCGGTGCGTGTTATACGCCGATAAATACGGTATACAGTATCATACATAAGTGGTGGTCATAATGCATAGAGTTTGGATGAACATAGAATCGCATAGAAACCCAACATGTTTCGCTTGAAACAGCTTCCTCAGGGGTTTGCGATGACCATCCGCACTTGTCAAGTATGACGATACAAAAGAAAAAAGAAGAAGAAAAAAATATACAATTATACATTGAAATACGTTACATATTATATCTAAACAAATTAAGTATGAACAAGGTCTGATTGTTATGCTGGACCCCTCCCATTGCTACTTACCCTGCCGTCTGTATTGTCTGCTGCGCAACACCGAAAAACGCAGGATCAAGAGCAAAGGTCACCCCGTATATAGAAAATGCGGATAGGTGACCACAGTGGACACTAAGTAAGAGACCGGCTGAATGCCAAAAAACAAAAAGACAGGGATCAGAAAAAGGAAAAAGAAAAGGAAAAAACAGAAGGAGAAAATGAATTTTTAATTTTAAATTCTAAATTATGAAAACGATGGTGCGCAATTAAGCAAACCATACAGAAATGGAGAAGTCTGTCTAATATGCAATGAATAAATGATTGCAATAAATAGATATGACTTACGTAGAGTCAGGTAAACAGAGATATGTTCACTTGCTGAGATGGAGAGGCTGTCTGCTTGCAAGAAACCACAGATGGAGATTGTGGAGGCCGCAAAAAGAAACCACATTGTTTGGAATTTGTTTGCATATAAAGGTTAATATAAATGGCATGGTGTGCCTATGTCCCCCAAAAAGATAGGCACACATAGTTTAAAAATTAGATTAGTCAGGCAATTTAAACGACTAGACGTATATGAGACATATATTGAATTTAGATAATGATCTTGTAAATAAATATTTATTTTTAAATATTATCTATTTGTTTGAAATTGCTTTTGAAATTAGTTCCATATCAAAGTGGAACATAGTGGACAATAGTCTCCATAAATGGATGTAACAAGATCAAATAGATGGATTAAAAGTAATAATAATTGTAAGCCCAACAGTCCAGTGTGGAAAGAGGGACAGACCCACTTTAGCCTATGGCAGCTATATCCTATACATTGGGTGCAGTTCCGCATTGTTAAATGCAGCCTGAAATAAAGGGATTATAACCATAAGGAGTATCAAAGGGCAGAAAGAAGAGCAAGAAGGTATGTGAATATTACCTTTGAATGGTTGAACCGCCAGCCAGAACTCCACCAACCCACAACGCTGCGAACAGTGTGTGAGCTGGTTATATAGTGTCCACCAATACGGTCGGCGTCTGACATCACCGACCGTAGAGCGGGCTAGAAGCGCGTGACGTCAGCCCGTAGGACATGCCAGCTGCTGGGGACTGCAAGGGCCAGAATGCACCAGGGCTGGGGGAGGAGCCGCTCACCGTCACACCATACAGGACGGATAGAGCGGGTACCGCCCTCTGGAAAGTTCCACCAATGGAAGATGTCCGCTGACAGCCATTGGCGAAAGGATGGAAAACAGCCCGACCAAAACAGAATGCATGTCACCAGGGTCAACGCCGTGCTAAAAATGGGCCATCCATGGGGGATCGTAGATGACCCTGGGTGCCCATGCAGTCACACCGCATAAATCAAGGGGGGACAATGGCCTGAGGAAAACGGCAATGCACAGCAGACAGAGCTGGCGGCAGTCGTCAAAAGGATAAGTGCAAAAAACCAGAGCAGCGAGCCCGGCTGAAGGACCGGATCAGAACTCATATGGCCCGACACTCTGAGGGAGGGGGGAGAAAAAGGAACCAGCAGAACAAGAAGACCAATATGTATCACCAGATAACCATAGTGAATTAACGCATTGTACATAAGTGTAAGGTTGATATGGTATCAAAACATAATATACAACATTATAAACTAACAAATGTATAGATGAAAATTTAATTTAAAACTGGAATGTCCATAGCATGAAGGGTCAAGAGAAAGTACTCAAGACCATTGACGCTAAGACATGCACCATTTTACTGTGGCCACAGTAGACAACCAATAGAGCATGGCGAAAAGAAAAAAGAAAAGGAAGAAGAAGAGGAAAAAAAAAAAAAGGGGGGGGGGTTTCACAAGAACAATAAACAGAAAACCCAAAATCAATCCTAGCTATAACATCAAAGAAATGATCTAAAACTAAGACTTTCGTTGAATCCTGGAGGGTGAGTGGCCCTGAGGTCATAGATCCAGCGTGACTCAAGTTGGAGAAGGGTCCTGTCTACACTTCCCCCCCCTTGAGTCGAGCGGGACATGCTCCAGGGCCAAAAATTCAATAACATTGGGGTCAAAATTATGATAATTGCCGACATGCCTACTAACTGCCGTCACTACTTTTCTATTGAGAATGGGTTTCATATGGTCCCTTATTCTCTTAAAGAAGGGTCTTTTGGTTTTCCCAAGATAGTACCCCCCGCATTGACACTGAGCCAGATAAATCACCCCCACTGATTGGCAGGTGACTAAATCACGGGTAGAGTGCCAATTGCCATTAGGTAATTTAAACTTACTTAGTTTTAGTGTCTACAAAGCGACAAACATCGCAGTGACCACAAGGCGATGTGCCGCCAATAGATGTATTTTTGGAAACTGAAGTAGGCTTAAACACATAGAATCTTATACAACAGATGTCATTAGGACAAAAGAAGACAAATTTGTACGCGACAAAAACGCATATACTAACAACTTTGCATATAAATGGAATGTCAATACCAATCAGAAACCATTCAGATCAAACAGCTATAGAAGTGCCAAAAAAGATGAAAATGCATCAAATCTTTCCACTAACTCTTCTTTATCTTCTAGCCAATCTACGATTTACCGCGATTTGTCTGGGGATAGACTGCCCAAAAAGCGCAAAGGCAATTCGGATGCAGCATCGACCGAATCACTGCGACACCAACTCGGCACTCCTTTACCACGTCAACCATCCGACGCCCAATCTAAACTAATTTCCTCTCACCTTTCCACCCTATTGCACCCTTCTTCTAATGCACTTCGAGGTCCTCAACCCACAGCATCGCATGCTATCGTTTCTACCGCACTCTCTACATCTGTCACTGCATCACCTCTGCACCTTGGTGCAATTCCGAAGGTGAGTAATTCAGACATAATGGTATCACCGTCTGGGACGCTCTTACCATCTGATACCAGGATCGCACCAATTTTTTTAGTGAAGGAATAGATTCTCCTTCACCTTCAGGTAATGCACTCAATTTCACCAAACAGGTTGACGATGACTTGGAATTATCTATAATTAACTTGTCCAGATATAGCCTTTCTGAAAGTGAGATCCAAATATTGAAATTAGGATTGACCTTTTGTCCAGATTCTAATGTTGACAAATTTCATTTCATAAAAGATGTACATTTGTTTGCACGTCGTCTCATGTATAAAGTAATTTATGATAAACCTTTAGCTGAACCATCCACATGTGACATTGACAACATCAAGTCACACATTGCTGAACAGAATGCAATGGCTGATTTGATGGATCTCTGGGAGGAGGGCCATGTCTTTGATGAGGATTCCTGGTGGAGTGATACACCGGATTTATCTATCGCTGGCATGTCCTTCCCCCCTCCTCAATCTTTTAGATCCAAATCTCGAAACTTTCCACTGTTGAACACCAATCCCAATATTTGGGCCTTTGTTCAACAGGTCTCACACAGTATCCAAACAATGAATTTGGTTTCTTCAGCAAACTCAAATTTAACCACATCACAAAAAGTGGCCATTAAATCTCTACAAAATAATTCTGAGATAATAATCAAACCCGCAGACAAAGGCGGTAATCTTGTCATCATGGATGTGGAGAACTATGAGACTATGTGTATGAAGATTTTGTCCAATGTCGAATGGTACAGACCAATCTCTAAAACTGTGTTGGAAAATTATTATGCCAAGTATCGTTATATTATCCTTAAAGCGTTTCAGCAAGGCACCATAGATCATGATACGTGGAAGTTCTTGGACATTAAGAACCCAAGGACTCCTACGTTTTATGCTCTGCCAAAGACACACAAATCACTAACTAATCCGCCAGGACGGCCGATAATTTCAGGCTGCTCTAGTCTCACCGAAAATGCCAGTGCCCTGGTTGATAGCTATCTGTCTCCTCATGTCACTTCTCTTTCATTGTATGTGAAGGACACTATCGATTTATTGAGAACAATCAAGGGTATACAACTTCCAGCTAATACCTGGCTTGTCTCCCTGGATGTTGAAAGCCTTTATAACACAATACCCCATGATAGGGGCTTGGAGGTTATTAAAGGCCATCTTTCTGAGAGAGGCCCCTCCTCACGGATATATAATGACTTTGTGTTGGAGTTATTGAGTTATATCTTGAAACATAACGTTTTTCTTTTTGGATCTTCCCACTACCTCCAGGTGCAGGGGGTTGCGATGGGGACTAAGTGTGCCCCATCGTATGCCAACCTGTACCTGGGGGGGTGGGAACGACAGGTTTTCTCTAGAGAGGACCTTGCTCTCTTTTTGGACTATATCATCTCCTGGTATAGGTATATAGATGACCTA
The DNA here is from genome assembly GCA_029206835.1 of Rana muscosa. NCBI lineage: Eukaryota > Metazoa > Chordata > Amphibia > Anura > Ranidae > Rana > Rana muscosa. The sequence continues at coordinate 1,520,388 of CM055125.1, forward strand.
TTGATTTTTTGGTCAGGTGATCAGATTCAATTACAGCAATTTTTTGATCTTTTGTCTATTAATGATCTTAATTTAAAATTTACTATCAATTACAGTCAAACCACTATTAGTTTTCTGGACCTCAACATTTCTATTGATGACACAGGGCTAGTTCACTCATGTCTATATAGGAAACCCACTGCTGGAAATACCATCCTCCATGCCAGCAGTGCACATCCTGCACCTCTCCTGCATAGTATCCCCTATAGCCAATATCTTCGGCTTAGGCGGAACTGCAGCAGGGATGCAGATTTTAAAGCTACCTCGAAAGACCTTTACCAGAGATTAAAAGCCAGAGGCTATAGCCATAGATGTTTAAAACGAGCCTTCAATCGGGTAAAAACCCCAAAATCAAGTTCTCTAATTTTTTATTCGAAAAATTCTGCAACCACAGATACGGTTAGAGTAATTACTAGGTATGCTTCCCAACATAAAGAAATGAGAAACATTTTAACAAAATTCTGGCCATTACTATTAGCAGATTAGACTGTTAATAAATACATAAAAAAACACCCAGAAATTACCTTTAAACGGGTCTCTTCTTTGAGAGATCGCCTGGTTCATAGTCACTTTAAGCCTACTTCAGTTTCCAAAAATACATCTATTGGCGGCACATCGCCTTGTGGTCACTGCGATGTTTGTCGCTTTGTAGACACTAAAACTAAGTTTAAATTACCTAATGGCAATTGGCACTCTACCCGTGATTTAGTCACCTGCCAATCAGTGGGGGTGATTTATCTGGCTCAGTGTCAATGCGGGGGGTACTATGTTGGGAAAACCAAAAGACCCTTCTTTAAGAGAATAAGGGACCATATGAAACCCATTCTCAATAGAAAAGTAGGGACGGCAGTTAGTAGGCATGTCGGCAATTATCATAATTTTGACCCCAATGTTATCAAATTTTTGGCCCTGGAGCTCGACTCAAGGGGGGGAAGTGTAGACAGGACCCTTCTCCAACTTGAGTCGCGCTGGATCTATGACCTCAGGGCCACTCACCCTCCAGGATTCAACAAAAGTCTTAGTTTTAGATCATTTCTTTGATGTTATATCTAGGATTGATTTTGGGTTTTCTGTTTATTGTTCTTGTGAAACCCCCCCCTTTTTTTTTTTCCTCTTCTTCTTCCTTTTCTTTTTTCTTTTCGCCATGCTCTATTGGTTGTCTACTGTGGCCACAGTAAAATGGTGCATGTCTTAGCGTCAATGGTCTTGAGTACTTTCTCTTGACCCTTCATGCTATGGACATTCCAGTTTTAAACTTAGTTTTCATCTATACATTTGTTAGTTTATAATGTTGTATATTATGTTTTGATACCATATCAACCTTACACTTATGTACAATGCGTTAATTCACTATGGTTATCTGGTGATACATATTGGTCTTCTTGTTCTGCTGGTTCCTTTTTCTCCCCCCTCCCTCAGAGTGTCGGGCCATATGAGTTCTGATCCGGTCCTTCAGCCCGGCTCGCCGCTCTGGTTTTTTGCACTTATCCTTTTGACGACTGCCGCCAGCTCTGTCTGCTGTGCATTGCCGTTTTCCTCAGGCCATTGTCCCCCCTTGATTTATGCGGTGTGACTGCATGGGCACCCAGGGTCATCTACGATCCCCCATGGATGGCCCATTTTTAGCGCAGCGTTGACCCTGGTGACATGCATTCTGTTTTGGTCAGGCTGTTTTCCATCCTTTCGCCAATGGCTGTCAGCGGACATCTTCCATTGGTGGAACTTTCCAGAGGGCGGTACCCGCTCTATCCGTCCTGTATGGTGTGACGGTGAGCGGCTCCTCCCCCAGCCCTGGTGCATTCTGGCCCTTGCAGTCCCCAGCAGCTGGCATGTCCTACGGGCTGACGTCACGCGCTTCTAGCCCGCTCTACGGTCGGTGATGTCAGACGCCGACCGTATTGGTGGACACTATATAACCAGCTCACACACTGTTCGCAGCGTTGTGGGTTGGTGGAGTTCTGGCTGGCGGTTCAACCATTCAAAGGTAATATTTACATACCTTCTTGCTCTTCTTTCTGCCCTTTGATACTCCTTATGGTTATAATCCCTTTATTTCAGGCTGCATTTAACAATGCGGAACTGCACCCAATGTATAGGATATAGCTGCCATAGGCTAAAGTGGGTCTGTCCCTCTTTCCACACTGGACTGTTGGGCTTACAATTATTATTACTTTTAATCCATCTATTTGATCTTGTTACATCCATTTATGGAGACTATTGTCCACTATGTTCCACTTTGATATGGAACTAATTTCAAAAGCAATTTCAAACAAATAGATAATATTTAAAAATAAATATTTATTTACAAGATCATTATCTAAATTCAATATATGTCTCATATACGTCTAGTCGTTTAAATTGCCTGACTAATCTAATTTTTAAACTATGTGTGCCTATCTTTTTGGGGGACATAGGCACACCATGCCATTTATATTAACCTTTATATGCAAACAAATTCCAAACAATGTGGTTTCTTTTAGTGGCCTCCACAATCTCCATCTGTGGTTTCTTGCAAGCAGACAGCCTCTCCATCTCAGCAAGTGAACATATCTCTGTTTACCTGACTCTACGTAAGTCATATCTATTTATTGCAATCATTTATTCATTGCATATTAGACAGACTTCTCCGTTTCTGTATGGTTTGCTTAATTGCGCACCATCGTTTTCATAATTTAGAATTTAAAATTTAAAATTCATTTTCTCCTTCTGTTTTTTCCTTTTCTTTTTCTGATCCCTGTCTTTTTGTTTTTGGCATTCAGCCGGTCTCTTACTTAGTGTCCACTGTGGTCACCTATCCGCATTTTCTATATACGGGGTGACCTTTGCTCTTGATCCTGCGTTTTTCGGTGTTGCGCAGCAGACAATACAGACGGCAGGGTAAGTAGCAATGGGAGGGGTCCAGCATAACAATCAGACCTTGTTCATACTTAATTTGTTTAGATATAATATGTAACGTATTTCAATGTATAATTGTATATTTTTTTCTTCTTCTTTTTTCTTTGGTATAGTCATACTTGACAAGTGCGGATGGTCATCGCAAACCCCTGAGGAAGCTGTTTCAAGCGAAACATGTTGGGTTTCTATGCGATTCTATGTTCATCCAAACTCTATGCATTATGACCACCACTTATGTATGATACTGTATATGTACCAAAAAACCCAGGATTGGTTTTATATATTTTATACTCCTTTTGTCTATTTTTGCATTAATAAAATTATCAACTATATTATATTAGAAGCTCTCTCTCATCGATTAATCTCTGCACCATAAAAATCCCTTTCATCCTACCTCTTTTTTACAATAATCTTTTGGGATGAGGTGCCAATCTTAATGAGTGTTTCACCAATGAATGGACAACCCAAACATGATAGTTCTATCCGGTGTTTGAATACACCATTTTTCCTTTCGTCCATCATTGGGGAACACAACAAATAATTTATTCATGATTGCAGATCGTATATCAATGAGAGAGTGTTATGTTCACCTATCAAATTGTTTAACATTATTCACCGCCATACTGTGGTAAATCAGTACGTGGAATCTGTTGAGTCTTTGTCCGTTTTATATATATATTTTTGTGTTGTTTTTTGTTTTTGGGTTTGTTTTTGGTTTGTTTTGTGTTTTCCTTGTTCCAATTTGCCCCTTTTCCTTTTTTTCTTTTTTCCTTTCTTTTTGTCTCACCATGGCTGCCTTTAGTGGCGAAGCATGGGAGGGACTTATGAACAAGGTACAATTAAATAGTAGATCTGGAAATATTTCGGATAGAGATTTAGACCAAGCGTTTCTCAGACTTCAAAGAATATTGGAGAAAAAAGTGTGAATTTTTTGGCATAAACGATATTTTGAAAAATATAATGAAAATAACATAGTACCCTGGGGCCTAAGGGTTCAGATCTTTCCAAACCTCAGGAAGGCAATTCGGATGCAGCATCGACCGAATCACTGCGACACCAACTCGGCACTCCTTTACCACGTCAACCATCTGACGCCCAATCGAAACTAATTTCCTCTCACCTTTCCACCCTATTGCACCCTTCTTCTTATGCACTTCGAGGTCCTCAACCCACAGCATCGCATGCTATCGTTTCTACCGCACTCTCTACATCTGTCACTGCATCACCTCTGCACCTTGGTGCAATTCCGAAGGTGAGTAATTCGGACATAATGGTATCACCGTCTGGGACGCTCTTACCATCTGATACCAGGATCGCACCAATTTTTTTAGTGAAGGAATAGATTCTCCTTCACCTTCAGGTAATGCACTCAATTTCACCAAACAGGTTGACGATGACTTGGAATTATCTATAATTAACTTGTCCAGATATAGCCTTTCTGAAAGTGAGATCCAAATATTGAAATTAGGATTGACCTTTTGTCCAGATTCTAATGTTGACAAATTTCATTTCATAAAAGATGTACATTTGTTTGCACGTCATCTCATGTATAAAGTAATTTATGATAAACCTTTAGCTGAACCATCCACATGTGACATTGACAACATCAAGTCACATATTGCTCAACAGAATGCAATGGCTGATTTGATGGATCTCTGGGAGGAGGGCCATGTCTTTGATGAGGATTCCTGGTGGAGTGATACACCGGATTTATCTATCGCTGGCATGTCCTTCCCCCCTCCTCAATCTTTTAGATCCAAATCTCAAAACTTTCCACTGTTGAACACCAATCCCAATATTTGGGCCTTTGTTCAACAGGTCTCACACAGTATCCAAACAATGAATTTGGTTTCTTCAGCAAACTCAAATTTAACCACATCACAAAAAGTGGCCATTAAATCTCTACAAAATAATTCGGAGATAATAATCAAACCCGCAGACAAAGGCGGTAATCTTGTCATCATGGATGTGGAGAACTATGAGACTATGTGTATGAAGATTTTGTCCAATGTCGAATGGTACAGACCAATCTCTAAAACTGTGTTGGAAAATTATTATGCCAAGTATCGTTATATTATCCTTAAAGCGTTTCAGCAAGGCACCATAGATCATGATACGTGGAAGTTCTTGGACATTAAGAACCCAAGGACTCCTACGTTTTATGCTCTGCCAAAGACACACAAATCACTAACTAATCCGCCAGGACGGCCGATAATTTCAGGCTGCTCCAGTCTCACCGAAAATGCCAGTGCCCTGGTTGATAGCTATCTGTCTCCTCATGTCACTTCTCTTTCATCGTATGTGAAGGACACTATCGATTTATTGAGAACAATCGAGGGTATACAACTTCCAGCTAATACCTGGCTTGTCTCCCTGGATGTTGAAAGCCTTTATAACACAATACCCCATGATAGGGGCTTGGAGGTTATTAAAGGCCATCTTTCTGAGAGAGGCCCCTCCTCACGGATATATAACGACTTTGTGTTGGAGTTATTGAGTTATATCTTGAAACATAACGTTTTTCTTTTTGGATCTTCCCACTACCTCCAGGTGCAGGGGGTTGCGATGGGGACTAAGTGTGCCCTATTGTATGCCAACCTGTACCTGGGGGGGTGGGAACGACAGGTTTTCTCTAGAGAGGACCTTGCTCCCTTTTTGGACTATATCATCTCCTGGTATAGGTATATAGATGACCTATTGATTTTTTGGTCAGGTGATCAGATTCAATTACAGCAATTTTTTGATCTTTTGTCTATTAATGATCCTAATTTAAAATTTACTATCAATTACAGTCAAACCACTATTAGTTTTCTGGACCTCAACATTTCTATTGATGACACAGGGCTAGTTCACTCATGTCTATATAGGAAACCCACTGCTGGAAATACCATCCTCCATGCCAGCAGTGCACATCCTGCACCTCTCCTGCATAGTATCCCCTATAGCCAATATCTTCGGCTTAGGCAGAACTGCAGCAGGGATGCAGATTTTAAAGCTACCTCGAAAGACCTTTACCAGAGATTAAAAGCCAGAGGCTATAGCCATAGATGTTTAAAACGAGCCTTCAATCGGGTAAAAACCCCAAAATCAAGTTCTCTAATTTTTTCTTCGAAAAATTCTGCAACCACAGATACGGTTAGAGTAATTACTAGGTATGCTTCCCAACATAAAGAAATGAGAAACATTTTAACAAAATTCTGGCCATTACTATTAGCAGATTAGACTGTTAATAAATACATAAAAAAACACCCAGAAATTACCTTTAAACGGGTCTCTTCTTTGAGAGATCGCCTGGTTCATAGTCACTTTAAGCCTACTTCAGTTTCCAAAAATACATCTATTGGCGGCACATCGCCTTGTGGTCACTGCGATGTTTGTCGCTTTGTAGACACTAAAACTAAGTTTAAATTACCTAATGGCAATTGGCACTCTACCCGTGATTTAGTCACCTGCCAATCAGTGGGGGTGATTTATCTGGCTCAGTGTCAATGCGGGGAGTACTATGTTGGGAAAACCAAAAGACCCTTCTTTAAGAGAATAAGGGACCATATGAAACCCATTCTCAATAGAAAAGTAGTGACGGCAGTTAGTAGGCATGTCGGCAATTATCATAATTTTGACCCCAATGTTATCAAATTTTTGGCCCTGGAGCTCGACTCAAGGGGGGGAAGTGTAGACAGGACCCTTCTCCAACTTGAGTCGCGCTGGATCTATGACCTCAGGGCCACTCACCCTCCAGGATTCAACAAAAGTCTTAGTTTTAGATCATTTCTTTGATGTTATATCTAGGATTGATTTTGGGTTTTCTGTTTATTGTTCTTGTGAAACCCCCCCTTTTTTTTTTCCTCTTCTTCTTCCTTTTCTTTTTTCTTTTCGCCATGCTCTATTGGTTGTCTACTGTGGCCACAGTAAAATGGTGCATGTCTTAGCGTCAATGGTCTTGAGTACTTTCTCTTGACCCTTCATGCTATGGACATTCCAGTTTTAAACTTAGTTTTCATCTATACATTTGTTAGTTTATAATGTTGTATATTATGTTTTGATACCATATCAACCTTACACTTATGTACAATGCGTTAATTCACTATGGTTATCTGGTGATACATATTGGTCTTCTTGTTCTGCTGGTTCCTTTTTCTCCCCCCTCCCTCAGAGTGTCGGGCCATATGAGTTCTGATCCGGTCCTTCAGCCCGGCTCGCTGCTCTGGTTTTTTGCACTTATCCTTTTGACGACTGCCGCCAGCTCTGTCTGCTGTGCATTGCCGTTTTCCTCAGGCCATTGTCCCCCCTTGATTTATGCGGTGTGACTGCATCTACGATCCCCCATGGATGGCCCATTTTTAGCGCGGCGTTGACCCTGGTGACAGGCATTCTGTTTTGGTCAGGCTGTTTTCCATCCTTTCACCAATGGCTGTCAGCGGACATCTTCCATTGGTGGAACTTTCCAGAGGGCAGTACCCGCTCTATCCGTCCTGTATGGTGTGACGGTGAGCGGCTCCTCCCCCAGCCCTGGTGCATTCTGGCCCTTGCAGTCCCCAGCAGCTGGCATGTCCTACGGGCTGACGTCACGCGCTTCTAGCCCGCTCCACGGTCGGTGATGTCAGACGCCGACCGTATTGGTGGACACTATATAACCAGCTCACACACTGTTCGCAGCGTTGTGGGTTGGTGGAGTTCTGGCTGGCGGTTCAACCATTCAAAGGTAATATTTACATACCTTCTTGCTCTTCTTTCTGCCCTTTGATACTCCTTATGGTTATAATCCCTTTATTTCAGGCTGCATTTAACAATGCGGAACTGCACCCAATGTATAGGATATAGCTGCCATAGGCTAAAGTGGGTCTGTCCCTCTTTCCACACTGGACTGTTGGGCTTACAATTATTATTACTTTTAATCCATCTATTTGATCTTGTTACATCCATTTATGGAGACTATTGTCCACTATGTTCCACTTTGATATGGAACTAATTTCAAAAGCAATTTCAAACAAATAGATAATATTTAAAAATAAATATTTATTTACAAGATCATTATCTAAATTCAATATATGTCTCATATACGTCTAGTCGTTTAAATTGCCTGACTAATCTAATTTTTAAACTATGTGTGCCTATCTTTTTGGGGGACATAGGCACACCATGCCATTTATATTAACCTTTATATGCAAACAAATTCCAAACAATGTGGTTTCTTTTAGTGGCCTCCACAATCTCCATCTGTGGTTTCTTGCAAGCAGACAGCCTCTCCATCTCAGCAAGTGAACATATCTCTGTTTACCTGACTCTACGTAAGTCATATCTATTTATTGCAATCATTTATTCATTGCATATTAGACAGACTTCTCCGTTTCTGTATGGTTTGCTTAATTGCGCACCATCGTTTTCATAATTTAGAATTTAAAATTTAAAATTCATTTTCTCCTTCTGTTTTTTCCTTTTCTTTTTCCTTTTTCTGATCCCTGTCTTTTTGTTTTTGGCATTCAGCCGGTCTCTTACTTAGTGTCCACTGTGGTCACCTATCCGCATTTTCTATATACGGGGTGACCTTTGCTCTTGATCCTGCGTTTTTCGGTGTTGCGCAGCAGACAATACAGACGGCAGGGTAAGTAGCAATGGGAGGGGTCCAGCATAACAATCAGACCTTGTTCATACTTAATTTGTTTAGATATAATATGTAACGTATTTCAATGTATAATTGTATATTTTTTTCTTCTTCTTTTTTCTTTTGTATAGTCATACTTGACAAGTGCGGATGGTCATCGCAAACCCCTGAGGAAGCTGTTTCAAGCGAAACATGTTGGGTTTCTATGCGATTCTATGTTCATCCAAACTCTATGCATTATGACCACCACTTATGTATGATACTGTATATGTACCAAAAAACCCAGGATTGGTTTTATATATTTTATACTCCTTTTGTCTATTTTTGCATTAATAAAATTATCAACTATATTATATTAGAAGCTCTCTCTCATCGATTAATCTCTGCACCATAAAAATCCCTTTCATCCTACCTCTTTTTTACAATAATCTTTTGGGATGAGGTGCCAATCTTAATGAGTGTTTCGCCAATGAATGGACAACCCAAACATGAAACTTCCATCATGATTCCAATACTCTGCTAACAGGGGGATGGGGTCACAGCTCAGTCAGAGCTCATCACAGCATCACACACTTTTCTCCCACCCCCCCTCCCCCCCTTCTTTGTTTTGGTTTGGGGGAGCCTCCTACTTTCACAAGGTGCTCTGGGGTATTTGTAGTGGGATTTTGGGTTTTATGTTAGCTCGCCATTCAATTTCTTGGTCCTTTTATTTTCCTGTCATAGCAGCAGGCAGGGGGTCTATTGGGTATTTGAAGGCGGTGCTGGTTAAATATCTGTGGGAAATAGTGGGTTGGGCCCATCTGAGGTCTATACCCCGACAGGTCATGTTTTTAAGATTTCCCTGAGATGAAACGGCAGTTTAACTGATTAAATCACTTGTGCAAAATAATGGAAATCCTAAAAACTTGACCTGTTGGGATATAGAGCCGTGTTTTTCATTCTATTCCTTAATGGAGAGCCTGAAAACATGACCTGTTGGGATATAGAGCCGTGTTTTTCATTCTATTCCTTAATGGAGAGCCTGAAAACATGACCTGTTAGGGTATAGAGCCATGTTTCTCATCTCCAGTTCTTAATGGAGAGCCTGAAAACATGACCTGTTGAGATATAGAGACGTGTTTTTCATTCTATTCCTTAATGGAGAGCCTGAAAACATGACCTGTTAGGGTATAGAGCCATGTTTCTCATCTCCAGTCCTTAATCGAAATCCTGAAAACATGACCGGTTGGGGTATAGTACTGTGTTTCTCATCTCCAGTCATTAATGGAAATCCTGAAAACATGAACTGTTGGGGTATAGAGCCGTGTTTTTCATTCTATTCCTTAATGGAGAGCCTGAAAACATGACCTGTTGGGGTATAGGGTCATGTTTCTCATCTCCAGTCCTTAATGGAAATCCTGAAAACTTGACCTGTTGGGGTATAGAGACGTGTTTTTCATCTCCTGTCCTTAATGGAAATCCTGAAAACTTGACCTGTTGGGGAATAGAGACGTGTTTTTCATTCTATTCCTTAATGGAGATCCTGAAAACATGACCTGTTAGGGTATAGAGCCATGTTTCTCATCTCCAGTCCTTAATGGAAATCCTGAAAACATGACCTGTTGGGGTATAGTACTGTGTTTCTCATCTCCAGTCCTTAATGGAGATCCTGAAAACTTGACCTGTTGAGGTATAGAGCCGTGTTTTTCATTCTATTCCTTAATGGAGAGCCTGAAAAACATGACATGTTGGGGTATAGAGCCATGTTTCTCATCTCCAGTCATTAATGGAAATCCTGAAAACATGAACTGTTGGGGTATAGAGACGTGTTTTTCATTCTATTCCTTAATGGAGATCCTGAAAACTTGACCTGTTGGGGTATAGAGCCGTGTTTTTCATTCTATTCCTTAATGGAGAGCCTGAAAAACATGACCTGTTGGGGTATAGAGTCATGTTTCTCATCTCCAGTCCTTAATAGAGAGCCTGAAAACATGACCTGTTTGGGTATAATGCTGTTTCTCATCTCCAGTCATTAATGGAAATGCTGAAAACATGACCTGTTAACATGGTCTTAAAGACTGGAGATGAGAAACAGGGCTCTATCTCCTAACAGGTGATTTCCAGTGACGTCATCTCCCTTCCCCTAGATTCCAACTTGCTCCCCAAGCCTCGTTCTGACGTCCATTCACCGCAGCCGGCCCAGCACCACCAAGCGCATTCCGAGACGAGTGCAGAGGAAGCACATCCACAGGCTCCCAAGGGACTGTCATCACTGAAGACCCCCGGTGTATGGGATCATACCATGCCTGCTTATCACTGCTAACATGTGACTTCTTATCACTCTGACTTGTGATTCATTAAAACTGTTATACAGTCTGCACCCAGAGGCGCCTCCTTTTCTTCTATTTTTCATTTAATCAGTTAAACTGCTGTTTCATCTCAGGGAAATCCCGAAAACATGACCTGTTAACATGGTCTTGAAGACTGGAGATGAGAAACAGGGCGCTATATCCTAACAGGTCATGTTTTCAGGATCTCCATTAATGACTAGAATGAGAAACACGGCTCTATACCGCAACAGGCCATGTTTTCAGGATCTCCATTATTTTGCACAAGTGATTTAATCAGTTAAACTGCGGTTTGATTTCAGGGAAATCCTGAGATGCAGCCCCAGACCATGACACTCCCACCACCATGCTTGACTGTAGACAAGACACACTTGTCTTTGTACTCCTCACCTGGCTGCCGCCACACACACACTTGTCACCATCTGAAGGAAATACGTTTATCTTGGTCTCATCAGACCACTGGACAGGGTTCCACTAATCCATCTCCTTAGTCTGCTTGTCTTCAGCAAACTGTTTGCGGGCTTTCTTGTGCATCATCTTTAGAAGAGGCTTCCTTCTGGGATGACAGCCGTGCAGACCAATTTGATGCAGTGTGCGGCGTATGGTCTGAGCACTGACAGGCTGACCCCCCACCCCTTTAACCTCTGCAGCAATGCTGGCAGCACTCATACGTCTATTTCCCAAAGACAACCTCTGGATATGACGCTGAGCACGTGCAATCAACTTCTTTGGTTGACCATGGAGAGGCCTGTTCTGAGTGGAACCTGTCCTGTTAAACCGCTGTATGGTCTTGGCCACCGTGCTGCAGCTCAGTTTCAGGGTCTTGGCAATCTTCTTATAGCCTCGGCCATATTTATGTAAAGCAACAATTCTTTTTTTCAGATCCTCAGAGAGTTCTTTGCCATGAGGTGCCATGTTGTACTTCCAGTGACCAGTATGAGAGAGTGAGAGCGATAACACCAAATGTAACACACAGTCAGCTTGCTATCAGAATCCGCTTCCCCTGGAAAGAAAGGGTCTGGGGTAAGAATGAAGAGTGAGGATGATTTATACAAAGAGTAGAGCAGTCAGAGAAACAGGTGGCACAGTGGCTGTGTTCGATGGCACAGTGAGGCTGCAATTGATGTTTTTTTTCAGACTTTTTCGGTTTGTTTGCGTCCCCAAAAATTTTCAGCACCAACTGCCACTGGGAGGGGGTAATAATAAATGAGATAAAATAATAGGAGGGGCAGTAATAAAAATTTGATAAAATATTAGGAGGGGTAAGAATAAATTAGACAATATAATATGAAGGGATAATAATGATGACGTATGTATTCTTTATATATATATATATATAGAGAGAGAGAACTTCCAGTGTCTCTACCGAAATAGGTTTGGGGACGAGTACGGGGGTGGGGCGGTAGAAGGATGATTAGCATTCGGGGGTAGAGTAGGAGGAGCGGCAGTGGAGAGGCGGAGTTCTGATCGAAGCCGAGAGCCAGGGGAAACAGATTTCGATGGGGAAACCATTCTCGGCACAACACCGGGATTCCACACAGGTCAATGTTAAAGAAGAGATAAAAGAGGAGGAGGATGTGGATGGGGTGAGTTTTCAAAAGAACAGAAAGATCTGTACCAGGACTCCATGGTGGAGTCATCCAGCTACAGAAATCCCCCAGAGAGATGTCCCCGTCCTCTGTATTCCCGGGATTCCACATGGGAAGATTATTATTATTATACACGATATATATAGCGCCAACAGTTTACGCATCGCTTTACAATGTATAGGGGGACAACACAATTACAGTACAGTTCAATACAAAAGGTACAGGAGGGCCCGGCTCGTAGAGCTTACATTCTAAAGGGAGGGGTGATGGTACAAAAGGTAATAGCAGCAGAGAATTTGATGGGGGTGGCTCGGGGATAGTTGTTAGGTAGGTGTGGGATAGGCTTCTCTGAATAAATGAGTTTTAAGGGATCTCCTAAAGGTGGACAGGGTAGGGGCTGATCGGACATACTGGGGCAGGGAGTTCCAGAGAATGGGAGAGGCTCTGGAGAAGTCCTGAAGGCGAGCATGGGAGGAGGTAACAAGGGAGCTAGAGAGCAGTAGGTCCTGGGAGGAGTGGAGGGGACGATTTGGGTGATATCTGCAGATGAGGTTGGTGATGTAGATGGGGGCGATGTTGTGAATGGCCTTGTATGTTATGGTTAGCATTTTGAATTTTACACGGTGGGGTAGGGGAATCCAGTGAAGGGATTGGCAGAGAGGAGCAGCAGTCACGGATCGGTTAGTGAGGTGTATTAGTCTAGCAGCAGAATTCATAATAGACTGAAGGGGGGGATAGCCTGCCTAAGGGTAGCCCATTAAGGAGAGAGTTGCAGTAGTCAAGGCGGGAAATAATCAAGGAGTGAATAAGTTGCTTTGTGGTGTCATTAGTCAGGAAGGGTTGAATTCCGGAGATGTTGCGGAGGGTAAGGCGGCAGGATTTAGCACCTATGCCGGGTTAGCCCCCCCTTATCAAAATTTTTGAAAAAATCTTATGCAGTTTGTTAGATCTTTGTTAGATCAGGTTAGATCAACCGGTGTTTGCGTTAGATCTCACACAGAAGAAGCAATATTAACAGTTATTTTCTGGGGGGGGGGGGCTAACCCATCATCAGCCCCCCCTTATCAAAAAATTGACCAAACAGCTATTTTGGAAGCGATTTGTTAGATCCGGTAAGATCAAGTGGTTTTAACGTTAGATCTCACATAATTAGAGACTTATTAAGTGATTAATGAGGGGGGTTTGGCCCCCCCCTTATCAAATTTTCTGGCCAAAAATGATTCAGGCTAATAGATATTCGTTAGATCCGGTAAGATTAAGTGGTTTTAACGTTAGATCCCATATAATTTCAGAGATATTCCACATACAAATACAGATATTGTGACTTATTAAAAATCTATCCAAAGTGTCCAGTGATCCGGAGTTGTGAAATCTGCTCAATAGCACAGCAACAGGTTACTTTGGAAATGACATGTTCTGAAAAACTATCCGGAGCTCCATGTCTGCACCTCCAGTGATGAAGTTGAAGGCTGCTCAGCAGCGCCACAACAGGTTACTTTGGAAATGACATGTTCTGAATGCCTAAAGGTGAGGGAGAGTTCAACTTGTGTGGTGAATACTGTTGTTACAGCGGACACACCGGGGGACTTTGCTTATGACCATCTCAGTATAAATCTAATGATAATATCAAATTTCACATTAAAAAATTATATTAACATTATTATGTTTCTATAGGCGTTTGCTTAACCACTTAAAGACCGCTCACTGTATATATACGTAATGTTTTTGAAGAGGGATATCTCAGTAACGGCAGCAGCTGCTGCCACAACCGAGATATCCATCTCTTCAGTGAGCGGTCCTGTTTACGATAATGGTGGTCTCCGCGGCGGATTCGCCGCAAGATCACCGTTATCGGCGGCGGGAGAAGTCCCCCCCCTCCTGCCGCTCTCCCGCGCCCTCCGCCGCTTACCGGAGCCGTCGGTAGCGGCGGAGGCGATCGGGTCCTTCTCCCTCTGTGGTATAGATAAGAGTGAGGGGAAGATGGCCCCCACCCGTCTCCATACCATAGCAGGGCGGCACTGACGTCAAAACGTCAGCTCTGCCCATACGTCTTAAAGGGACATTTTTTTTTGTCATTTTTTCAAATGACTTTTTTTTATTATTATTGCATTTTAGTGTAAATATGAGATCTGAGGTCTTTTTGACCCCAGATCTCATATTTAAGAGGACCTGTCATGTTTTTTTCTATTACAAGGGATGTTTACATTCCTTGTAATAGGAATAAAAGTGATCAATTTTTAAAAAAAAACTGTGTAAAAATAAATAGAATCAAGTAAAATAAATAAGAAAACACATTTTTTTTTTAAAGCGCCCCGTCCCGACGAGCTCCTGCGCAGAAGCGAACGCATACGTGAGTAGCCCCCGCATATAAAAACGGCGTTCAAACCACACATGTGAGGTATCCCCTCAATCGTTAGAGCGAGAGCAATAATTCTAGCCCTAGACCTCCTGTGTAACTCAAAAGATGCAACCTGTAGAATTTTTTAAACGTCGCCTATGGAGATTTTTAAGGGTAAAAGTTTGACGCCATTCCACGAGCGGGCGCAATTTTGAAGTGTGACATGTTGGGTATCAATTTACTTGGCGTAACATTATCTTTCTTAATATAAAAAAAAATTGGGCTAACTTTACTGTTGTCTTATTTTTTAATTAAAAAAAGTGCATTTTTTCCAACAAAAGTGCGCTTGTAAGACCGCTGCGCAAATACGATGTGACAAAAAGTATTGCAATGACCGCTAATCTATTCTCTGGGATGTTAGAAAAAAACAATATTTAATGTTTGGGGGTTCTAAGTAATTTTCTAGCAAAAAAAACTGTTTTAAACTTGTAAACACCGAATCTGAAAAACAGGCAAGGTCCTTAAGTGGTTAAGAGAATTTAGCCCATCTTATTTTTTAATGGAGCTCTGGAGCATTTATTTCCCTCTATATATTTATATATATATATATTTTTTGCACTGCTAATTCCCTGCAGTCTATTAGCATCTATTTCCTCCATATTTTTCTTCCTTGGCTGATTTCCTGCAATCTATTATCATCTATTTCCTTCATATTTTTCTTTAGCTGATTTCCTGCAGTCTATTAGCATTTATACCCCCTCCATGTTTTTTTTCTCAGCTGATTTCCTGCAGCCTATTAGCATTTATTTCCCTACATATTTTTTTTTTGTTCTTAGCTGATTTCCTGCAGTCTATTAGCAATCTCTAGATTTACCTTCAACTGTGTAGTGTAAGGGCCTGATTGGATACAAATTGCGTTTGAATCGAACATCGGGCTCATCCCTACCAGAAACGCACAGAACCACGCGCATGCTCCAATGTGGTGAACTGAATCTTAAGCTGGCAATACATTATACAATCTTCTTGTACAATCTCCTTTAGATTTACTTTCAGCAATGTAGTGCAAGGGCATGCCTGATTGGATCAGAATTGAAAGCGTTGTTTAGGTTTTCCCCTCCTATTTTTTTTCGGTCAATCTAAAGGAAAATTGTACAATAAGATTGTATGGCTGTATGGCCAGCTTAGGTTTAGAACATGCACAGACAGAACGCTTGCAGATGTGCAGTGACCTTTTTCTAACCTCCTGCCCTCCCCCTCTGTTGTGACTTATTAACCACTTAAGCCCCGGACCATTTTGTAGCTAAAGGACCAGAGCTGTTTTCAGAATTTTGCACTGCGCTGTTTTAACTGTAAATTGTGCGGACATGCAATGTTGTATCGAAACTAAATTTGCGTCCTTTTCTTCCCACAAATAGAGCTTTCTTTTAATGGTATTTGATTGCCTCTGCGATTTTTATTTTTTGCGATATAAACGGAAAAAGACCGAAAATGTTGAAAAAAAATGATATTTTCTACTTTTTGTTATAAGAAAAATCAAATAAACTCAATTTTAGTCATACATTTAGGCCAAAATGTATTCAGCCACATGTCTTTAGTAAAAAAATGTCAATAAGCGTATATTTATTGGTTTGCGCAAAAGTTATAGCGTCTACAAACTAGGGTACATTTTCTGGAATTTACACAGCTTTTAATTTATGACTGCCTATCTCATTTCTTGAGGTGCTAAAATGGCAGGGCAGTACAAACCCCAACCCCCAAATGACTCAATTTTGGAAAATAGACACCCCAAGGAAATTGCTGAGAGGCATGGTGAGTATTTTACAGCTCTCATTTGTTTTTGAAATTGAAGAAAGAAAATATATATTTTTTTTTTTTCAATTTTCAAAACTTTGTGACAAAAAGCGAGATCTGCAAAATACTCACCATACCTCTCAGCAAATAGCTTGGGGTGTCTACTTTCCAAAATGGGGTCATTTGGGGGGGGGGGGGTTTGTGCCATCTGGGCATTCCATGGCCTCCGAAACTGTGATAGGCAGTGAGAAGTGAAATCAAAAATTTACACCCTTAGAAAGCCTGAAGGCGGTGATTGGTTTTGGGGTCCCGTACGCGGCTAGGCTCCCAAAAAGTCTCACACATGTGGTATCCCCGTACTCAGGAGAAGCAACAGAATGTATTTTGGGGTGTAATTCCACATATGCCCATGGCATGTTTGAGCAATATATCATTTAGTGACAACTTTGTGCAAAAAAAAATTTTTTTATTTTTTCTGCAACTTGTGTCAACATATAAAATATTCCATGGACTCCACATGCCTCTCAGTATATAGCTTGAGGTGTCTACTTTCCAAAATGAGGTCATTTGGGGGGGGTTTTGAACTGTTCTGGCATTTTATACACAACATTAGGAAGCTTACATCCACTCTTCTAACCACTTATAGACAAAGCCCTTTCTGACACTTTTTGTTTACATGAAAACATATTTTTGTTTTGCAAGAAAATTATGTTGAACCCCCAAACATTATATATTTTTTTAAAGCAAAGGCCCTACAGATTAAAATGGTGGGTGTTGCATTTTTTTTTCTACACAGTATTTGCGCAGCGATTTTTCAAACGCATTTTTTGGGGAAAAAATACACTTTTTTTAATTTTAATGCACTAAAACACACTATATTGCCCAAATGTTTGATGAAATAAAAAAGATGATCTTAGGCCGAGTACATAGATACCAAACACGACAAGCTTTAAAATTTCGCACAAACGCGCATTGGCGACAAACTACATACATTTTTAAAAGCCTTTAAAAGCCTTTACAGGTTACGCCGTTAGATTTACAGAGGAGGTCTACTGCTAAAATTACTGCCCTCGATCTGACCTTCGTGGTGATACCTCACATGCATGGTGCAATTGCTGTTTACATATGACGCCAGACCCACGCTTACGTTCGCCATTGGGCAAGAGCAGGGCAGGACAGGGGTGCTTTTTTTTATTTTATTTTTTTTATTATTAATTTTGCTTTTTTATTTTATTTTTAAACTGTTGCTTCCATATTTATTTATTTTTTATCATTTTTATTGTTATCTCAGGGAATGTAAATATCCCCTATGATAGCAATAGGTAGTGACAGGTACTCTTTTTTTGAAAAAACTGGGGTCTATTGGACCCTAGATCTTTCCTCTGCCCTCAAAGCATCTGACCACACCAAGATCGGTGTGATAAAATGCTTTCCCAATGGCGCTTTTTATATCCGGGGGGGGGGGACATCCCCTCCCACTGCTTGTAAAAGCAGTCCAGAGGCTAATTAGCCACTAGGATTGCTTTTACATGAAAGCCGGCCACTGGCTGAAAAGAATGATACCAAGATGATACCTAAACCCGCAGGCATCATTCTGGTATAACCATTCAAAGTCCAGCAACATACCAGTACGTTGCTGGTCCTTGTTGGCTGAACGAAAAAAAAGAGATTGATCGGGTGGGTATGCCCACCATTAGAATACCGCCCTTCATCCACCCACTTCTAATGATGGGCATACATGCACCATTTATATATGCCGAAGCATGGGGGCATCTTCCCGCAAAAGTTATGCCGCGTACACATGGTCAGACTTTTCCACGGGCAAGCCTCCGTTGGAATTTCGACCGTATGTACGCGGTATTAGGAGCAAAATCGCTCCTCCGCTCCTGCTGCCCCAATGCTTCGGCATATATGCTTTTTTTTTAACTGTGGTAGTGAAATCACCTCCTACAGCACTGGAGTCGCAGGGATCAGGCCTGTCTCTGCGAATGCTGCAGTTATGTGTGTTGTGTTTTGTAAGTGACAGTGATCGATCGATACTGCACTTGGGTGGCCTGGGCTGGACGGAGGGGCAAAACGCAGATACTATACCACTAAGGGAGGTGTATGCTTCACGCGTGGGTGTAAGCGCTACTGGCACTAACCTGACGCTGCCTGGGGTGTGACGCAGACCCTCTCTGACGCTAAAACCTAATTGATATCACCCGCCGGGCGATCAGGGGGTTAAACCTTTATTGGGTTATATACGGCGGGTGCCCTGACACTATAAAAAGCAAACTAACCAACCAGTGTCACCCGTAACACTTATATGGTGATCACTGGTGAAAGGGTTAACTAGGGACAATTAGGGGGTTAAAACCTTTATTAGGTAATATATGGGGGTACCTGACACTATATAAAAACCTGACGGCGAACCTAAAAAAAATGACTGGCTACCTGTCGGGCATCACCGACACTAAGACAGCGATCAGAAAAACGATCGCTTAGCGACAGTGGTGATAGGGGGTGAAAGGGTTACCTGGGGGGCGATCAAGGGGGTTAAACCTTTATTAGATAATATATGGGGGTACCTGACGCTATAAAAACCTGCGGCGAACCTAAAAAAAATTACTGGCTACCGATCGGCATCACCAACACTAAGACAGCGATCAGAAAAACGATCGCTTAGCGACAGTGGTGATAGGGGGTGAAAGGGTTACCTGGGGGGCGATCAAGGGGGTTAAACCTTTATTAGATAATATATGGGGGTACCTGACGCTATAAAAACCTGCGGCGAACCTAAAAAAAATTACTGGCTACCGATCGGCATCACCGACGCTAAGACAGCGATCAGAAAAATGATCGCTTAGCGACGGCGGTGCTAGGGGGTGAAAGGGTTATCTGGGGGGCGATCAGGGGGTTAAACCTTTATTAGGGGGGGTTAGGGGGCTACACTGGACCTAAAACTAAACTTTAGTGACACTTTTACAGTCACAAATGTCACTGATTGCAGTGATCAGTAAATAAATGGTCACTGCAATCAGTGACACTGTGACTGGGGGCTGGGGGGTGATCTGGGGGGTGATCTGGGGGGGCCATTTATGTGCCTATGTGTCCTGGTGTCAGTGTAGTGTTTTGTGCACTAACCTGCATCTTCTCCTGTGCGGCGCTCGGTATATGTGAGCACCGCAGGAGAGATGACATCACTTCCTCTGCCTGTGTAAACATTACACAGGCAGGGGAAGGATTCGATTCGCTGGGAGCGATCGAGAGGGGGTGGCCGGAATCGAACGGCCGTCCCCTCATCCCTGAACGCTCCCAAACGAATAACGGCCGCTCACTGTAAAGAAGGGAGGTCCGATCGGACCCCCCAACTATACAAAGGCAGTCACGTAGATATACGTGATTCTGCCTGTCGGTGCCATTCTGCCGACGTATTTTTACAGTGGGCGGTCGTTAAGTGGTTAAAAATGTATCCAAAGTGTCCAGTGATCCGGAGTTGTGAAATCTGCTCAGCAGCGCCACAACAGGTTACTTTGGAAATGACATGCAATTAAAGCATTGAAGGAAAATAAGTGTTCCTCTCTCTCCCCCCCCCCCCCTCCCCTAAGCAGTTGAAGAAACAGTGAAGCACATGGCACTGGTCCTTGGTAAGATTTTTTTATATTAACTTACCGGGGAATGTATAATTGATGTTTTTTTTATGATTTTAGGTAGTCAACTATTAGTGGATTTTGGAATATAAATGGGATAGATAGTAGAGATTGTACAGATGATAGGAGCACACATCTTCATAGTTTGTGCTGAGATGTTGATTGTAATGTGCCTCATATATTTTATAAGTTAAAGAGGGTGATGGTTTTGTAGCAAAACCCCCTAGAGGGCCGCTGGTTAGTTTTGGGTTTTTCACGTTACCTCTTCAGCTGCGTTGTCCGATTAGGAAAGTCTGCAGTAATGCAATGTCCACACAGATGTAAAACCTCAAACAGTTAGGCTTTATTTTTCATATGCAGTAAACTTTGAGAAGTAGAAGGTATAGAAGAGTAGGGGAAGGTTCAGGCACTCGCCACTAAAAGTTGACAAAGGTAGAAGTAGGGTTGCCACTTGTCCAGGATTCACCCGGACAGGTCGGGTTTGGAATCATGCGTCCGGGTTTCAGACTGCCTGAAACCCGGACACATTATTTAGACTGGACTATGGCTTCCCAGCAGGGTTTCTGATGGCAGTTGTTTAAGCTGAGAGTGTCTGTTACACTTTATTACACTGCCCAAAGCCAACACTAACAACCCCCCCTCGCTCAAACACACATACAGATGGGAGAGGAGAGAGGGCTCGATCTGCTCGTCTTCCCGCTTACATCCACAACTCTGCCCCGATCTACATCACCAATCTTGTCTCCAAACATCACGCAAAATGTCCTCTCCACTCTTCTCAAGACCTCCTACTCTCAAGCTCTCTCATCGTCTCCTCCCATGCTCGTCTCCAGGATTTCTCCAGAGCCTCTCCCATCCTCTGGAACTCGCTATCTCAACCTGTCCGGCTATCCCCTACTCTTGCTACCTTCAGGCGATCCCTGAAAACTCATCTCTTCAGGGAAGCCTATCACGTCTCCAACTAATCTTTTACCACTTCCATCAGCTCATTCCCCACAGTTACAACCTTTTGTACCACCTGCCCCACCCTATTAGATTGTAAGCTCTTCTGAGCAGGGCCCTCTTAATCCTCTTGTATTTTATTGTATTATAACTGTGTCTCCCTTTTATATTGTAAAGCGCTGCGTAAACTGTTGGCGCTGTATAATAATAATAATAATAATAATTAAATCAGAGTCTTCTCTGTACATCAGAGTTCTCAGTGTTCCCCCTTAAATCAGTGTTCCCAGAGGATCCCTTAGGTTAGAGGCACAATAGTTTTCTCTAACATCAGAGTCTGCAGAGTCCTCCCTTACAGTGAAAGGGAACTCTCCGAGTTCAGATGTAAAAGGGGAACTCTGTGGACTCTGATGTAAAGGGGGACTCTTGTTATTAACTTCATATGATTAGAAATGTTATTTTATAGCAAAATATATGAATAGTTTATATTATAAAAAAAGAATTACGTGCGCCGCTAAAGTGTTCGGGTTTGACTTGAAGAAAAGGTGGCAACCCTAGGTAGAAGTTCAAAGTCACTCACCACTCTCAATGTTAGAGTGGGTATTGGTCACTCGGATAGGCCCTTCTCACATGGCCTAGCAGCCGGGATGACTCACGAATCAGCAACCAGACAGTCTCTGCCACAGACTGCCCAAGATAAAGAAGGTCTCTGCCACATACCTGTTTAGATGCACAAAGTCTCTGCCACAGACCTGTTTGAAGTGAGCAAACGGATAGTCCAGGAACCCTCTGCCACAGGATTTCAAAGTCCCAAACTTCCAGCCGTACAGTTTAAAGAGCCTTTAAGCCAATCCGGCGAACTGCAGGGCTTGTAATGCAACGGATCCCTCATTAATGAAGTTGCCAGGCCTCACCCGAGACAGCAGTGTTGTGCCGGTCTCCTCCAGGGCAGGTTCTCCCCTGGTCTCCTTCACTAAGATGCCTTCTCCCCATTTAGATGGACAGCTTGGGATCCCCTCTCCGGACATAGGCCCCAGCCAGATTAGCTGGGCCTACTATGTAGCAATGCAGCCTCGGGCCAACGTGGCCCCGAGACCAAAACCACATACACATACCTCGCACCCAGAGGGCTGCGGGGCGAGAACCGACCTCAAACAATGGTGTCTGCCCCTTAAGTACCCCCTCCCAGCAGGCACAGCGGGTTCACCACTCCCACTATACCAGTGTCGAGAAGGGCCACATGATGCACCATGATCTGCCTGTGTTCCAACAGGTGCCTGAGGTGGTAACGCCACCTACAGGCAAAAAGGGAAATCACTACCAGGCAAACCATAACTGAGACAGAGGCGAATTTAAATATAATCATCAACCATCTGAGCCCATCTACTGGCTCAGAAATCCCTCTAAATTTGAATAGCGTCCCAACCATTTGGGATGGGCGCTACAGTTTAATACTATTTTAGGCTGGATTCACACCTATGCAGTTTTAGTGCTTTTTGCATTTTACAGATTTGCCCTACAGTCCATTTAACATGGTCTCCTATGGAACACGTTCTGTAGTGCAAATCTGCAAAATGCAAAAAGCACTAAAAATGCAGAGGTGTGAATCCAGCCTTAGGGGTTATTGGCTGCAGTGTAATATCCATAAAGTGTGTACGTGTTTTTCAACGAAGGGACAATAATGGATTATGGCCGCATGTAGCAGTGATAGAAAATATATATTACAATCCCTTTATACCCCCGCTATCATCTGAGGTTGTCTACCCCTGATCTCTACCACCTCATCTAATTTATATCTTAAACACCTTGACTACATACTAATTACATATAAAACATAGGGCTCCACACCACACCAATTAATTTTACCTCTGATGGGTTAAATCCCCCCCCCCCCCAATATAATTTATTTTTATTTTTTATGCAGTTTGTTAGATCTTCGTTAGATCAGGTTAGATCAACCGTTGTTTGCGTTAGATCTCACACAGAAGAAGCAATAATAACAGTTATTTGCTGGGGGGGGGCTAACCCGTCATCAGCCCCCCCCCTTATCAATAAATTTACCAAACAGTTAGCTATTTTGGAAGCTATTTGTTAAATCCGGAAAGATCAACTTTTTGTTAAACGTTAGATCTCACATAATTAGAGACTTATCAAGTGATTAATGAGGTTTTAACGTTAGATCTCACATAATTTCAGAGATATTCCACATACAAATACAGATATTGGGTGGTACATAAGGACGGGCTGGCCCCCCACACGCAATTTTCTGGCCACAAATCATTCAGGCTAATAGATATTTGTTAGATCCGGTAAGATCGAGTGGTTTTAATGTTTCATTTGAGTATGCTGAAATTATGTGGGACATTAATCGACTGGTGTGTCCAAGCCCAGTGAAGCCTGAAACACAGTGCCGGAAGCCATAGGGAAACTTTGGAGGGCCCTGGTGAAGGAGCCAACCGGATGCCCATCTACGGTAACTGGCTCCAAAACCAATGACGCGATCAGACAGCAGCGGAAGTTCAAACCCTTGCAGAGCCCCCCCCCCCCCAGTTGTTTCCTTCAGGCAACCCAGTGTCCCGTTTCTTTTGACACATGCTGCCCAGCATCGGAAAGTCAATGCACACCAGACTCCCAGAACTTAGCGTAGACTTAAAGCGGAGCTCCACCCTATTTTACAACAGTAGCTTAATCACATTACATCAATGTATTCTATTAAAAACTTTTTTTTTCCTACAGTACCTGTGTTTGCCTCTGTGTTTCCGGTCTTAGTATTCTGCGGATATGGGCGGGTATTCTGCGGATATTTTGTAATTTCCACAGTGCCTGCCGCAAGTTATCCCGGGATTTAGAAAGTGACGCAATTTTTTTTTTATTTCAGTTTGATTGCCATCACAACGGGGTGGGAACTTTTGACGCCGCCGCCCGTTGTAATGGCAAACCTGTAGTTTACGGCGCTGCTCGCTGTAAACTACAGAGCATGCGCGGGAACGAGCGGTGAATGCTGGGAGTTCAGCATTAACCACATCCCGGAAAACAATGCTTGTGGGCTTCACATGCCCAGAAGCAAGATGGAAACGGCCGGGAGGTGATTTTATAAATTCATCTTCCATAGGAAAACGGACAGCAGCAGATTAAAAAAAACATAAATTGTGAGTATTATGTTAGGACAAGGAACGTGTCTGAATGACTGTGAAAAAAAAAAATGATTTGTTGCTAGAGCTCCGCTTTAAGCCCGATCAGAATCTCTGCAAGAGAGGAGAGCGGATACAAACCACCGAACAGGCCAGGGGCACCACTTCCTTCATGCTCCCTAAAAAGCTGGCGGGACCTTCTCCTGTTCCCATCCAAGTAAAAGGAGTCTACACCAAGGCCCTTCTGGATACTGGAGCTTAAGTGACCCTTATCTACAGAGACTTCTATGACAGGCACCTCAAGCACATGCCATTTCAGAAGTTGTAAGACCTGGAGATATGGGGCATTGTGACTCAGAACTCCCCCTATGATGGCTATCTACTGGTCAAGCTGACCTTCGATCCCTCCGTGGTTGGGAAAGCCAAGACTTTTGACACTCTGGCAGTGGTCTGTCCTCGCCCACCAGGGGCCAGTAAGAGTTCTCTGGTCATAGGGACCAATACTGATCTTGTCAGAAGGCTGTTGACACCTCTTTGTCTGTAACCGGGCACTTCAACTACAAGTGTGCACCCCATGCTGAGACAAGCCTACCAGCGCCTGGTACAAGAACAGAAGGCCCCAGCTAAAGGAGCGGGAAAGATCTACCGCTTGGACCAGTGTGAGAAAGTGTTACAGCCTGGTAAAGTGGCCTGTTTACTAGCATCTGTCAAGCTAAATTGGAAGCAACTAGGCCCTTTCATTGTCCTTGAAGCTGACGGACAGAGAGAAGACATGGGAGTGGAGATAATTCCGAGGTGGTTTCAACCAAAGGGTTGCAAAGAAGTCACAGGAAGATCTTGTTTAGTGTCCGCAACATAACAGCCTCTCCAGTGAAGATGCCAGCTCAGATGTTGCTGGTACAAGTGAATTCGGCCACCCCAGCCCCGCTGTCTGATTTGATGGGGGGAGCAAAGGATGGGATCTCTGTGGAGGAGTTCTATCCAAAGAATACTCCTCTTTTGCCTGAATGGAAAGAAAGGGCCAAGACTCAGCTCCTGAGATGGCAGGCTGCATTCTCCAAGAGTGAATTTGATGTGGGGTGTGCAAAAAGTGCCCAATACCAGATCCATCTCTTCAAGTGCATAAACCGTTCAGGGAAAGAGTTTGATGTATTCCTTTAGAGGGCTTGGAGGATCTGCGTGAACAACTGGCAGAGTTGAAGAGGGCAAGTATCATCCGAGAGTCCCGGAGTCCATACACTTCCCCAATAGTGGTGGTATGGAGGAAGAATTGGTCACTGAGGCTGTGTATTGACTACCGGACGCTGAACCAAAGGACCATTCGTGACCAATATACCACCCCAAGGATAGAAGATGCCTTGCAGAGCCTGTCAGGAGCGATTATGGTTCAGCATGCTGGATTTGAAGAGTCGGTATTACCAAATCCCCATGCACCCCGAGGATCAAGAGAAGACCATTTTCATTACCCCGGAGGGGATCTTTGAATTCGACCGTATGCATCAAGGCCTGTTTGGTGCCCCAGCCACCTTCCAAAGGCTAATGGAGAAGACCGTGGGTGACATGAAACTGATCGAGGTGTTGGTGTACTTAGACGACATCATCGTTTTCGGCAAGGCCCTGGAAGAGCACGAAGAGCATCGTGAGAAGGTCCTGAAGAGACTGCATGATGAGGGGGTTGAAGCTGTCTCTGGAAAAGTGCCAGTTTTATCAACCCTCAGTCATCTACCTTGTGTCTGTGTCAGTGATTGTTAATTGACCAGACTGTGTGACCTCATAAAAGGAAACCAAACAGGTGTAGGTGAAAATATATAATTTATTAAAGGTGAGTGACCAACATACAACAACCAAAAGAACGCAGTGCAACAAATCAACAGTGACTACAAACAATATTTACAAATAAGGGAGATACCAGAATCGTGGTAAAAGCCAGGCCGAGGTCATGCACAAGGGGATCAAGCAGATGGGTATGGATGGAAGGAAGCAGGAACAAGGAGGGGATGGATGGATAGGCTGCAGAGCAGGGATCCAGGTGACAGAAGGGGAAGCTGCAGGATGGGCACAAGGAAAGGATCAGGTTAACAGGATGCGGGTTCAAAGTAGGGACCGGGTCGGATCAGATCAGGCAGGGTGCAGGTTGGGAACAGGTACAGGCAAAAGTCCAGGTCACAAGTCCAGGGGGTCAGGAAGAGAGATACCAGGGCAAGGAGTGTTTTCACTTGCCGGGTATATATGGAAGTCCAGTGATTGGGCTTCAGGTCACAGCTGACCACAGGAAGTGCTGCCTGCTCCATACTGCCAGAATACACCCGCTGGTGGATGCCGGTACTGCAGTCCACGTATCATGTGTTACCACCAGCAGGTGAGATCCTCCAACAGAGATGTTGGCTGCAGGAGGACACCTGCTGGCGGACACTAGCACTGCAGTCCAAAGGACCAACAGCACCACCAGCGGGTGAAGCCTTTCCTGACAGTCTGCCGACGATGTGGCCACCGACCCCCCAGAAGCTGGAAGCAGTCACCTCCTGGCCGAGGCCTACCAGCGTGACTGAGCCTAGGTAATTTCTGGGATTCTGCTCTTATTACAGAAGATTTGTCAAGGGATTCGCTAAGACGTTGATCCTGATCTGGCGAAGCCTGTCAGGCCAGCTGGAGGGCCCAGAAAACCCAGAGAGTCTATTCAGCAACAATGGACTCCGAAGTGTGAAGAGGTTTTAGGCAGCTGAAGTGAAGCCTAACAACCGCTCCAGTCCTGGCCTATGCAGATCCAACCAAGCCATACGAGCTACACTTTGACGCCCAGGGCCTTCTTTACCGCAGGGCAAAGGGGGAAGGTGCCCAGGGCCCTGTCACTGTTTGGGGCCCAAAGCAGAGCTGCCTGATAAGCCTGCGTGCTGCCCGCAAATCGGCCCTGATCCCCACACACAGCCAGGCAGACAGTCTGTCACTGTCATCAGCGGTGGTGGCGCGCGCACAGTTAAGCCGTGTACACACGATAGGTTTTTCCGATGAAAACAGTCCGATGGATTTTTTTCATCGGACAAACCGATCATGTATGGGCCCCATCGGTCTTTTTTCCATCGGTTTAAAAAAATAGAACATGTTTTAAATTTTTCCGATGGATAAAAAACCGATAGCAAAATCCAATCGTCTATGGGCAAGTCCATTGGTTAAAAAACCCACGCATGCTCAGACTGAATTATGAGACGGGAGCGCTCGTTCTGGTAAAACTAGAGTTCCTAATGGAGAGAGCACATTCGTCATTCTTCAAATTATTGCTTTGTTTAATGCAGCGCATTTTTTTCTTCTTTAGAATGGTCTTTAAAATGTTTTTTTTTTTTTATGCAGATCTTTATCCCGAGTTCTGACAAACGTATTTATTTATAGTTTCTTGTCCTCTCTTGAATAATTTGATCTTTTTTTAAAGCCAGATCTCCCTAATTTTAAATGTTATTTAGAATCCAGATATACCTTTTTTATTATTTTAAGTGTTTGGTTGTTGTGGGCTCATTTTTTTGGGTGTCAAGTTCTCACATTTTTTATTTTTTTTTTACCCTCAAAGAGGTTGGTGTCCCTTGTTAATTACACATTGTATTTATGACATCTTATTGCTACTCCCAATAAAAAAACATAGGCAAGTATTTTTCATAAATCAAAAATCCATTTATTCTGGCAAAAAATAAATAAACAGGAAGGGCAACAATTGTTAAATTAGTGGATTTTATGAAGACTTTGGACCCCAAAGGCAGACATTACTATGATGAACAATAAAATAAATAATATTAGGAAATCAGGAGCAGCAGCTGAAGACATACATCATCCCAAGCTGTGGTACTCCTACAAACTGCAACTTCTGGAAGAGCAGCTTGAAGCCAGGGAATCACCTTCTGCTCTTCTTGGTAGCCCTCCTTCCACTGCTCCCTGCAGTGTTCCCTCCACGCTTCCCTCCAGCGTTGGTTCCACGGCCCCGTCCACGCACCCTTCCAGGCTGTGGCTCTGTCGCTGGTAATGTGGCAGGAGGAGGAGGAGAAGGATGGGGCAGATGGCAGAGATGAGTGGCCTCTGTCAACTGCCCCATCCCCGCCATGTGAATGGCCGTATACACCAGGTGCTCACAGAGGGCACGTTGTCTCTCCTCCAGTTTTAGCATCTTCTCGGATAGATAAGTAGCAAAGCCCTCAACAGGGTTGAGGGGGCCCCTCATTATGGCAGCAGTGTCTCTGATCATCTTCAGTGAATCCTCCTCCACCAGTGTCATCCGCTGAGTTTTTGTGGGTCTGACGTGGAGGGGAGCCACTTGGGACTGGGTGCTGCCACTAGGCCTGGGGACCTGTTGAGTGCCACTTGGTCCGGCCTCCTCCTGGCTGCCACTCACCCCTGCCTCCTCCTGCCTGCCACATTCCGGAGCCTCTTCCTTCTGGCTGAGCTCATCCTGTGTAGAAAAAAGGGACATACTTTAATAATTGTTTGTTGAATCAATCACACACAATTTTCATCTCCTGACTGTTGCAATTTGAATCTTAATAAATAGAAAAGACTCTCATTGTGACCCCTGTTTTTTTTATATACTGTACCTATCTTTTTTTTTTTGCACATTTAATTTTTGGCAATTGTGAATAATACTATCTAGTTCTCAAAAATCAGTTAAGGACAATAAATATCTTTGACAATAATATACCTGGCTGAAGATGCTCTTCAAGCTCAGGTGGCTCCTCCTCCCCCTCTGCAGGGGTGGAGGGAAGGGTGGAAGGAACGCTGGAGGGAAGGGTGGAAGGAAGGGTTGAGGGAAGGGTGGAAAGTGATTCCCTGGCCTCATTCAGCTCATCCAGAAATTCCAGATGCTTGTAGTACCACAGCTTGGGCTTAACTACATCGCCTGCTGCTGCTCCTGATCTCATAGAAGCACACACATCTTTATAGCGTTTTTTGTACGCATTCCTCATATTATTTATCTTGCTATTCATCATAGTATAGTCTGCCTCTGGGATCCAGGTCTTCATATATTCCGCTAATTTAACAATTGTTGCCTTGCGTATTATGGTAGGAGCTATTTTTTAGCTCCCAGAGGTTCCGCATTTCCTTAAATTTTTAATAAAAACTAGCTTCACGTCAGGCTCACGCAATTTATGAATTTCTTACCTTAGTAGGATTCATTCAGCACTTCCGGTCGTCCTTAATCCGTGCAACCACAACCTCGTTTACCCTTTATATACCCTGCGCATGCGTGAAACTCCGTCCGCGTCGCCCGCCCATGACGGTCTTTTTCTGAATTTCCCCGCCCCTTCTCGTTCGGTGCACAGTGGGAGATGACGACATGGCAGTGACACAGGTACGTGCTTTATTAATAAGTACCGACGAGGAAAGCCTGGAGGCGGGAACGTCCCGATCCAGGAATAAAAGATACAAGGCGACTAATATGTCATTTGCTGAGATGGCGGAGATGGTGGACATCCTGCGGAGGAAGCATTATGTTACCGGCCTCAAAATGTGAATTAAGAGAGCTGATAATTGTAGATGTGATGAGATAAGGTGATCAGCCTGGCATGGACTGCAAAGAATCACACAAACAGCATGAGACAAGACCACTGGGTTTTATGGCTGGAAATTGTTTGACTTTTACATAACAATACATCTTTTACATTTTTATAATCACATGTTTATAACTATTAACAATATATATTACAGATTTTAACTGAAGTATTTTAAAACGTAGTTACACAATGACCATTGTTATATTTTAATAACATATATATTCCTGTTATTCCGTGTTATAGATGATGATCTTTATGGTACACTTTAACTGTGCAATACTCATTTTGACAATGCCATGCTTTAATACAAACATTATTTCGGTAGTTCTCTTTTTTAACCACTAGATGGTGCACATGAAGCAATGCATAAGCTTTGCATATAGGTTTTTCCTTAAGAATATCAGTTTTCAACATGTGCTTTTCTAACTTTATGGAACTTGTATAAACCAGGTTTCAATATTCCTATTTAGAATGGTTTAGTGCTTCTAATAGACATTTATTCTGACTAATGCAGTATTTTCATGTTTTTATGCCCTTTTCACTTGTTTCTCACACATGCTGTTCTAAACTTCTAATATCAGTAAAGCATACAGTCTGCTGGAACTTTCCCTGCATCTGCTCCAGATGTTTAAGAATCTTTCTATTATGGTTTAATGCAGATTAGGAATGATTTAGAGTACATACCTGCAAAGAATCACACAAACAGCATGAGACAAGACCACTGGGTTTTATGGCTGGAAATTGTTTGACTCCAGTCACATGGTGGGTGGCCTTATATAAACTCTGTTTGTGTACCTTCTCTGCCATCTACTGGGTCTTGATAGAATAGCAGGAAGGTATTTCTTTGCTAGAAATAAAATAAAAAAAATGAATATGTACTTTGCTTTGGGGTGTCTGTTTTGTGACCATATAAACCCCAGTCCGTCACAATTACGATGGGAAGCATGGGCCATACGACACCCCTAATCTCAGGAAGTCTAAAATAATGGACAAAGGGGCGAGGAGTCTCTATACTAAATTTGGGGTCAGGAGATCTAAGGAGCAGCTCCGTAAAAGGTGGTCTGACCTGAAGCTGAGGGAGCCGGAGCAGTATAGGAAGGTTAAAAAAATCCTTGAAAAAAGTAAGCTTTATTTTTTACTGTCTTTATTCAAATTGTAATTTGTAATCTTGCATGTTTTGCTCCATGTGCTTGGATTGACTGGTTTCATATTTTAGAATGTCAACTTTCATGTGAAGTTGAGTGGACTCATTTTAGGTAATGTGTCCTAGTAAACAGCGATCGTGTTATGCCTCATGTGGTCATGCCTATTTGGCATTAAACAACATTTATATATACATTGTTGTCTAGATGATGTGTTGTAAGTAGTAGAATGTTAAATGGTAAACTAGATTCTGTGTAAAGGAGAGGACACTCAAGCAGCTGGTTACACATCTTGACTCAGGAGCACTATAGTGTGGGCCAACAGAAAAACCTTTTTAGGGTGGCACACACAGGTGATCCATTGGATACCTTGGGGTGTCTACTTTTTATTTTTGTGGTCCAAGAATGAAAGTATTATATTGCTATGTAGAAGTATCCAAATCTCATATGTTCATCTTGGAACTCAGGCAATCCAAACAATTTGTCCCCACTTCCAGGCAAAGTTCGAAAATTATGCCCTCAAATCTCTGTGTGCTGAAGTAGACCTTTTGGTTATTTCATTCTCATAGGGGATAGGAGACTGGGAGGACACCAATGTGAGGAGCCTAGGAAGCACAGACCACATAAAGAAACCCAAGATCAGAAAGAACCCCCAGATCCCAAAGAACCCCAAAATCAGCATGTGGAGGAAGGAGAGGTGGAAGAAGGAGAGGTGGAGGAAGGAGAGGTGGAGCTTATCACCACCACAGGTCAGTGTCTGTCACCACAGCTTCTGGTAAAAAGAGATGTAGGCCTGCATATTTCTAATTTAATTTTCTCTTATCATCCATGGACCGACACGTCGGCTTCACAGAATGTGAGATGTTTATACATACATTCTAAAAGCCAGAGCTGAACAGCCCCACCCAGGGGGCGGTCCCTCCGGACATAACCCACCCCCTGCAGTCCGCAGACCTCAGTTTTTTTTCTGCCTAGCAGAAGGAGAAGACATGGCTCTCTCAGGAGCCAATCTCCTGGAAGATTTTACTTTAATTTTTATTCCTTTGGGAATTTTATTTTATTTTTGAGACCTTCAATAAACTGTTGGCTGGGCAACAGGTTGGGTACACTAGTATCCTCGTAGTCTTCCCTGTCCGACCATCGAGCATGCTGATCCTTGCCTTGTGTGCGTGAGACTCAGTTCACGACATGCCCCATGACTCCAGGGGTGGCCGGGTTGCTTTCATGCTCCCACGGTCCTCTCAAGATTGAACAGTACCTGACGGACTGTTTCTCGCGCGGTGGACCGGGCCGACAGCTAGGCAGTACTACTCTGTGATAGGTCTGTCAGAAACACACCAGTGGGTCCCTCAGGGGACGGGTAAGTAGTCTCTCCTGCCACAGGTGAGTACAAAATGCTGTGTGTGTTTCTCTGTGGGGGATTTTCCCTGTCTCCCCCTGTGTTTTATTGTCACTCTCTGTCAGGCGCTGTGCTGTGGGGGGGGGGGTGCCTGGGGGTCATACTGTCCTGGGGGGGCTCATGCTGGTCTGCATATTGCTGGGGGGCTTTTGTGTAATTTTGGGGCCTGGGCGCCGTTTGGCGCTGTGTGTGTGCTGTGGTGTATTTTTACATTTTATCTGCGCATGGCGGCCATTTTGCCGCAGATCGCCTCAGTGAAGTGCGGCGGCCATTTTCTTGTAGCCCGCGCGCTTTTAAGCACTAGTTTGGCCTCTATCGCAGCTGTATCAGCGTGAATCTCCTCACAGCTCGCTCGCGCTGACACAGCGCGGTACAGACAGCGTAGCTGAGCGGTCCTGGTCCGGTCTGGTGAGTCCCCTGGGCGCCCCCTCCTCAGTCAGCACAGCCTGTGGGGAGTCTCAGAGAGGGGCAATATGGAGTCAGTGTCACAGCTTTTCCTTGCATGTTTGAGGCAACAGGCAGTGCTCCATGCACCTGCGGTCCCTATGGACCAGTTGTCGGCAGTCCTGGAATCATTCTGACCAGGAGGGAAGCAGTGTGTGAGCGCAAGGGAGCAAAAAAGACCCTCTCCCCACTTTATTTTTTAAAAAAAGGGGGTGTGCGCTGATTCAGATATGGGCCTAGCCACTACCGCTCAGGACCCTAGCTCTGAATATATTTGATGGTTTTGAACAGGACATTCCTTGCAAGGAAGACTCCAGTTCTGAGTCAGTAAATGACAGGGCGCTTGTTAGTGAACTCATCGCTGCGGTGAGGGACACTCGCAAGCTAAATGCTGCGGATGCAGAACCTCTGGCAGACAGTCTCCTCTGGTTCCTTAGGGCCGGGCCTTCTAAAAAGATTTTTCCATATGTACCTTTCTTTGACCAGCTCATTGATAAGGTCTGGGTAAAAGCCGCAGAAGACTTTTTTGGTCCCGCAGCGTTTGCCTATCAGATACCCTTTGAAGATGCCCTACTTAAAACGTGGGCTTCTCCCCCCAGTGGTCGACTCTCCAGTCGCCCGGTTGAACAAGGCCACCACTCTACCGATGGAGGGGACTCCTGCATTAAGGACCCCACTGACAGGAGGTCAGAAGTGGTGAGCAGAGCCATGTTTGCCTGGTTGGGGTCCACCCTACGGCCTGTGGTAGCGGCGACCCTTGTGTCTCAGACACTTACGGGATGGGCAAAAAATTTTGCACCAAACTGTACAGGAGCATTATCTTCCTCCAGACACTATTGCTCTGGCCCACCAAATGGTGCAGGGCCTGGTTTATGTTGCGACGCCACGTTAGACGTGGCCCCTTAATACTCAGGGCCTCTGTCTTGGCGGTGGTATTGCGTTGTCTTATCTGGTTGAAATGCTGGTCTGCTGACCTAGCTTCTAAAAAGCTTCTGACGGATCTACCATTTAAGGGTGGTAGGCTTTTCGGTGCTGCACTGGATGACATCATCAAGGATGTCACGGGAGGTAAAAGCACTCTTCTTCCTCAGGCTAGCAAGGTTAAGGAGGCCGCCGTAAGCAGGGTTCTTCCTTTTCCAGCAAAAAAGGTTTTTTTTCGTCAGTCAGAGTCCACAGGTAGGCCCTCCCACACTGACAGCGGTGCGGCTGGTGGACACAAGCGCCCCTGGGTGCGTAAGCCAGACAGGCTGGCTCCCAAGCCCGCCTTCGCGTAAAGTCTTGCCCCCACCTGACTCTGGGGTAGGGGGGACGACTTTGCAGGTTCACGGATCGGTGGACCTCCCGGATCTCCTACCGGTGGGTGTGCGAGGTTATCACCTCAGGTTACAGGATAGGTTTCCATTCCTGGTCCCAGACAGATTCTTCCCTCGAATCTTCCTCTCCTTCCTGCCAGTCGGGCAGCCCTATGGGGGCTATTCAGGATGATCAGGTCCGGAGTGATTGTGCCGGTTCCGTCAGAGGAGAGGTTTCAGGGATTCTACTCGAATCCGTTTGTCGTCCCAAAATAGGGGCGGGGTTCGGCCTATCCTGAACCTCAAGGTCCTGAATGCCTTCGTGAAGGTGCAAAAGTCCCGCATGGAATCCATTCGCACGGTGATCAATACACTCCGTCAAGGGGATTTTCTGGCGACCTTGGACATCAAGGGCGCCTACTTACATGTTCTGATCTGCACAAGTCACCAGAAGTTTCTGCGCTTGCGATCGGTGAAGTCCACTATCAATTTGTGGCTCTTCCTTCGGCCTAGCCTTGGCACCGAGTGTGTTCTCCAAGGTGCTTGCGCCGGTTCTAGCTTTGCTGAGACGGCGAGGCATCGCTGTCGTGGGCTATCTGGACGATCTTCTTCTCAGAACAGAAAGTGGCTCAGAATTAGAAGACTATGTGTCTATCGTCAGTCGGACCCTTAGGGATTTCGGGTGGCTCCTGAACATTCAGGAGTCAGTCCTGGTCCCGACTCAGCATCTGGAGTATCTGGGTCTGATTCTGGACTCCTTGGAGGCAAAGGTATTCCTACCTCCGGGGAAGTTACTGACACTTCAGTCTGCAGTGCGGGTGCTGACATCCCGAAAATGGTCGTCAATCCATTTTTGCATGAGAGTCCTGGGACTCATAGTGGCCTCTTTCGAGGCCGTTCCGTATGCCCGATCACTCACCAGGGCATTGCAGAAGGAGATCTTGTTCACTTGGGACAAATCCCCATTGTCTTTGGATCTTCCGATCCAGGTAAGTCACCTGGTCAGGGCGTGCCTGACATGGTGGTTGGGGTCCCCAGCTCTTCGGTCCGGGAAGTCGTTCCTCCCCATCCAATGGACGGTGTTCACTACGGACGCGAGCCTGAAGGGCTGGGGTGTAGTCTGGGGAGTCCTGTCGGCCCAAGAGCTTGGACTCCGGACGAAGCCCGTTTACCGATCAATGTTCTGGAAATACGGGCCATCAGACTGTGCCTCTCCTCGTGGTCTGAGAGATTGCAGGATCACTCCATTAGGATCCAGTCGGACAACGTCATGGCGGTGGCGTATGTCAACCATCAAGGGGAGACTCGGAGCTCACCCGCGGCTTCCGAGGTCACCCGTACCCTGAAGTGGGCTAAAAGAAGCGTGCCGGCTCTGTCGGCCGTTTACATTCTGGGCATAGACAATTGGCAGGCGGACTATTTGAGTCGCCAGACGCTGGACCAGGGAGAGTGGTCCTTGCACCCGGAGGTATTTCAACTCCTTTGCCGGTGGTGGGGCACACCGGATGTGGACCTGATGGCCTCTCGACTCAATCGCAAGGTGTCGAGGTTTGTGGCCAGATCCAGGGATCCTTGGGCGGATGCCTCAGAGGCGTTAGTGGCCCCATGGGGTCATTATCACCTGAGGTACGTTTATCCTCCGCTGCAGTTGCTCCCTCGCCTGCTGCGTAGGGTGGCGGCCGAGGGAATTCCGGTGATCCTCATTGCTCCGGATTGGCCTCGGCGTCACTGGTACGCCGATCTGGTACGTCTCGTCGCGGACGTTCCCTGGCGGTTGCCAATAAGGGAGGACTTTCTGTCTCGTGGTCATATATTTCATCCTGCTTTACAGTCTCTGGTTTTAACTGCATGGCTGTTGAAAGCCAGGTGTTGAGAGACCGAGGTCTCTCGGACTCGGTCATTTCGTCCATATTAAGGGCACGGAAGTCTTCCTCCAGAACGATCTATCACCGTACCTGGAAAGCTTACATTGCCATGTGCGAAGAGCTGGACTGACGTCCTCGGACGTATTCCATCCCTAGAATCCTGCATTTCCTGCAGCATGGAGTGGCCCAAAAGCTCGCTTTGAGTATCATTAAGGGTCAGATTTCGGCCTTGGCCGTCTTCTTTCAGCGACCACTAGCGGGTCATTCCTTGGTTAGCACCTTTGTGCAGGGGGTTCGCCATGTGCTCCCTCCTGTCTAGTCTCCTCTCCCCCCGTGGGATCTGACTTGGTACTCTCGGTTCTCCAGGAATCTCCTTTTGAGAATATCAGGGATATTCCCCTCTTGACTTTGTCTCAGAAGGTGGCCTTTTTAGTGGCAATCACTTCTGTTAGACGAGTGTCTGAGTTGGCGGCCTTGTCCTGCAAGTCACCATATTTAGTCATCCATAAGGATAAGGCGGTGTTGCATCCACGACTTTCTCTTTGCCAAAGGTGGTCTCGACCTTTCACCTAGATGAGGACATTGTCCTCCCGTCCTTGTGTCCTCACCCATCGCATCCCAGAGAGTTTGCGCTGCACACATTGGATGTGGTACGAGCCTTGCGGGTGTACCTGTCTGCTACTGCTTCTATTCGGAAGTCTGACTCACTGTTTGTGACTGTCTCTGGTCCAAAACAGGGCCAAGCGGCTTCGTCTGCCACCATTTCTAGGTGGATCAGACAAACCTTCATTCAAGCCTATGCTCTCAAGGGGCGGGCTTCTCCCTTTCCGGTTACGGCGCATTCCACCAGGGCAATTGGTGCTTCCTGGGCTTTTCCGACATTAAGCGTCGGTTGCACAAGTGTGCAAGGCGGCGACCTGGTCGTCTGTTCATACCTTTTCTACGTTTTATAAGGTTGATGTGGCTGCATCTTCGGATGCTTCCTTCCGCCGCAAGGTGCTGCAGGCCACTGTTTAAAGTTGCAACTCCTCCGTTGAGGAGCTCTGCCTTGTTTGAAGTGAAGTTTTTTGTTTTTTCCATTTATACTGCTCCCATCCCTCTTGACACTGCTTTGGGACATCCCACACGTTCAGTGAATAAGAGCCGCCGTGTCGGTCCATGGATGATAAGAGCAAATAGGATTTTTGTACTCACTGCAAAATCCTTTTCTCTGACATCCATGGACCGACACGGCACCCACCCTTCCTTTTAAGTTTGTACTGCTTTGTTACGAACTGAGGTCTGCGGACTGCAGGGGGTGGGTTATGTCCAGAGGGACCGCCCCCTGGGCGGGGCTGTTCAGCTCTGGCTTTTAGAATGTATGTATAAACATCTCACATTCTGCCTAGGTCTTCTCCTGCAAGCATGGTGGTGTGTCAGAAACTCCTACTACTCCATTCTCAAGTGCTAGTGCCCAAATCGTCATCCAAGAAATAATGGAAAGTAGTAGCGAAATGGACATCATGAGGAAAAGGATTAATGTGATTGAGCTAAAATATAAAAACATCATTGATATTATGGGGCGAATAGTCTGACCCCCCCCCCTGTTTTTATCTTTTAATATGTAAGTAAAAATTGTCATTTATTTTAACACAAGCCCAAATTTCAAGATGCACACAGTGTGTCAACATGTGCTATCTGCCGTCACAGGATATCTATGTCCCTGTTTTGTGGATGCAACCTCTTCCTCGCTACTCAAGTAGGTGAGAGGAAGGGTTTGCACCCCCAAAAACACGTCCATTGACCCCCATGATGGCAGATAGCACATGTTGACGTTCGCCATGGGATCAGGATGAAAATACCCATTTTGCACAACAAAAACTGTGTGCATCTTCTAATTTTGCATAGTTCAGGGGTGACATCACCCCCATCTCATGTTTATGTGTTTAAGGTTGAACTTTGTAAGTTTTTTTGGGGTTTGACCCATGCATGTTTCTGAAATCAGAAAAAAAAAAATATATCCAAAATTTGGAGGGCAAAATGTCAAGATTGTATTTTGATTAAAAAATTACCGCACATGTTGTGCACAGAGTAAAAAATATTTTGAACACTCAACAATGTGTGGCTTGTTCTTTCTATGCTCAATAGCAGTTATCTAAAATGGGAAAGGTCAGGTTTTTAAGTGTGACAATTGTGGCTATTTACTAAAGACAAATACACTTGGCACTACTACAAAGTGTACTATGATAACCTGGGAGATACATAATAATCCCAAAGAAATTATGACAAAACAAGGTTCTCCAAAAAATATAATATTTTTATTTTATTTTTTTACAAAGGTTTTCAAATATGTTCTGGCATTGCGATGGCCCCCCTACCTGTGAAGTACTCAACGTATTTATCACGTACTTCACGGGCGCTTTGGGGGGCCAAGCCAGTACAGCCAGTGTCCAGGCCGGGTAGATTGTGCATGTCAGTTACACCGGCCTCTGGCCCAACAGTAGATGCATATGAAGGAGAGTTTTGTCTCATAAAGTTATGCAATATGCAGCAGGTTAGGATGATGTGATTCAGTTTGTATTCCGCCATGTGTATGGCTGTCAGAAACAGGCGGAACCGGCTGTGCCAAAGGCATTCTCCACAACCCTCCGGGCTCTGGCCAGCCGGTAATTAAAAACCCTCCTCTCCGGGGTGAGGGTCCTCTGGGGGAACGGCCGCATCAGGTGTGGTCCCAGTCCGAAGGCTTCATACGCTATAAACATGAAAGGTAGTTGTAAAAATACGGTTTACCCGTTTAAGGTTTTTCTTATATGTATTCACCTGAGACAAAATTTGTGGTTCAGCTTGAAATCAAACCGTGTGTTTTATTATACACACTAAAAAAGAATTAATACAGTTACAGTATATTAATTCAATAGCTTCATAAAGGTTTCAAAATAGTGTTCAAGTATAAAAGAAAGTTCAGTATCTGAGACGCCTCGTGCTTCTTGTCCTGAAAAGATGTCCTTAAAATGGCCAATTAACCCTGTGTATGCTGAATAGTCTGTGGGCTGTAGAATAGATGTTTCAAGATGACCAGCTGGAGATGAAGAGACCCTTTATCCAGCACTTAGGTTTTAAATAGACAGTCCAGTCTTTGTTGATCTTCGCGCCATAAAGTAACCCTTCCCACATCATTTACAATATTACCTCCTTCTCACTACCCACGATGGAGGGGGTCAAGAGTAGAAATATGAGGACACAATTTCTATAGGAAATATCTGAGCTCCTAATTAGATACAGAGACAGGAAATGGGGGAAGGTGAAGCTAGTCTAAATAGTTCTATACATCAGAAAATCTCAGTTACATAGGAATATGAAACTGGGCCCAAATAAGGTCACATATGGAGATCATTAGTTCAAAGACAACCATTCATACAATTATTAAAGGAATTCTTATTCTCAATGCAATGTTTTATAGACCAAATAAAATTGTAGATATTAAGAATATAACAATAGTCCATCCATGTTGTCTGCATCTGGAGGCAGTGCCAGGCCCCCAGACTGCAGACGGTGAGCAAACTCCGTCTGCGCGAATACTCCGCCATCGGACATCCGGCCGTTCTTCCCCAAGTCCACATACAGGAACTCATAGCGTGCCGACACCACCACCATTAACACTATACTATTAAAACCTTTATAGTTGAAATAATAAGACCCCGAATGGGGTGGCGGCACTATGTGGACGTGCTTCCCATCAATTGCCCCTCCACAGTTGGGAAAGTCCCACCGGTCGGCAAATTGGGAGGCCACAGTCTGCCATTCCTGTGGCGATGAAGGGAACTGTGGAGTCAAACAAAAAGAAGAAATTAGTACTTTTGCACATTACATTGCAAGCAGATTACACAATTACATTCTTGGCCAACGTCAGTATAACATTTATTTGAAGGAGTCTTTAAACACAAAATAGAAGGCCCACTTATCAGGTGACTCACCCCCTCTGATGGGCCATTGGACCAAATTAGAAGGGGGGGGGGATGTTGTTTAAGCAGATTTTGTGACCCACAACAAAAAGGCACTACCACTCTGCTGACCTGGAAGGTGCTCTAAAAATCTTAAGGACACATTTTAGGGGGGGGAGGTTCAAAACCACAATGGCGCAGACAAAAACATCATTAAAGAACAGACTAGGCTAGGTGTATATGGGCCCAGGATAGCATGCAGGAGAGGTTAGTGAAGGGAAATAGGCATGTAGGCCCAAAAAATAAAAAAAA
The DNA here is from genome assembly GCA_029206835.1 of Rana muscosa. NCBI lineage: Eukaryota > Metazoa > Chordata > Amphibia > Anura > Ranidae > Rana > Rana muscosa. The sequence continues at coordinate 1,560,573 of CM055125.1, forward strand.
AACATGCATGGGGAGAAAGGGGACATTCACAGCATATTACAATCATGGCAATTTGGGAAGGATGAAAGAAATACAATACTTTAGCAAACAATCAAAACATCTAATGTGATGTTAAAGGGAAAACATTACCTTAATATAGTCCTTCTGCATGACTTGTATGATGGCAGAACACGTTTCCGGGATAATGATCCCAAGAGCCTGGGGGGAGATGCCTGTTGAGAACTTGAGGTCCTGCAAGCTTCTCCCAGTCGCCAGGTATCTCAATGTGGCAATAAGCCTCTGCTCGGCAGTGATCGCCTGGCGCATCACAGTGTCCTGCCTCGTGATATAAGGGGACAGCAAATGCAACAGACGGTGAAAAACGGGGTCCGTCATCCGGAGATAATTCCTGAAATCATCAGGATTATTCTCCTGGATTTCCCGCAGAAGAGGCATATGAGAGAATTGGTCCCGCTGGAGCAACCAATTCTTGGTCCATGAACTCCTCCTCACCCTGTTCATGGACTGAACTCGGGTTACAGTGTTAACCGTAACACCAAGTCCATAGCCAGCACAAGCTCTATGACGAGAACGTACTTCAAACATGGCTTTAAACCGGTCGGCTGGTCAGAACGAACTCAAACAGAACGCACCGAGGAACAGCAAGGCCTGAGAAGAACGACTTGAAAAATAGTGACGAACGGCCAAGAAGGCACTGCAAAACAGTAAACGACCTGACTGCACGCACTGAATGACAAATACGAACCCACAAGCACAAACTGAACACCCGAAAATGATCTAAAAAAAAAGGAAAAATCCATCGGATTAGAATCCATAGGATATCCGATCATGTGTACAGGGCTTTAGTGTTAGTGCTGTATTTTATTGATCGAGGAGCGGGCCATGGGTGGGCGGGGACTTGAGCTCCACTGATGCTCTGTCCCCGCCCCTTGCTATGCGTACACTGTGCGTACCTGATCGAAGGAGCGGAGGAGGAGTCAGACCACGGCACAGAGTGGAATTAGGCTAGCTAGCAGACCAGTGTGTGTGGGGAATTGCCAGGACAACTTGCTTGGACAAGGTAGGTCTTCTTTGTCCTCCCCTGGCTCCCGCTCCCCATCCCCATGTCATGTGCCCTAAGCCTGGCTTTCAACAAGAACCAATGAAACTTCCACATCAAACCCACTTTGGTGAATTACCAATAAAATGCATGTTAATTCCTGTTTTCCTTGATTTATTAGGGATTTTAAATATTTCTATGCACAATGTTAATGTAGCGGTACCCCCGTAGGAGCTGCTGGTTTAGTTTTGGGTCTACACGTTACCTTACTGTTCAAAATGTTCGGCTCCAGGGGGTTCTCCTTGAGGAGTTTATGCAGAAGAAATGTCTGCACCAACACAAAGTCTCTTTCAAGGGTTTTATTGAATAAACGTTCCAACAGAGGGGATAGAGGAATGGGGAGGACTCAGGTATCTTATTTGTCGATCACGGAAACTTCCCAGGTCCAGAGGAGCGACTTTCTCCACGCTGGACTCAGCAACCACCGGATAGGCCCACTCTCACCGGCCTAGCAACCGATGTGAAGCTTGATCAAAAATAGTCTCTGCCACAGACTAGGTATTGGAATTGGTTCAATAGTCTCTGCCACAGACTAGGTACAACCCCGCATTGGGTTATCTCCCTCAGAAAGAACACAGCTCTTAGTGCCAGGATCTTTCAGCCGCTCCAGCAGCACTGTGAGGTAGACTTTTGGGATCCGGGTGCATCCTCCAATTGAGTCCTCAATTGCCCGGTCCCTTCCATCAGGCAAGGCGACACAGGATCGTCCCTGGATCCGTAGGCCCCAGTAACTCCTGGGCCTACATTTCAGTTGCGAGGCCTCGGGCCAACGTGGCCCCGAGGTGGGAACTGCTAACACATCCCTGAGACCAGGAGGGCCCTCAGGTGGGGATCGAAGAACGAACCCCACAAAATGGCGTCCGCCCCTTAAGTACCCTCCTCCAGCATGCACAGCGGGTTGACCACGCCCCCTGGGCTGCTGCTAGGAAAGAGGTACCCAATACGTCCAGTCTGTTGTCTTTCCAACCCCGACCAGTGATGACAGCGACACCCACCTCTGGGGGGGAAATCATGCAACCAGCTGAACTGAAACGGCGCCACAATTTGAATAAAATCTCTCTGGGCCAAACTAATGCCCAGACAACTATAATTTCAACATATAGCGCCCACTCATTGGGAGCAGGGCGCTACATTAAGTAAAGAGCATACAAGCAGTGGCGGTGCGTCCATAAAGGCGCAGGAGCGCCGCCCCCTCTCTCCTGCACCGCTCTATTACCATAGATAGATTCATGCATTGCATGAATCTATCTATGGTCGCTACTGACACCCCCTATTCAGGTGTCTGGCCCCTTTTCGGGCACCGGGCATCTAAATTACAGCGGCGGGGGTGTTTTTTGGAAGCACAAGATTGGAGCCGTAGGCTCTAATAGGTGCCCAAAAAGGTGAACAGCGGGCGCCATTCTGAGCGCTCGCTGTTCACTCAGCTTTGTGTTAGCAAAGCGAATTCCTTTGCTTTGCTAACACTGAAACGCCTCTCAGCCAATCAGGTGCTCGGGTCTGTTACCTGTCACCTGATTGGTTGAAACATCAGGCACTGTGATTGGACGCCTGATAGAGAGGACAGAAGAAGGCATTGAGGAGCATGCAGGACACCGCCGCTGACCCGCTGCGAGACAGGTAAGTGCCGGGTGATGTACACTGGCTGCGTTTGATGGCACAGTGGCTGCGTTTGATGGCACGGTGGCTGCGTTTGATGGCACGGTGGCTGCGATTGATGGCACGGTGGCTGCGATTGATGGCACGGTGGCTGCATTTGATGGGCACAGTGGCTGCGTTTGATGGGCACAGTGGCTGCGTTTGATGGGCACAGTGGCTGCGTTTGATGGGCACAGTATCTGCGTTTGATGGGCACAGTATCTGCGTTTGATGGGCACATTGGCTGCAATTGATGTTTTTTTTTTCAGTTTGTTTGCGCCCCCCCCCCCAAATTTTGAGCACCAGCTGCCACTGCATACAGGGAATGCAGGACACCATTAATGTAAAGTTAGTTTTTGGGCTTAGAAACACTTTAACCACTTAACGACCGCCCCATGTACATATACGTCGGCAAAATGGCACGAACAGGCACAATCACGTACCTGTACGTGACTGCCTTCGTATGGGTGGGCGGTCCAATCGGACCCCCCTCCAGTACATGGAGCGGTGGTTTTCGGTTCGGGAGCGATCCGTGATGAGGGGGCGGCCATTGGTTTTTGGCCACCCCCTCGCTATCGCTCCCGACTCTTCCTCTGCCTGTGTAATGTAAACACAGGCAGAGGAAGTGATGTCATCTCTCCATGCGGCGGTCTTTTCGGTCCGGCGCGAGGAGAGAAGACATCTCACAGTAAGTGCACCAACAGCCCACTGACACCAGTACACGTAGGCACACAAATCACCCCCAGTCACCCCCAGATCACCCCCAGTCACAGTGTCACCGTTTGCAGTGGTCATTTTTTTTACTGATCACTGCAATCAGTGTCATTTGTGACAGTAAAAAGTTGCAGGGCAGTTAGGTTTAGGCCACTTTAGGTCCAGGGTAGCCCCCTAACCCCCGCTAATAAAGGTTTAACCCCTTGATCGCCCCCGGGGTAACCCTTTCACCCCCTATCGCCAGCGTCACTAAGCGATCATTTTTCCTGATCGCTGTATTAGTGTCGGTGGTGCCTCTAGGTAGCCAGTTATTATTTTTTTAGGTTTGCCGCAGGTTTTTACAGCGTCAGGTACCCCCATATATTATTTTAACCCCCTAATTGCCCCTAGAGTTAACCCTTTCACCAGTGATCACTGTATAAGTGTCACTGACGACACTGGTTAGCCAGTTAGTTATTTCGTTATTTAGGTTACCCGTCAGGTTTTTATATAGCGTCAGGTACCCCCATATACATAAAAGACCACATAGATTAGTTCTTGCTGGAAAAAAATATTTTAAGCAACAGACAGCATGGATTCATGAAAGACAGAAGTTGTCAGACAAACCTGATTTCTTTTTATGAAGAGGTAAGTAAAACCTTGGACAGAGGAGTGGCTGTGGACGTGGTATACTTGGATTTTGCAAAAGCGTTCGATACAGTTCCGCACACACGGCTCATGTGTAAGGTAAAGTCTACAGGATTGGAAATATCAGTTTGTAAATGGATAGAAAACTGGCTAAAAGACAGAATTCAGAGAGTAATGGTTAATGATTCTTACTCTAAATGGTCCAAGGTTATCAGTGGTGTACTCCAAGGTTCAGGGTTGGGACCCTTACTGTTTAACATCTTTATAAATGATATTGGGTCTGAGATCAAAAGTATTATTTCTGTCTTTGCAGATGACACTAAGCTATGCAGTGGAAAAACGTCCTTACAGGATGTCGCCAATTTACAAGCCGACCTCAATGCCCTGTCTAATTGAGCGACTATGTGGCAGATGAGGTTTAATGTTGATAAATGTAAAATTATGCACTTGGGGGCTAAGAATATGAATGCATCATACATACTAGGGGGAGTACAACTGGGGGGATCCATAGTGGAGAAGGATCTGGGGGTTTTGGTAGATCATAAGCTCAATAATGGCATGCAATGCCAAGCTGCGGTTTCCAAAGCGAGCAAAGTCCTTTCTTGTATTAAGAGAGGTATGGACTCCAGAGAGAGAGAGATATCATTTTGCCCCTGTACAAATCATTAGTAAGACCCCATCTGGAATATGCAGTTCAGTTTTGGGCCCCAGTTCTCAAAAAGGATATTGGGGAACTGGAGAATGTGCAGAGAAGGGCAACCAAACTGATAAGAGGCATGGAGGAGTTCAGCTATAAGGAAAGATTAGAGGAACTGAATTTATTCACTCTTGAGAAGAGGAGATTAAGGGGGGATATGATCAACATGTACAAATATATAAGGGGTCCATATAGTGAACTTGCTGTTGAGTTATTCACTTTACGGTCAACACAAAGGACAAGGGGGCACTCTTTGCGTCTAGAGGAAAAGAGATTTCACCTCCAAATACGGAAAGGTTACTTCACAGTAATGCCGCGTACACACGATCATTATTCACGGCGGTTTAAAAACCGCCGTGAATAATGACATTTTAAACGAGGGAACAGCTTGTTCCCCACACACGGTCATTTTTCTCGTCATTTTTTAAAATGACGAGAAAAACGATCGTCTATGGGCTCCGCGGCAGTGTTTCCCGTCGGGAAAAAACGGCAAAAAGCCCACAGACGATCGTTTTTCTCGTCCAAAGGAAAAAATTTCATTTTTCCCGACGGGAAAAATGATCGTGTGTACGCGGCATTAGAGCTGTGAAAATGTGGAATAGACTCCCTGCAGAAGTGGTTCTGGCCAGCTCAGTAGATTGCTTTAAGAAAGGTCTGGATTCTTTCTTAAATGTACATAATATAACTGAGTACTAACATTTATAGGTAAAGTTGATGCGGGGAATATCCGATTGCCTCTCAGGGGATCAGGAAGGAATTTTTTCCCCTGCTGTAGCAAATTGGATCATGCTCTGCTGGGGTTTTTTGCCTTCCTCTGGATCAACTGTGGGTATAGAATTGGGTATATGGGATTGTACGATTTTTTTTTTTTTTTATGGTTGAACTGGATGGACTTGTGTCTTTTTTCAACCTGACTAACTATGTAACTATATTACCTAATAAAGGTTTTAACCCCCTGATTGCCCCTAGTTAACCCTTTCATCAGTGATCACCGTATAAGTGTTACGGGTGACACTGGTTGGTTAGTTTGCTTTTTATAGCATCAGGGCACCCGCCGTATATAACCCAATAAAGGTTTAACACCCTGATCGCCCGGCGGGTGATATCAATTAGGTTTTAGCGTCAGAGAGGGTCTGCATTGCCCCAGGCAGCGTCAGGTTAGTGCCAGTAATGCTAACACCCACGCGCAAAGCATACACCTCCCTTAGTGGTATAGTATCTGAACAGATCAATATCTGATCTGATCAGATCTATACTAGCGTCCCCAGTGGTTTAGGGTTCCTAAAAACGCAGTGTTAGCGGGATCAGCCCAGATACCTGCTAGCACCTGCGTTTAGCCCCTTCGCCCAGCCCAGCCCACCCAAGTGCAGTATCGATCGATCACTGTCACTTACCAAACACAACACACATAACTGCAGCATTTGCAGAGACAGGCCTGATCCCTGCAATCGCTAACAGTTTTTTTTGTAGCGTTTGATACATTTGCTGACAGTTAGGTGCTTTTTTACCTGTGAATCTTACTAGTGTACCACTAAATTTAGAGCCCAAATGGCAAATCGAAGGTACAGTAGTAAAGAGGCCTACGAGATTCTGAGCATGACAGATAGTGAAGAGGAGGTCACGTATCTGTCAGATTCAGGCTCAGAATACATTCCCGTAGAAGACAGCGGCAGATAGCACTGACGAGAAAGATGATGAGGTCCCTGCTAAGGTCAGGCGTACCCGATCCCGATCTTCTGATGTTGTTGAGGAGAGAGAACCGCAGGGCTCTCGTATTATGGAGCAGAGTAGTACTAGCGCCGCTATTCCTTCTGGTGAACTGGCATGCACCAGCGGCCTAGTACAGCCTGGACGTACATCCAGCACTGCAGTATCACGTGGTGACGTGGCGAGTCCTATAAGTGCAGTTCAAGCTGGCGAGGTGGCAAGCACAAGTAGTGTCACGCTGCCACCAAGAAGAAGACAAAGGCAGGCCCGTCGTGCCCATAGTGCCCTTCCTGCAGAATTCGCCTATCCTGATTGGGTGCCCAACACTTCTGCAGAACCCGTACTTCCCCCATTCACTGGCCAACCCGGTATTCAGGTGGAAACAGCTGTTTCCACCGCCACTTGATTTTTATTCACTGTTTTTCACGGAAGATCTTTATAGATCTATTGTGGACAAGAGTAATTTATATGTTGGTCAATTCATCGCCGCTAATCCCCAGTTGCCTTCCATTGCCAGAGATTGGAAACCAATTACGTTTTCCGAATTTAAAACCTTTCTGGGCCTTTCCCTCAACATGGGCACACATAACTTCTGTGACAGGGCAACAGGCTATGTATGGAGCTTTACGGTTTATGAGGGAAAAGATAGTCAGGTAGAGCCAGAAAACTGCCCAGATTACATAGGGATCGCTGGCAAGATAGTGTGGAACTTGGTGTCACCCTTATTCGGAAAGGGGTACCACTTGTATGTGGACAATTATTACACGAGCGTGGCACTTTTTAGTCACTTGTTTGATCATCAGATTGGAGCATGTAGCACCGTGTGACCTAATCGCCGGGGCTTTCCCCAGGGCTTGTAGATTCCTGTCTTAGGCTGGGGGAGAGAGCCTGCTTGAAGTGTAATAATTTGCTTGCTGTGAAGTGGAGGGATAATAAGAATGTTTTCCTTCTTACCTCCCTTCATGCAGACTCGACAGTCCAAATTCGTACGGCGACTGGCGTTGTGGAGAAACCCCTCTGTGTCCACGAATATAACCAAAATATGGGAGGGGTGGACCTCAACGACCAGTTGTTGGCGCCGTATCACATTGCCCGTAAGGCGAGACGCTGGTACAAAAAAAGTATCTCTATCCTTATTTCAATTGGCTTTGCTGAACGCTCATGTGCTATATAAAGCTTCAGGCGGGACTTTATCCTTCCTAAAATTCCAGGATGAGATAGTCACAGACCTCCTGTATACAGGCGGTTCTGCACCTCACCATCCCCAACCAAATGCAGTAAGCCGGCTGCATGAGAGGCATTTTCCGTATGTCCTCGAGAGTACCCCTACCCAACGAGCCCCCCAAAAAAGATGTTGTGTCTGTAGCAAGTGCGGATTTAGGCGTGACACCCGTTGTTTTTGTCCACTCTGTCCTGACAATCCTGATCTGTGCATTGGTAAATGTTTTGAACGCTACCACACAAAAGTGAAGTTTTAGCGTAGGGTACAGCATTTCACAGACTAGAACACACTTACACAGGGTCTCCCAAGATGCCATCGCATTTTGAGAGACCCGAACCATTACAGTTGTTAAAGTTACAAAAAAAAGTGTAAAAAAAAAAAAAAAATACGTAAAAAAACACAAAATAAATATAAAATTAAAAAAACAAAAATAGTTGTCGTTTTATTGTTCTCTCTCTCTCTCTCTCTCTCTATTTTCTCTCTATTGTTCTGCTCTTTTTTACTGTATTCTATTCTGCAATGTTTTATCATGCTTGCTTTTCAGGCATGTAATTTTTTGTTTTCAGGTGCGCCATTCAGCTGCAGCGCAGATTTATTTATCTTGACAGCAACAGCGTTTGCTCCCACAATACATAAAGCCGTGACTCCAGTGCTGTAGGAGGTGATTTCACCACCACAGTTAAAAAAAAGAGCATATATGCCGAAGCATGGGGGCAGCAGGGGCGGAGGAGCAATTTTGCTCCTAATGCCGTGTACATACGGTCGAAATTCCGATGGAGGCTTGCCCGTGGAAAAGTCTGACCGTGTGTATGCGGCATAACCTTTTATGCCGCGTACATACGGTCGAAATTCCGACGGAGGCTTGCCCGTGGAAAAGTCAGACCGTGTGTACACGGCATAACTTTTTTGCGGGAGGATGCCCCCATGCTTTGGCATATATATATTTTAGGCACATGTTGCGTTAAAAAAATGTTTTATTTTTTACTAGGTTTTTTTTGGTATTTGCTTTGCAGGTATGGTATGGTAAGGTCTTACTGTTATACTGTAATGTTACTTTGTTTTAATGTTAACCATCATTTGCTTAGCAGGTACGCCATTCAGTTGAAGCGCGGATTTATTTATCTTGACAGCAACAGCGTTTGCTCCCACGATACATAAAGCCGTGACTTCAACGCTGTAGGAGATGATTTCACCACCACAGTTAAAAAAAACAGCATATATGCTGAAGCATGGGGGCAGCAGGGGCGGAGGAGCAATTTTGCTCCTAATGCTGCATACATACGGTCGAAATTCCGAAAGAGGCTTGCCCGTGGAAAAGTCTGACCGTGTGTACGCGGCATAACCTTTTATGCGGGAGGATGCCCACAAGCTTTGGCATATATAAATGGTGCATGTATGCCCATCATTAGAAGTGGGTGGATGAAGGGAGGTATTCTAATGGTGGGCATACCCACCGATCAATCTCTTTTTTTCGTTTAGCCAACAGACTGCATGAAAAAAAAGATTACAATACATGTCCAACAAGGACCAGCAACGTACTGGTATGTTGCTGGACTTTTAATGGTTATACCAGAATGATGCCTGCGGGTTTAGGTATCATCTTGGTATCATTATTTTCAGCCAGCGGTCGGCTTTCATGTAAAAGCAATCCTAGTAGATAATTAGCCTCTAGACTGCTTTTACAAGCAGTGGGAGGGAATGTCCCCCCCCGGATATAAACAGCGCCATTGGGAAATTGGGAAAGCATTTTATCACACCGATCTTGGTGTGGTCAGATGCTTTGAGGGCAGAGGAAAGATCTAGGGTCTAACCCCCATTTTTTTTCAAAAAAGAGTACCTGTCACTACCTATTGCTATCATAGGGGATATTTACATTCCCTGAGATAACAATAAAAATGGTAAAAAAAATATGAAAAATGGAAGGAACAGTTTAAAAAAAAAAAGCAAAATAAATAATAATAATAAAAAAAGAAAAGGACCCCTGTCCCCCCCTGCTCTTGTGCAAAGGCGAACGCAAGCGTCGGTCTAGCGTCATATGTAAACAGCAATTGTACCATGCATGTGAGGTATCACCGCAAAGGTCAGATCGAGCGCAGTCATTTTAGCAGTAGACCTCCTCTGTAAATCTAATGTGGTAACCTGTAAAGGCTTTTAAAAATGTATGTAGTTTGTCGCCACTGCGCGTTTGTGCGCAATTTTAAAGCATGTCGTGTTTGGTATCCATGTACTCAGCCTAAGATCATCTTTTTTATTTCATCAAACATTTGGGCAATATAGTGTGTTTTAGTGCATTAAAAATAATAAAAGTGTGTTTTTTCCCCAAAAAATGCGTTTGAAAAATCGCTGCGCAAATACTGTGTGGGGAAAAAAAATGTAACACCCACTATTTTCATCTGTCGGGCCTTTGCTATAAAAAATATATAATATTTGGGGGTTCAACGTAATTTTCTTGCAAAAAAAATTTTTTTTCATGTAAACAAAAAGTGTCAGGAAGGGCTTTGTCTTCAAGTGGTTAGAAGAGTGGATGATGTGTGACATAAGCTTCCTAATGTTGTGCATAAAATGCCAGGACAGTTCAAACCCCCCCCCCCCCCCAAATGACCCCATTTTGGAAAGTAGACACCCCAAGCTATTTGCTGAGAGGCATTTTGAGCCCATTTAATTTTAATTTTTTTGTCCCAAGTGATTGAATAATGACAAAAAGAAAAAAAAAATGTACAAAAAGTTGTCACTAAATTATATATTGCTCAAACATGCCATGGTTATATGTGGAATTGCACCTCAAAATACATTCTGTTGCTTCTCCTGAGTACGGGGATACCACATGTGTGAGACATTTTGGGAGCCTAGCCGCGTACAGGACACCGAAAACCAATCACCGCCTTCAGGCTTTCTAAGGGTGTAAATTTTTGATTTCATTCCTCACTGCCTATCACAGTTTCGGAGGCCATGGAATGCCCAGATGGCACAACCCCCCCCCCAAATGACCCCAAGCTATTTGGAAAGTAGACACCCCAAGCTATTTGCTGAGAGGTATGGTGAGTATTTTGCAGATCTCGCTTTTTGTCGCACAGTTTTGAAAATTTAAAAAAGAAAAAAAAAATGTTTTTCTTTCTTCATTTTCAAAAACAAATGAGAGCTGTAAAATACTCACAATGCCTCTCGGCAAATAGCTTGGGGTGTCTACTTTCCAAAATGGGGTCATTTGGGGGGGTTTTGTGCTATTTTGGCATTTTATGGCCTTCGAAACTGTGATAGGTAGTGAGGAGTGAAATCAAATATTTGCGCCCTTAGAAATCCTGAATGCAGTGATTGGTTTTCGGGGTCCCGTACGCGGCTAGGCTCCCAAAAAATCCCACATATGTGGTATCCCTGTGTCCGGGAGAAGCAGCAAAAAAAAAAAAAATATTCAATGGGCTCAACATGCCTCTCAGCAATTTCCTTGGGGTGTCTACTTTCCAAAATGGGGTCATTTGGGGGGGGGGTTTGTACTGCTTTGCCATTTTAGCACCTCAAAAAATTAGATAGGCAGTCATAAATTAAAAGCTGTGTAAATTCCAGAAAATGTACCCTAGTTTGTAAACGCTATAACTTTTGCGCAAACCAATAAATATACGCTTATTGACATTTTTTTTACTAAAGACATGTGGCTGAATACATTTTGGCCTAAATGTATGACTAAAATTGAGTTTATTAGACTTTTCTTATAACAAAACGTAGAAAATATCTTTTTTTTTTCAAAATTTTCTGTCTTTTTCCATTTATATCGCAAAAAATTTAAATCGCAGAGGCAATCAAATACCATTAAAAGAAAGCTCTATTTGTGGGAAGAAAAGGATGCAAATTTTGTTTGGGTACAACATTGCATGTCCGCGCAATTTCCAGTTAAAGCAGTGCAGTGCCAAATTGTAAAAACACCTCTGGTCTTTATGCTGCGTATTGGCTTAAGTGGTTAATGCTGCTGCAAATGAAAAAAATATTTTTTTCAATGTCAGCTTCCCTGCCTTCTTGCTGCTACTGGTGCAATCAATACATTGCTACTCCACCATAAAAAAAGGCCTAAATAGGAAAATAAGCAAAACAATAGCAATCCTCTTACTAAAATATACTTTCACACTATGTTGGGGTGAAGAGCAAAATTACATTGGGGGGCCCAAAAAAAATGTTTGCCCATGGTCCAAACCATATTAAAGATGGCCCTGTTGATGCCAGTCGAGATGGGTTAGATGGGGTGCTATGTCAAGAGCATGACGGCCATCTACGGCCTGTTGCCTACATGAGTCGGAACGAGAAGAACTACCCCATGCACAAACTTGAGCTCCTAGCCTTGAAGTGGGCGGTGGTGAATAAGCTGAGGGATTACCTGTATGGAGCGGAGTTCGTGATAAAGACCGACAACAATCCTCTCACCTACATCCTCACTACCGCCAAGTTGGACACCATGGGTCACAGATGATTTGCTACTCTATCAGGGTTTATTTTTAACCTTAAATAAGATGTGGATGCTTTGTCAAGAAGGCCCCATTGTTCCAGAGACCCTCCAGAAGAATAGGCCCATCTGACACCTGAAGTGGTACGAGCCTTATGTCAAGGAGCAGAACATCAAGCTGGAGGAGGATCCAGGGCCGAAGGCGTTGAAGTGTCAGCCGCTGGTGTCCCCAGATGTTATTGCAATGTCCGAGATGAAGGTCTGCTCGAAGCTGTCAAAGACCTGCGGAGGGACCAGTTGGAGGACCCTTCCTGTAGCTTGGCATTGAAGTCCTTGAAGAGCCAACGCCCTGACTTGTTCCTCACTGACTCCCCAAAGGAAACCCGTCTGCTACACAGAGAGTGGGAAAGGTTTCTGGTGCACCAAGGTTTGGTCTACCGAAGGGGCCCCTCTGCCGATTCTGAAGAAAAATTGCAGCTATTCCGACCTGAAAAACATAGGGAGACAGTATTAACTGCCCTACCCGACAACTATGGCCACCTAGGGCCCAAGAGGACTTTTCACCTGGTGAGGGACCGGTTCTACTGGCTCTGCATGCAGGCCGAAGTTGAGGACTATTTCCACTCCTGCTTCAGATGTATCCAAAGGAAGACTTTGCCTCACCGAGCTGCCCCAATGGGCCATCTTCAGAGTCAGGGACCCATGGAGCTGGTGTGCATTGACATACTGTGCTCGGAGCCTGGTAGTGACTGACCATTACACTCGGTATGCCCTGGAATTTTCCACGAGGGACCAACAAGCATCCATCGTGACTAAGATCTTCGTGGAGAAATTCTTTGTGCACTATGGTCTGTCCTAACGCACCCACTCTGATCAAGGGAGAGATTTTGAGAGTAGTCTCATCAAGAGACTTTTAGTCCTGTTGGGCATCAGGAAGTCTAAAACCACCCTGTATCATCCTCAAGGTGATCCTCAACCAGAGAGATTCAATTGAATCCTCCTGGATATGCTCGGAACTCTAAATTCAGAACAAAAGCAGCACTGGAGCAAGCATATAGTGGCTATTGTGCATGCTTATAACAGCAACGCCAATGAAGCCACAGGTTACTCTCCCTATAGTTTGATGTTCGGAGGGTGGGCCCGGCTGCCAGTAAACTTGGCCTTCGGCACATACCTCGACCATACCTCAGCAACTTCCCACAGAGAGTATGTGGATCACCTGCAGAGACGTCTGAAGACCGCCTATGATAAGGCTCAAGCTGCCTCATATGCCCGAGGACAGAGAAACAAAATAAACTTTGACCTCAGGGTACGAGTGCAGGACCTACAGCCGGATGACAAAGGTACTGCTGAGAAATCTGGGTGTCCATGGAAAGCACAAGTTGGCTGACCACTGGAAGTCACAGCCCTATGTCGTTTGCAAGCATCTGCCAGGATTCCCAGTATATCAAATCCGGCCAGAGGGAAGTACAGGCCCACTGAAGACTTGGCATCACAATCATCTGATGCCTCTGTCAGAAGCAGTTCATGTGCCACCACAGCCAGATTTACAGTCCACACCCACGGCCTCTCAAAGATCCCAGCCAGTGACTAGATCTGAGTCGGTACCCCTTGCTGAAGATGAAAACAGCGAGGCAGGACAACCTCCCCTCCCATGCTAATTGGTGGGATGTTCCTCTGCCAGGGTTTTATGCAGATGCAAATTGTATGGTTTCCTGTGCACACTAAACTAACTCTGCTCTCTTCTCTGTGTCCCTATTGGCAGGGTGAGGGAGCCAATCAAGCAGCAGCAGAGGACCACGGGACTTGAAGTTCATCACAAAACGGCACAATTGATTTCTACAGGGGGCGGAGCTACGACTTCTGCTTTGCAAGAAGGGGGGCTAGCTAAAGACTTAAGCTTGTTGGTCTGAGAAGAGATCACCATGAGGCTGGGAGGTGAACGGAGGTGTGAGTAGAGACTACAGGCATTCGCTGAAGAACCATCCAAAGACGGTTCCAGAGACCCTCCAGAGACGGTTGATGATGGATGTACCTTCTGTACCACCTAATATCCCTATTTTTATGTGGAATATCTCTGAAATGATGTGAGATCTACCGTTAAAACCAGTTGATCTTACCTGATCTAACGAATATCTATTAGCCTGAATGATTTTTGGCCAGAAAATTTGATAAGGGAGGCCAGCCCCCCTCATTAATCACTTAATAAGTCTCTATGTGAGATCTAACGTTAAAACCACTTGATCTTACCGGATCTAACAAATAGCTTCCAAAATAGCTATCTGTTTGGTCAAATTTTTCATAAGGGGGGCTGATGACAGGTTAGTTCCCTAAGCAAATAACTGTTAATATTGCTTCTTCTGTGTGAGATCTAACGCAAACACCGGTTGATCTAACCTGATCTAACAAAGATCTAACAAACTGCATACAAACCCGTCATAGGTATTCATTTTTCCTGTGAAAAAACTTCACACACAATATGCAGTAGCATACTGCAGTTAAAGGGGTTGCTCCACCGGAAAAAAAAAATTAAAAGCCAGCAGCTACAGCTACAGCAGCTGCTGGCTTTTAATATTTGGACACTTACCTGTCCTGGAGTCCAGCGACGTCCGCAGCAGAGGACGAGCGACCGCTCGTCGCTCTGCTGCTCCCTCCGCCATCCTCGCTGAGGGAACCAGGAAGTGAAGCCCTGCGGCTTCATGCCCGGTTCCCTATGGCGCATGCGCGAGTCGCGCTGCGCCGTTCTGATTGGTGCTCCTGTGTTCTGGGAGCCGAGTGTCTCCCAGAACACCAAGGGAAGTCTGCGGGAAGTGACGTAACTCCCGCAGATTCCCGGAGACAGGACTCCCGGATGTGGGTGAAAATACCTGTCTTAGACAGGTATCTTCACCCCCCTCCCCCCTGAAAGGTGTCAATTGTGACACCGGAGGGGGGGAGGGTTCCAAATAGCAAAAGTTGCTATTTAGGGTGGAGCTCCGCTTTAATATCCCCTAAACTAGTATTAAACTCAGAGGATCATAAACCTAACATGATTATAAAAATGATGTATCGCAACATATTTTTTTTCCCACTGCTGTATTTTGCCAAGCCCCATCTTCACAGTTTAATGTGATGTTTCTTATAATGTGCCGAGTATGTCAGGTTATAGATGCCAAGGCCTTAATTCTACAGCATATTATATTAATAATTGTATGTGAATTTTTACAATGGAGGGATTATAATCACTCTTTATTGGTTAGAACTTTATTGAAATGTCTCTCTTGTTTTTGCACAGGGGTGTTGGGATGCAGTTGGCTCACAATTATTAGTGATGGAACCATTTAAAACATTCCTCCCCATTGGCGGTCACTGGCAGTGATCTTTAAACCATTCATAATGCAGCATGACATGGTTATAGAACACTGCCACTGTCCACTTAGGGCTCTTTCACACGGACGGTCCGTTCAGGTCCGCCTGTCAGTTTTTTAGGCTGACCTGAACGGATGCTCCATGTACCCCTATGGAGCCACGGATGTCAGCGGTGACATGTCCGCTGACATCCGACCCGCTCCGATCCGCCAAAGTGTGACAGAGGAAAACCCTATTTTTCCATCCGTCTGCGGATCGGATCGGATGACAGCGGACTCTACGGTCCGTCGTCATCCAATCCCCCATAGGGGAGAGCGGCGCTCTGACAGGGCGGTCCCTGCACAGTGTGCGGGGACCGCCCAGTCATCTGCCGGCTCAGCGGAGATCAACGGAGCGATCCCCGCTGAGCAAGCGGAGCTTCACGGGGCGGATCTTCACGGATCCGTCCCGTGTGAAAGGGGCCTAATGCTGCATGAAGGGGTACATGAAAGCGGTTTGTAAACCTACTTTTTTTTTTTTATATATGTAGCGCACCAACCCGAGACTTTACCTGCTTTTCTTCTGCTTGGCTCCTCCACAGGAAAGAATGAGGCACACCGCACCACAAGCCCGTACCCTCCTGGATGGGGAGGTTGAGCGGTGTTAGTTTCTCGGGCCTGCCTGCAGCCAGTGTTTAAAAACCTCCAGTGCTGACCTAATTTCTGTGGTAGTCAGAAACAAGTCTTTAGTTCTCCCCAGTAAGCAACTGTCCACACCAACTGAAAGGCCCAACTTCTTATTTATTTTTCAGCACAATAAATAGTCTCTTTAAGAGCAGACAGGTTGGGACGAGACACAGGTCAGCTAAGGTGGGAGGAGGTCCAGGCACAAACTTGATTTGGGTTTTCTCCTGTTCTGATAAGCACGAACAGGCTTGGCGCATGGTCCCTGCCACAGACCATGAGGTTGGTCACTGCCATTGACCGGGTGGAAAAGTTGAAAGCCATTGCCACTGACCTTTTATGTGTAGAGTCACTGCCACTGTGACATACAGAACCCACACTTCCTTCTTTGAGTAACTTGGCCCCTTTTTAGGACAAGAACATCCCTCCGAAGAGTTACCAGAGGCCCCCTCTGTCACCACGACTCTGCACTGGGTCTTCAGAAAGGGTCACCTCCCTGGCCTCCTCAATCCTGGATACGGGTCCCCTCACAAGGCAGATCCCAGGGAGCCTCGATCCCTGGCGGACCCCAGCCGAGAGTTGCTGGGCTCCGGGCCTTCTCTAAAGTACCTCACCCCAGACTGAATGTGTCTGGGATGGAACAGCAGCTCCGGGCCTAGGGCACCCAGAGACAGCCATCACTTACCCCCAGGCCGAAGGTGCCTGGGCGTGGTCCCCCATGGGCGGGGAAGTGGACCCCGAACGGAAGATGTCTGCCCCTTTTATACCCTCTCCCGGCAGGCACAGCAGGTTCCCCACCCCGCTGTACTACTGCCGCGAGGGGACACAAAAGGCACAGCCCTCCAATGGTGGCTCAATCCTGGCCTATGGCAACAGAGCCACCTGTAGGCCACAGGGAACTGGACACCAATGATATCCTCCACGAGCTAAAACGGTCCATGACACCTAACAATGATTGTATCTGAGCCTAATTACCACTCAGATACTCCCCCTAAATATAGCAACCCGCTACATATATTTAAATAAATGAACTGAGATCAGGCTCAGGTAAGTATAGTGTGGGCTGGGGGGTAAGCACTACACAAGGTTAATGCGTAGTATGCATTAAGGTGAAAAAAGACACCTAGCTTTACAACCACTTTAGCTATGCAAAGGGTCATTAATGCAGCACAAAGGAGTAAATTGACGCTTCCAATGTCCACCAATTCAGCACAAAGGGTCTAATTATCACTGATTCTAATGCAGCCATGGCCAATGGCAGTGTTAATGAACCCTTTCATACATCATTAGTGGCCAGGAGCAGTGTTTATTAATGCGGTGTTCCACCCAAAAGTGGAGCTTTCGCTTTAAGCAATCCTCACCCTCTTAAACGCCACATTTGTTGCGTCATATGTTTTTTCGGGGTGGGATGCCCAGCTCCCACGTCCGCCCTGGCCGCCTAGGCGACTCGAGTGGAAGTTCTCCTCTCTCCTCTGAGTTACTGTGTTAGAGTTTGCTGTGCATAGGGCAGGCCTTTTCAAGTGAATGGGTTACCACATACACATTTACGTGTGAAAAAATGCAGCAAAAATTGGCACTGATGGTAGCGGTTAACGCTGTGGAAACTGTCACCAATGTTGGTGGTGGTCGTTGTGTATCCTGGCACCAATGTTGGGGCTTATTAGGTATGCTGGCACCAAGGCTGTAGGTTATTACTATATAAATGGACAGCAATGCTGCTTGTTATTGTGTAAACTGCCAACAATGGTGTAGGTTATTACTGCGTATACTGGCAACCAATGCTATGGGCTATTGTTGTGTATACTGAAAGCCATGCTGAGGGTTATTCTTGTGAAGGAGTGCACCAATGATGGAGGTTATTGCTGTGGAACGTAGTAACGCTGTGGGATATTGTTGCAATAACTGACATCCATGCTGGCGGGTAATACATCCTGCTCCCAAAACATGTGTCTGCTTAACAATTAAGCTGCGTTCACGTCTGCATATTTCCAACTGTGCGGCAACCTGCAAATAAAACGCGTGCTTTGCAACATGCTGCAAATGTAGCTTTGTCGCACATTTAAGAAACTTGCTCCAAAAGCGCATCATGCTTGCCATGATGATGGTGCAAGCATAATGAGTATTTGCAGCACATTTCTTAAATGCTCTCCAAAGCACACATTTAGCATTCAGAGACACGCAGATGTGAATACAGCCTAAGTGTTAATGACACCCCGGTCGCAGTTAGCGGCAGATGCGTGCTTTGCCACGCCACAAAATGCTCGCTGACAAAATGCACCAATCTACACGACCCAAAAAGATTTCAGAGTTTAGCCTCGTACACACGGCCGAGAATCTCGTCGTAAAAAACACGTTGTTTTTTTCGACGAGATCCTTGGACAAGAAATTTGTCCCGGCCGAGTGTACACACGCTCATTTCAAAGAACCCGCAGTTCTTTGAATGGAGCGAACGCGGTGACGTCATCGAATACGACGAGCATGCGCTCGTCACATTCGATGCCATCGCCGCCATCTTGGTTCACCCTACCTATGCCTAGGAAGCTACCGCGCATGCATCAAAGTCATTTCGAGCATGCGCGGGCTTCCCGGCGAACAGGTAAGTGTACACACACACACACTTTTCTCGTCGAGAAACAGGCTGACGAGAATCTCGACGAGAAAATAGAGAGCAGGTTCTCTATTTTCTCGTCGAGATTCTTGTCGCTTTTCTTGACGAGAAACCATACACATGAACGAATTTCTCGGCAAAAAGTCTCTACAAACAGCAAGTTTCTTGCTGGTTCTTGCCGAGAAACTCGGTAGTGTGTACGAGGCTTTACTTTGTGGTATTTGCTGTGCGTAGGGCAGGCCTTCCAAGTGAATGGGTTGCCCTATGCACAATGTGAATTTATGTGTGAAAAAATTCTCCAAAAAGTTAGCGGTTGTGCATATTTACACTAGGCTCAGCCACAATTTGAATGTCAAAGTCTTAAAATTTTTTGAAAAAAATGGTGGTAATCACTGTGGAAACTGTCACCAACATTGTTGGTTGTCGCTGTGCAGTGTTGTAAGTAACTGCCTTAAAATAAACGGCGTTACTTAACGCAGTTACTTTTGAGGGTAACAAGTAATCTAACGGATTACTCTTCCCCTTATGGCAACGCCGTTCCCATTACTTGGGTGGCGTTACCCCAATTACATCTTCTCGCCACAGCCGCCGTCTGCCTACCTGATCAGCGTGTCATGCAGACAGACGGCGGCCATTCCAGTGTTCAAAAGCCGCGCCTCCTCGTCTGTGATAGGCGGAACACTCAATTTCACAGCAGGCAGTGTTCAGCCTATCTCGGACATCCTCTCATCCTCGTCCGTGTTATGAGGATGAGCGGATGTCCGTGATAGGCGGAACACTGAATGCTGAGAAATTGAGTGTTCCGCCTATCACAGATGAGGAGGAGGCGCGGCTTTTGAATACTGGAATGGCCGCCGGGACGCCGCCGATCAGGTACGGGCACAGTGAGGCACGGACACAGTGAGGCATGGCATTGGGCACAGTGAGGCACGGGCACATAACCAATATTATTTATTGTTATCCCTACTATTATTTTTATACACTGAAAAAATTACATATATATCATCCTTCTACCACCCCTGCCCCCGTGTATATATAATATAACCAATATAGTTACTTTGCTGAGTAACTAATTACTTTTTCAATGTAGTAACTGAGTTACTAACTCAATTACTTTTTGGAAGAAGTAATTTGTAACTGTAACTAATTACCTTTTTAACGTAAGATGACCAACACTGCATGCCAA
This sequence comes from Rana muscosa, assembly GCA_029206835.1. Taxonomy (NCBI): domain Eukaryota; kingdom Metazoa; phylum Chordata; class Amphibia; order Anura; family Ranidae; genus Rana; species Rana muscosa. The sequence continues at coordinate 1,580,507 of CM055125.1, forward strand.
TCACAAAACCCACAGGCACAATAATTTTGGAGTGGGAGTGCACACTCCAAAGAAAGCCAATGAAGCATCTCAGCTGCAAATCAAGTGATTGCATAGACGTCACGCTTCCCATAGACAGATGTTTGTCTGGTGTTATGTACATACTTAAAGGGACAATCTTTTTTTTGTGATGAGCTTTGGCAGGGCTACGCCCTATGGATGGGCCGCCACTGATCAGCTCCACTTATGAAGAGTGGACACAGCATGCTCTCCTCTATGGGCAGTCGGATGTAAAACAGACCGCTTATCTATTTACACCCAACTACCCATCCGTCTGTTTTTAGCAGGTCAGATTGGACGTCATCATGTGTAAACAGACACATGTCCATTTATATATGCTGCTCCAAAGAGAAAAATTAAGGGTCTGATCCAGGGGCGTACCTAGGACATTTGGCGCCCGGGGCGGATCCTTCATCTGGCACCCCCCCCCCAACTTTTAAATGGAAAAACACCCACAAGTCCAGTGCTTCTTCATCCAAATCTCAATATGTGCACCAGCAAACTGTGCATGGTGGACTACAAAACAACTCCTTCTCAGAATACAAAACCCAAGCGCTTTTGGTGCTCACACTCAAATTGTGCACTCATCAGACCTCCATAACCCTCTTAACTTAATTAGTGGGTCCACAGTAGCTTACATTTACGATATCCAAGGCAGCCTTCTGAGTCCCTTCCATCCAGTTTTTGATCTTTACACCTACGTGGAACACACGTAGGAAACAAACAGGAAGTTGGGTCAGTGGTGGCCATCTTGGAATCATGTGGTATAGTAACCATACTGAATGCTGCCATTAGTATTTTTAATATTATTGCAGACTTGGAATTATAGCAGCTGCTAGCAACAGTCGCAATAGAATCCGGCAGGCTGGTTATACCCAAGCTGATCGATCAAACCATGTATCGCCAGCCTAAGCTACTGTGGACACAATAAAGAGGGTCATGGAGGTCTGGTTAGTGCAAAGTTTGAGTGTAAGCACCAAGAGAGCATGGGTTTTGTGTTCTGGGAAGGAGGTGTTTTGTAGTCCACCACTCATGATTTACTGGAGCACATACTGTATTGAGATTTGGATAAAATAATAAATATATATTGTAAGATATAACAGCAATTAGGGCTCATTCACACCGCCAATGTTAGGTTGTGTTGGGCTACATTGCCCAATGTAGTCCCAAGCAACCCCTATAGTTTAAAGAGGAGTTTCGCCCCCACACCCAAAAAAAAATAATTTATCAGCAGCTACACATACAGTAGCTGCTGACTTTTAATAATAGGACACTTACCTGTTCTGGAATCCAGCGATGTCAGCACCCGCAGCCAATGTTTCCATTGGCTCTCGGGTGGTGCCGCCGCCATTCGTAGTAAGGGAACCCGGCAGTGAAGCCTTGGTAGGTTCCCTACTGCGCATACGCGAAGCGCGCTGCACTCTCTTACTGGCCCGGGCAGCAGGGGAAGGAGGAGAGGGGCTGAACTGACATAGCTCGCCATGGCAAGGTCTGACGGAAGTGAGGATAGGCTCCCCCCAAAAGGGGCCAAATGTGGCACCGGAGGGGGGGAGGAAACAGATAAGTGGAGCTTATAGCTCCACATAGCATAGACATTTTTGCACCGTGCAATCTGACATGCTGAATGCATCACAATGTGCTACAGCACTAAGTAATAACAATAGAAGTAAAAAGAAAAGAAAAACATTGCAATGTGTGTTAAAACTGCCTGTCAGCACAAGGTAATAGCCCACAATCACATGTTCATAATGTGCACACTAGTAGGTGTACTGTGGTGTGAATTAACCCTTGCAGAGAAGAAGAATTTTTTAATGAATTTATACCTAAAAAATTACTTAGAACCCCCAAACATTATATTAATTTTTTTTAGCAAATGACAGTCATTGCAATATTTTATGTCACACGATATTTGCGCAGCTGTCTCTCAAACGTAAATTTTGTGTAAAAAAATACACTAATGTGAAAGATGATGTTACACTGAGTAAATGGGTACCGAACATGTCACGCTTTAAAATTGCGCACACTCATGAAATGGCGACAAACTACGGTACTTAAAAATCTCTGTAGCGACCTCACCCCTCTCTCCCCTTCTCATTCTCGGCTTGTCTTTCTGCGTCTAGGGGTATTAATGCTGGGGAGAGGGATGAGACACACCACGGCCCATGTCTTCCATAGCTGCGAGGTGAAGGCCAGAATAATCGGGCCTTGTGTAGGTGTCCTAGAGTCAAGTCCTGTACTTCGTCCCTGACTCCTTTGCTCCTAGTAACCAGAGTTCCACACAGTGAATAGGTCCAACACAGTTTTATTCTTCTTGCCGAATAAACACACAGCACAGTCAAGTTGGATCTTTTTGCAACAACTTAGTAATAATGGGGGAATAGATCGAGGCACAATCCTTTCCCTTCTCTTGCTAACCACTGTGGTATCACCAGTGGTGGAAAGTCACTGCCACTGACTATGTGAGGTAGAACGTGAATTACCTTTGCTAGCACGGCCCCTGTCAGGGGAAGGAGATCCGTCCAAGGGAGAAACCGGAGGCCTCTCTGTCACCAGCAATGCTGTGCCGGACTCTTCAGAGAAGTTCCGCACACCAGTCCTCACAAACTCAGACACGGGCACCCAAGGACTTAGGGCCCCCTCGGATTCCTCCACCCTCGCGGAACTCAGTCGAAGGTACTGAGCCCCAGGCATCCGCCATAGTACCTCACCCCAGGCTAAAGGTGCCTGAGATGGACTCCATCTCCGCTCCGGCCAGGTCAAGGGCACCTGGGCCCGGAACAACGGAACGCCAGCACCCAAGCTGAAGGTGCCTGGGTGCGGCCGAGTCCTCTGACTCCTCACATGCGACGACCCCGGAACTCTGGCGCCTGCCCCTTTTATCCCCTCTCCCTTTGCGTCACAGCAGGTTCCCCGCCCTGCTGTACCAGCGCCAGGGGAGGACAAAAAGGCACAGTCTCGCAGTGTGGGTTCAACTCCGGTCCAGGGCGACAATGCCACCTGTAGGCCGCAGGGAACCTCACACCACCAGAGTCCCCCAAAAACCATAAAACCATAAAGGGGACCTTGAATTCCCTAACAATCAGTGCATCTGGGTTACACTACCACCCAGAAGCTTCCCCTAAATTCAAGTACCCGCTACACACTCCCCCTGGTGATTTGACACTGGTCCCCAGTGTCTGGTGCAAACCCATGTCTCCAAAAGAGTGGTAACATAAGTTCAACCCAGAGACAAATATTCAAACTCAATAATTTTGACCAGGAATTGTGTCAGGACCTAAAACAGGAAAGGGAAACAGGAATATAAAACCACAACTTTGGAATAAAATACTTAAAACATTTTACACATTTACATCTTTCCCTTCCCCTGGCTACCTAAGCACCACCCCGTTCTCACCAGCCTTGATAGTCGAGTCTCCTGCAGAGGGAAGGAAAAAGAAACATACATCCTAACAATATATGTGTGTCTGCTTGGAACGAATGGGTCTATCCGGAAGGAAATCCAATCCAGTGTTGCATAATGTCAAAAAAAAAAAAAACAATCGTTGCGCAACACTGCCACCTGGTGACAATGCCGCGATCAAGACACTCATCACTTCCAGATGAACTTTTCTCTCTTCATCATTTCTCTGTGACCCTACACTGACTCAAACCCCAAAGTCACTGATTTCTCTGAAGTGCAAGGAGAAGGAGGGAGAACAAAACAGCAACTGCTCCCATTTCTCCAAAGAGTAGAACGCCCAAATGCAAAACTAGGGCACGGTTCTTGTGTTCCGGCAAAGGCACTCCGGAAAGTTCAGCAATGAACAGCAAAAAGGACACACGGGAGTCTTTCTCCTAAAGGTAAAACTTTGGATGTGGCAGGTACATAGGCTTAAAATGTCTGTCCAAAGCCTCCACATTGTACTCAACACTTCCTCCTTCCTTGCGGCAAATCACCACTCTGTCCGCATGAATATGCCTTCCCAGCATCCACTTAGCTTTACAGTCCTGGAACTTCTTGGTGACCGTTGGTGAACAGGAAAGGTATCGCCGTACTTGCGGTACTTTAAATTTGTCCCACACAAAGGTATCATACCATCTTTGGCAAAAAACTTCCACCTCATAGAGCAGTTCTCGAGGCAGGTACGGGTACTCCCACCCATACTCTTGGGCAACCTTCTGGCCAAAGAGACGCTACAGCCTTGACAAAGGTGGCATGGTGGCCCGGTCTCCTTCTCCAGGCGGAACAATTGCTTCCGGATGGCGAGGTGCGCTCACCACCTCAGTAGATTTGGGCATAGGGGCCCGCAGCGACTTTCGTTGCACTCCGCAACAGGAGCAGGTGAGATGGACGTTGAGTCCAGAAGAGGAACTTCAGACAGGGGACCTGATTCTTCCCTGGGCGCCAAGGCCTCCACCCGGGGTGTACTATCCCCAGTAGACATCGGTGGGTCCCTTGTGACACGGGACAAGGGTAGCTTCATCTTGTCCTATCCCTTCTGGTGGAAGATTTCGTCTATCTCCCCATCATCGCCATTGTCAGACAATGAGTCCAAGTCAGAGGTGTCATAGTACTCAGCGGGCAGATAATTCCCAGTCACGGAATCATCCCCCTTGATAGCCTCTACCGACTGTGGGCTTCCGCCACCTTTAACCACACAGACAGTCCCAACCCCTGGCTCACCTGGGCCTTCAGAAGAACAGGGATGTCCAGGGCTCTTCCCTCCGGATCCATCCAGGCCAGGCAAGCGACGGGGCGAAGCTCTTCCACGACCACAGGAGGCCTGTACCAGGCCGACTCTCCTCTTCGGCGGTCTGAGCAGGGAGCTGTTGGTGACCGAGGCAGCATCCTCGGATTTTTCTCTTTTTATCTCCACTTGGGCAGTCACTTCGCTCGGATCAGTGCGCACGGGAAATGCATAGGCATCAATCTCTCCCTCCGGAGTGGCAGTCCCTGTGGGGTAGTTGAGGTGGAAAGCGCAAGGCTTTTCTGTGGATGGCTCCACCTCGAAGAGAAACTCCTTGCAGACCTCACATCGCCTGAACGGCTTTAGCTGGACCACCAGTCCCGAACAGCCGGGACAGATCACACCAAGGGCCTCGATGTCTCTGCAGGTGTACAGAGCCAATCGCCCCCGGGGCCTTAGTCTTATTCCCGTATCCATGATCGGAGCAGCCAGAGAAGTCATGTCCGTGAAGGAAGAAACTGAAATCCACTGAGTATTTGAAGTCATCTTCTCTCTTCGCTGCTCCATTGCGCACTGACCCACCCGCGCCGGAATCTCCACGTGCGTACGTCCACATGGCCAGACTTCTCCCACACTCTGCACTTGTTCGCGGGCTTTCTCTTCTCCCCGCCCACGAACTATGCAGTTATGGGTTGCCTCGTGGCGCGTTGGCCAATATGGTCGACCTACTCAGAACTCCTCCGGGCAGAAAAGTTTGAATTCAGACACCATACACATCCCGGACGAGCCCCCATGTGTAGCGACCTCACCCCTCTCTCCCCTTCTCATTCTCGGCTTGTCTTTATGCGTCTAGGGGTATTAATGCTGGGGAGAGGGATGAGACACACCACGGCCCATGTCCTCCATAGCTGCGATGTGAAGGCCAGAGTAATCGGGCCTTGTGTAGGTGTCCTAGAGTCAAGTCCTGTACTTCGTCCCTGACTCCTTTGCTCCTAGTAACCAGAGTTCCACACAGTGAATAGGTCCAACACAGTTTTATTCTTCTTGCCAAATAAACACACAGCACAGTCAAGTTGGATCTTTTTGCAACAACTTAGTAGTAATGGGGGAATAGATCGAGGCACAATCCTTTCCCTTCTCTTGCTAACCACTGTGCCACTATGGGAGGTAGAACGTGAATTACCTTCGCTAGCACGGCCCCTGTCAGGGGAAGGAGATCCGTCCAAGGGAGAAACCGGAGGCCTCTCTGTCACCAGCAATGCCAATATCAATGTTTTTGAATTATGATTTTTTTTTTAAATGCCGCCGTTGGCTGCCGAGTAAACCGGAAGTGACGCTGTGATGTCGTTTCTGGGTTTCTACATTGGAGACCCGATCAAAGGCAAACCCGGATGTGCCGGCTGGTGGCTCAGGTCTCCGGGTGGGATGGGAGACCTGGACGGAGCTGTGGGGGGATGGGGACGTCCCCTCCCACTCCTTGTAATGACAGCTGATGCTGTTCATTCATGGCAGCCAGTGAAAAAAGATGGGACAGGCAAGAGGTGTCAGTCACTCAGGTGAGCAGATCCCACATTTTTAGACAAATTGGTGCCACAGTCAGGGAAGTGGAGAGCTGGACTGGAGCTGCTATGAGGGAGACATCAGAGTGAGATGGGGAGACAGCTGACAATACAAAGTATGGCCCATACTTTGCAATATCTGCTGTCCGACTCCTCAGGGACAGATCCGATCCAGCGATCCCACTGTATGGCGATCTCCCATCCAGGGACAGCAGACAATGGCATCATTGGCATTGATGATTTGATTCCAATTTTGGAACTGACCTGCTGACAAGGCGTATTGCTTGCTGGACCGCAGACGGGATCTGATGGCCGCAGGGAAGATGCTGCTGTGACCTGCTGCTTGCTGGACCGATCTGATGGCTGCAAGATGTGGGTGTAGGTCAAAGTCTATTTACACCTGGGATACAGACATCCCCCCTTATCAGTCCAGCTCATCTACTATACCTGGGTTGTGAACACAGCAACACCCCCCCCCCTCCCCTTATCAGGTAAGCTCACAGCTCAGCTACTTCAGGTGGTTAATATACAGCACACGCCTGGATTCTGCACCCTGTAAATCGCACGTGTCTACATTCTGCACCCTGTAAATCACACATATCTACATTCTGCACCCTGTAAATCGCACATGTTTGCATTCTGCACCCTGTAAATCACACATATCTGCATTCTGCACCCTGTAAATCGCACATGTCTACATTCTGCACTCTGTAAATCGCACATGTCTACATTCTGCACCCTGTAAATCGCACATGTCTATATTCTGCACCCTGTAAATCACACATATCTACATTCTGCACCCTGTAAATCGCACATGTTTACATTCTGCACCCTGTAAATCACACATTTCTGCATTCTGCAACCCCCCAATCAGGTCAGCTACAGTGCTACACTATACACATGGCAGGGGGTGGTGGACACAGCAATCACCCCCCCCCCCAAATCATGTCAGCTACATACAGTGCTAGTACACATGGCAGGGGGTGGTAGACACAGCAATCACCCCCCCCCCCAAATCAGGTCAGCTACATACAGTGCAAGTACACATGGCAGGGGGTGGTGGACACAGCAATCACCCCCCCCCCCAAATCAGGTCAGCTACATACAGTGCTAGTACACATGGCAGTGGGTGGTGGACACAGCAATCGCCCCCCCCCCCAAACCAGGTCAGCTACATACAGTGCTAGTACATATGGCAGGGGGTGGTGGACACAGCAATCACCCCCCCCCCTCCAAATCAGGTCAGCTACATACAGTGCTAGTACACATGGCAGGGGGTGGTGGACACAGCAATCACCCCCCCCCTCCAAATCAGGTCAGCACAGGGTGGCAGAGCAGACAGACACACACACTCCTCCAGGCTCTTCTTCTTACAACACCCCCAGAGCCCCCCCCCCCCTGCTCAGCACTGTCCCCTGGCTCTCAGACTCAGTCTCAGCTAGGGAGTAACTTGGGAGGTCCGGATTCGATTCCTGATCCTGACTGTGACTGTGTGTGTGGTAGCAGCTGAGCCGCTCCAGCGGAGAGAGATGATGACAGACACAGGCTGAGGTCGCAGTGGTGGGTGGAGGCGGAGCTAGCAGGAGGGAATTCAGTCACTGAATGAGTGGACGGTCTGGACCAGTCCATTGCGGCCGCGGAGGTGGGGGTGTTCTAAAAAAACACCTAAAGGGAAAGGGAGCAGCCAGAGCCAGCAGGGATGCCCTTGGGATGATCGGACGGTGTCACCCGACTCAGTTGCGGAGCGCACCCCATATAGCGAAGTCACTCGGGCCCTCTGACACCCCCCCAATGTGTGGTACCTGGGGCGGAGCGCCGCCCCCCGCCCCCTATTGATACGCCCCTGGTCTGATCAGAGCCACCTGAACACCTGTCAGGTGGACCAGATTGGCCCACTCCTGTTGAATGGGTCTCATATAGAAGTTTAGGACCAATTTTGCATTTGCCCAACTTTAAAGCATCAGAAAGCAAGAGTTGCATACAAAATCCATGTGTTTTAGAAATCCCTATTCTATTAAGGCAGGTAACAAGCTACATCTGGTGGAAGACCTTATAATGGCAAGTGACAAGCCGCATCTGGAGGAAGCTATTATAATGGCAAATGGCAAGCTACGTCTGGTGGAAGGCTTTATAATGGCAAGTGACACGCTGAACCTCCTGGAAGGCTTTATAATGGAAAAATGACAAGCTGCATCTGGTGGAAGGCTTTATAATGGCAAGAGACAAGCTGCATCTGGGGGAAAACTTTATAATGGCAAGTGACAAGCTACATCTGGGGAAGGCTTTATAATGGAAAAAAAAAAGCTACATCTGGTGGAAGGCTTTATAATGGCAAGTGAGAAGCTACATCTGGTGGAAGGCTTTATAATGGCAAGTGACAAGCTGCATCTATTGGAAAACTTTATAATGGCAAGTGACAAGCTGCATCTGGTGGAACATTTTATAATGGCAAGTGACAAGCTGCATCTGGTGGAAGGCTTTATAAAGGTAAGTGACAAGCTGCATCTAGTGGAAGACTTTAAAATGGCAAGTGACAAGCTACATCTAAAAGGAAGGCTTTATAATGGCACGTGAAAGACTACATCTGGTGGAAGGCTTTATAAGGGTAAGTGACAAGCTGCAACTGGTGGAAGGCTTTAAAATGGGCAAGTGACTAGCTGCATCTGGTGGAAGGCTTTAAAATGGGCAAGTGACAAGCTGCATTCGGTGGAAAGCTTTATAATGGCAAGTGACAAGCTGCATATGGTGGACGTCTTTATAATGGCAAGTGACAAGCTACAACTGGTGAAAGGCTTTATAATGGCAAGTGACAAGCTACATCTGTAGAAAGGCTTTATAATTGCAAATGACAAGCTACATCTGTTGGAAGGCTTTATAATGGCCAGCGTCAAGCTACATCTGATGGAAGGCTTTATAATGGCAAATGACACGCTACATCTGGGGGAAGACTTTATGATGGCAAGTGACAAGCTACATCTGGTGGAAGACTTTATAATGGCAAGTGACAAGCTGCACCTCCTGGAAGGCTTTATAATGGAAAATGAAAAGCTGCATCTGTTGGGAGGCTTTATTATGGTAAGTGACAAGCTGTATCCAGTGGAATTCTTTATAATGACAAGTGACAAGCTGCATCTGGGGGAAGGCTTTATAATGGCAAATGACAAGCAACATCTGGTGGAAGGCTTTATAATGGCAAGTGACAAGCTACATCTGGTGGAAGACTTTATAATGGCAAGTGAAAGACTGCATCTGGTGGAAGGCTTTATAAAGGTAAGTGACAAGCTGCATCTATTGGAAAACTTTATAATGGCAAGTGACAAGCTGCATCTGGTGGAACATTTTATAAAGGCAAGTGACAAGCTGCATCTGGTGGAAGACTTTATAAAGGCAAGTGACAAGCTGCATCTGGTGGAAGGCTTTAAAATGGGCAAATGACAAGCTTCATCTGGTGAAAGGCTTTAAAATGGGCAAGTGACAAGCTGCATCTGGTGGAAGACTTTTTGTTTCAACAGTTTTTATCGCACAGTATTTAAAACATAACACATAATGTAATGCCATATATCAGGGGAATGTAAATATGCGGACGTAGCCGCTAAACAGGGCAAATAGGTGCAACAATACAAACGATCATGTAAATATATAAAGACATTAGGACACAACATGGTGCATTTCACGTGTCAGTGGGAATATCAACCATAAGGGGACAACATGGTGATCTAGTGTCTGTTACCTAACGTAAGAGGTATGGAGAAACACTGATAGGGTAGATCTGATATCCAAGGTGCGGGCGGTAAAGTCCAGGGATTGGGGGGGGCACGTTGAGAGTACGTGTGAGAGGGGGAAGGGAGTGGGTGTATTGGTTGGAAGGGCGCCTAGGAAGGGCATCTCAAGATGTATTGGCATAAGGATATTGCATAAGTGGGTCAAGACCGGATGAGGGAGAAAGCAGGGGAAAGTGGTCGGGGGGGGGGGGGGATGTAGGAAGCGGGTCTTCAGTTTACTAATTTTCCTACCACAGCTCTCGGAGGGCACTCATGTGACAGAACCTTTATAGTCGTCCGTTGTGATAAAGTGTAGCCAGCATGCCCAAGATTGAGTGTATTTAGAGGGTGTATCATGAACTTGGTGGATTAGTCCCTCCATTTCTGCAGTTTTTTGTATGCGTTGGAACCATTCAGATATAGATAGTGGCTCTGCTGAGCGCCATTTTGCTGGGATGCACAGTTTTGCTGCGTTGACCAAATGCATGGCCAGGGAGCGTACATAGGTTTTTGGTGGTATGTTGAAGTGATGGAGTAGAAGTTGTGCCGGTGAATACTCTAGATTTTAAGTGGTGATTTGATTGGTATGGCGATGGACTTCTGTCCAAAATGGTTGTAGCTTAGAACATGTCCACCATATGTGTAAAAGTGAGCCTATTTCAGTCCCGCATCTCCAACATAGCGGGGAATGGGAGGGGTAGATGTGGTGTAACCTAAGGGGAGTCCTGTACCATCTCGAATATACTTTAAAAGCATTCTCTTGTGCATGTACATAAACCGTCCCCTTGTGGATGCACGTGCATACGGTTTCCCATTCTTGGTCTGTTAGATCAATGGAAAGTTAATTTTCCCCATTTGTGGCTAGCCCAGTTCAGTTTGGGACGTTGGTCTGAGAATTAAAGCACGTATAAAGCCCCATACACACGGTCTGATTTCCATCAGACTTTTCCCTGGATTTTTGTCCGAACGGAGTTGGCCGGGCACACCCATAGCATACACACCACAGGACTTTTCTGCAAACTTTCCCAAAACTTCTTGCAACATTACATGTTTTTTTTGCTCTTTACCACCACCCTTTGATCAACTTCTGCTATTGTTGGTTGATTTTAACATTGGTTGTTTTGTCCATCGGACAAAAGTCCTATGGTTTTCTGTACACACGGTAGGACTTTGCTCCATAGGACTTTTGTTGGGCAAAAGTTTGTCAGTTCGCAGACCCAACTTTTGTCCGATGAAAACAAAACCAAACTCAAAAAAGTTTGTCCGATGGAGCGTACACACGGTCGGATTGTTGGTCCAACTTGCTTAAAACTAAGTTTGTTGGGAAAAAGTCAGACCGTGTGTACGGGACTTAAGAGATCAAGTGAGTCATTGGTGCGGTGTTGAGGCAGAGCGATTCAAAAGGGGTGAGTTGCCGCGACCATTCAGGTTTTGGACTGGGTCTGTCGAAAAAATGACTAAGTTGGACATACGTCCAAAAGGGGAAGGAGCCTGTCGTCATTCTAGAGGCAAAAGTTGTGTGGGATACGAGGCGATCGTCCTCAAAGAAGTGTTCGACACGGACGTGTGTGTAAGGCCAAACGTCTGATAGAAAGCAGGAAGATGTTCCCAGCGCAAAGTCTGGATTATGTCTAAGAGGGGTCAACGGGCCTAGAATTTAGGAAATTCGACAGTTAGTGCACGCCTCACGGAAGGAAGCCAACGTTGGGAGAATGAGAGGGTGAGTCTGACAGGAAGGAGGGGTGTGTTTTGGCCCAATCCAGGGGCTCTGGGATAGCGGGATAGCTGAAAAAGAGTGTTTTAGTTGGACCCATGCTTTGGTTTTTGGGTGGATGTTCCAATCAACACTGGTGGAAGACTTCATAATGGCAAGTGACAAGCTGCATCTGGTGGAAGGCTTTATCATGGCAAGTGAAAGGCTACATCTGGTGGAAGGCTTTAAAATGGTAAGTGACAAGATGTAACTGATGGAAGGCTTTAAAATGGGCAAGTGACAAGCTGCATCTGGTGGAATTCTTTATAATGGCAAGTGATTAGCTACATCGGAGGGAAGACTTTATTATGACAAGTGACAAGCTACATCTGGTGGAAGTCTTGAAAATGGGCAAGTGACAAATTGCATCTGGTGGAAGCCTTTATAATGGCAAGTGACAAGCTGCATCTCCTGGAAAGCTTTATAAAGGTTAGTGACAAGCTGCATATCGTGGAAGGCTTTATAAAGGTAAGTGACAAGCTGCATCTAGTGGAAGACTTTATAATGGCAAGTGACAAGCTGCATCTGGTGGAAGACTTCATAATGGCAAGTGACAAGCTTTATCCAGTGGAATTCTTTATAATGGCAATTGATAAGCTGCATCTGGGGGAAGCTTTTATAATGGCAAATGACAAGCTACGTCTGTTGGAATGCTTTATAATGGCAAGTGACAAGGTGCATCAGGTGGAAGACTTCATAATGTTAAGTGACAAGCTACATCTGTGGAAAGGCTTTATAATGGCAAATGACAAGCTACATCTGGTGGAAGGCTTTATAATGGCAAGTGACAAGCTGCATCTGGGGGAAGACTTTATAATGGCAAGTAGGGATGAGCTCGGTGCTCGAGGCGAACATACGTTCGACTCGAACATCGGCTGTTCGATCGTTCGACGAAGATCGAACGATTTGGGCTGTTCGCGCCAAATTCGAGTGACGCGAACGGCCCACAATACACTGCGCCATCGCAGTGCAATCTCGGCGCTGTGATTGGCCAAGCATGCACTGTGACCCCACATGCTTGGCCAATCACAGCGCCGGCAGCGAGGAGAGCCATAATTGGCCACAGGCAGGATGCCTGTGGCCAATTATAGCTCAGGGGGTTTAGTACAGCCAGCGCCGCGGCCTTGTGTAGTGTGTTCCGGCGTGCAGGGAAAGAGTTACATAGGCAGGGACAGTGTCAGTGCTATTTGTACTTTAAACTTGTGTGCAGGGAGAGAGAAGGATAGGGACAGTGTCAGTGATATTCTTTGCTAAACCTTGTGTGCAGGGAGAGAGAAGGATAGGCAGTGAGAGTGTCAGTGATATTCTTTGCTAAACCTTGTGTGCAGGGAGAGAGAAGGATAGGCAGGGAGAGTGTCAGTGATTTTCTTTGATAAACCTTGTGTGCAGGGAGAGAGAAGGATAGGCAGGGAGAGTGTCACTGATATTCTTTGCTAAACCTTGTGTGCAGGGAGAGAGAAGGATAGGCAGGGGCAGTGTCAGTATCATTTTTGCTAAGCCTCCTGCACAGTATACACCTGAAGCTAGCCCTTATTGCTGCATTTTCCTGTTGTGTAACACAGGTAGTCATCTGCAGCACTTACAGCGTGCGCAGTGTGCCTCCTGCACATTATACACCTGAAGCTAGCCCTTATTGCTCGTGCTTTTTTTCTTTTGTGTTACACTAACAGGCATCTGCAGCACTTACAGCGGGCGTAGTGTATTTACTGAAAAATATACACCTGCAGCTAGCCCTTATTGCTGTGTTTTCCTGTTGTGTAACACAGGCAGGCATCTGCAGCACTTAAAGCAGACGTAGTGTGATTCCTGAAAAATATACACCTGAAGCTAGCCCTTATTGCTGTGTTTTCCTGTTGTGTAACACAGGCAGGCATCTGCAGCACTTACAGTGGGCCTAGTGTGCTTCTTGCAAAATATACACCTGAAGCTACCCCTTATTGCTGGTTTTCCCATCTCCCTGCAGGCCTTTAGAATGTCTGGAAGGCAAACAAGGAGAGGCAGACAGTCAGGAGCCAATAAAAGAGGGCAAGCAGGCTCTGTGTCTAGAGACAACAGTGCTGGTCGTGGACGCGGTGCATCGTCATCAGCACGTGGCCATGGGACACGATTGTCCTTATTTTCGGCAGCTGGACGCGTTGAGCCGCATCATGCCGAAGACTTGGTAGAGTGGATGACCAAGCCCTCCTCATCCTCCTCATCCTCTCTCACCCAGGCTCAGGGTACTGGCAAAGCAGCTGCCAAAGCGTCCTCAATGTCATCATCAGTCACTCCTTCCCTAGACCCACCGTGTCCTCCTGAGGAGTCCCCCAAACTGTTTGAGCACAGTGTTGGGTACATGCTCCAGGAGGATACCCAGCGTTTCGAAGGGTCTGAAGATGATACCCAGCTAGAGGAAGGCAGTAGCGTGAGAGCAGAGAGAGGGGATGCTCAAGAAGGACACCAATCTGGCAGTCATGTTCCAGCAGCTGCAGCATACTGCCAGATTGGTTCCAGTGATGAGGAGGGAGGGGATGATGAGGTCACTGACTCCACGTGGGTGCCTGATAGGAGAGAGGAGGAGGATGAGGAGGAGGCACATCTCCAATGAAGCAGGATGCCCCCCGGGTGCCAGCGTAAGGGCAGCACACCGACTGAATCACACCGCAGAGCTCCGCCTGTGCAGGGCGCTGCCTCTGCCCGTCATTCAAAAAGTTCTTTGGTGTGGGCCTTTTTTGAGTCGAGTGCATCAGATCGCACTGCTGCTGTTTGCAACATATGTCTGAAGCGTATCTCGCGTGGCCAAAACATCAGCCGCTTGGGCACCACATGCTTGACCAGACATATGTTGACCTGCCATGCAGCTCGTTGGCAAGCCTACCTTAAAGACCCACACCAAAGAACAAAGCGGACCTCTCCTTGCTCCGCATCAGCTGGGATCTCCAACCCCACTATACCTTCAGTCCTCTCTGAAACCTGCACTGAGAGGAATGAAGGTGTAGAATTAGGTGTGTCACAGCCAAGTACTTGTGGGCACTCTGCTAGCAGTACACCGACGTCCGATTCTAGCAGGCAAATTTCCCTGCCCCAGCTGCTGGACGTCAAAAGAAGTTCACTCCCAGCCATCCACATGCCCAGCGGTTGAATGCTAGCTTGGCTAAATTGCTAGCACTTCAACTGCTGTCTTTTCAGTTGGTAGACTCGGCTCCCTTCCGTGAGTTTGTGCAATGTGCAGTTCCTCAGTGGCAGGTTCCCAAACGCCACTTTTTCTCACGGAAGGCGATTCCGGCTCTCTTCTGGCATGTGGAAGGCAATGTCCATGCCTCGCTGGACAGGGCGGTCAGCGGTAAGGTGCATATTACCGCTGACTCATGGTCCAGCAGGCATGGACAGGGACGTTACCTTTCTTTCAAGGCCCATTGGGTCACTCTTTTGGCAGCTGGGAAGGATGCAGGACAAGGTGCAGTAGTGTTGGAGGTTGTTCCACCGCCACGCCTCCAAAATGCTACTACTGGTTGTGACACACCTCTCTCCTCCACCCCCTCCTCTTCTTCTTCCTCCATGGCCTCTTCCTGTGCTTTGTCCTCGGAACCAGCGGTGCTCCGTAGGCGTTCAAGGGCTACGCAAGTACGCAGGCAAAAAGATGCCATGCCGTGCTTGCACTGGTATGTTTGGGGGACAGGAGCCACACTGGGGCAGAGGTTCTGTCATCTATGCAGGGGCAGGCCGAGAGGTGGTTGACACCACGCCAGCTTAAGGCAGGAATGGTGGTTTGCGACAATGGCACCAACCTCCTTTCCGCCTTCCGACAGGGACAACTGACCCATGTGCCCTGTGTGGCTCACGTCCTTAACCTGGTGGTGCAGCGGTTCTTGGGCAGAAACCCGGGCTTACAGGATGTCCTGTGGCAGGCCAGGAAAGTCTGTGTGCATTTCCCCAGATCATATAATGCCAGTGCTCGGCTGGCTGAGCTGCAAAAGGAGTTGAACCTGCCCAAGAACCGCCTTATATGTGACATGCCCACCAGGTGGAACTCAACTTTGGCCATGCTGCAGCGGCTGCACACGCAGCAGAGGGCCATGAATGAGTACCTGTGCGACTACGGCACCAGGACAGGGTCAGGGGAGCTCGGTTTTTTTTCACCACGCCAGTGGGGCATGATCAGGGATGCATGCACTGTCCTGGCACCATTTGAGTAGGCCACGAGGATGGTGAGCAGTGACAGTGCATGCATCAGTGACACTGTACCTCTTGTCCACCTGTTGGAGCATACGCTGCGTGGAATAATGGACAGGGCACTTGAGGCAGAACAGAGGCAGGAAGAGGAGGACTTCCTTGCCTCTCAAGGCCCCCTTTACCCAGACAGTGTTCCTTCTGTCCCACCCATACCACAGGAAGAGGACGAGGACGAGGACGAGGAGGATTGTGTCAGCATGGAGGTGGAGCCTGGCACTCAGCATCAACAGCAGCAGTCTTTTAGGGATGATTTACAGTCCCAAGAAACCCGTGGACTTGTACGTGGCTGGGAGGAGGTGGCTGCGGATCATGTCGTCCTTAGTGACCCCGAGGACTCCGGACCGAATGCCTCAGCTAACCTACGCTGCATGGCCTCCCTGATCCTGCAAAGTCTGCGGAAGGATCCTCGTATTCTTCGGATCAAGGAGAGGGACCATTACTGGCTGGCCACTCTCCTTGATCCACGGTACAAGGGTAAGGTTGCGGACCTTATCTTACCGTTGCAGAGGGAGCAGAGGATGAGACAACTCCGGGAGGCCTTGCAGAAAGGTCTGTGCAACGCGTTCCCAGAGACTGGGAGGTTACAAACTCCTGGTCCTGGACAACGAGTTGCTGAGGCTTCGGTCAGTCATAGAAGGAGCGGTGGGGAAGGTGGCGGTCTGACCGATGCGTTCAGACAATTCTTTAGTCCGCAGCCCCAAGGTATGATCGGTTCCAGCAACCATCGCCAGCGTCTGATATACATGGTGCAGGAATACCTAGGGGCAAGGTCAGACTTGGACACCTTTCCCACCAAAAATCCTCTGGCTTACTGGGTCTTGAGGATGGATCACTGGCCAGAGCTTGCACAGTATGCAATTAAGCTACTGGCCTGTCCGGCATCCAGCGTTCTTTCGGAACGCACATTCAGTGCTGCTGGAGGATTTGTCACGGATCACAGGGTGCGCCTGTCCACCGACTCGGTTGATCGACTGACCTTCATAAAGATGAACCAGTCTTGGATCACCACCAGCTACCAAGCACCTGAAGCTGATATAACAGAATAATTTATTTTCAAATGTCACATCCCTTCAAGACTGATGCTGATGCTGAGTGACTGTGCTGTTATGTTGACTGACTATCCTCCTCCTCCTCAATGATCCGATTCATGATGATAGCTTGGAAGAACATTTTTGTTTCTGGGTGCCGCCACCAGTGGCTAAGGCCCAATTTTTCAGCCCCTGTTTAACAGGGGCATGTAATTACAATTTTTTATGCAATGCTTTGCAGCAGGGCTCATTCCTGCACTCCAACTAGAGTATCTGAGAGAGGTTGCAGTGTTGTGGCACCAGTGCCTAAGGCCCAATTTTTCAGCCCCTGTTTAACAGGGGCGTGTAATTACAATTTTTGAAGCAATACTTTGCAACAGGGCTCATTGCTGTGCTCCAAGTACAGTATCTGTGAGGGGTTGCAGTGTTGTGGCACCAGTGCCTAAGGCACGATTCTTCTGCCCCTGTTCAACAGGGGCATGCAATTACAATTCTTGATCTAATAATTCACAGCAGGGCCCATTCCTGCGCCCACCAAGAGTAACTGTGAGGGCTTACAGTGTTGTGGCAACACCACCACCACCACCACCACCAAAGGCCCAATTTTTCTGATATAATGGTTCACAGCAGGGCGTTCCAGTGCCCACCAAGAGTAACTGTCAGGGCTTACAGTGTTGTGGCAACACCGACACCTAAGGGGCAAATTTCTGCAGAGTATATACGGCAGGCCCCTACTTTCAAACATCCAACTTACTAATGACTCCTACTTGCAAACAGAAGGAGACAACAGGAAGTGAGAGGAAATCTACCCCTAGGAAGGGAAATTCTCTCTTGTAAAAGTTAATATGGGAAAAAGGTGTCTCCTCTCTACTGATGCTTTATCACCAATCCTTGTTTCAATAAAAAACCCACTTTTCCAAAAACATTTGTCATTGGGACAGAAAGTGAGGTGAAATGTTCTGAACAGGTGCACAGACAGCAAAACAAATGTTACAGGGGTGATAACCCTTCCCTATGTTCTCCAAAAAGCTTAAAAATAGATTTTTTTCCTAAAGCTACACTTAAAAAATATACCTGTTTCAAATTAGAAAAAGATTCTACTTAAGAACAAACCTACAGTCCCTGTCTTGTTTACACCGCCTGTATACTGCTGTTCAGAAAATATAGGGCCTTTTTTTAATTTTGCGTGCGGGGTTTCCCTTAATATCCATACAAGTGGGGTGGGGGGTACCCATGCCATTTTTCTCAATGATTTTCATCCATATTGCCGGGACCATACATTAGATTAAAGCCGCAAGCAGTTTTAAATGACCATTTTTTTCCTTTAGAAATGTCATTTTGTGCAGGGACAGTTCTAAACACGGGAAACACGTGGCACTTCACAGGCATACTTTAGACACCCCCCAGGTACGATATTTAAAGGAATATTTCACTTTTTTTTTTTTTTTCGCTTTATGCATCATTAAAATGACTGCTCCCAAAAAAACGGCCGGTTTTAAAACTTTTTTTTTCATTGATACATGTCCCCTGGGGCAGAACCCAGGTCCCCAAACCCTTTTTAGGACAATAACATTCATATTAGCCGTTATAATTAGCACTTTAGATTTCGAACGTTCGCATCCATTGTATTTAATAGGGCTCTAAAGTTCGCGCGAACTTTCGGTCCGTTCGAAAGTTCTGGTGCGAACCGAACCGGGGGGTGTTCGGCTCATCCCTAATGGCAAGTGACAAGCTACATCTGGTGGAAGACTTTATAATGGCAAGGGATAAACTGCATCTGGGGGAAGACTTTATAATGGCAAGTGGCAAGCTGTACCTCCTGGAAGGCTTTATAATGGAAAAATAACAAGCTGCATCTTTTGGAAGGCTTTATTATGGCAAGTGATAAGCTGTATGCAGTTGAATTCTTTATAATGACAAGTGACAAGTGACATCTGGTGGAAGGCTTTATAATGGCAAGTGACAAGCTACATCTAAAAAGGAAGGCTTTATAATGGCAAGTGAAAGACTGCATTTGGTGAAAGACTTTATAATGGTAAGTGACAAGCTGCAACTGATGGAAGGCTTTAAAATGGGCAAGTGACAAGCTTTATCTGATGGAAGGCTTTAAAATGGGCAAGTGACAAACTGCATCTGGTGGAAGGCTTTATAATGGCAAATGACAAGCTACATCTGGTGGAAGGCTTTATAATGGCCAGCGTCAAGCTACATCTGATGGAAGGCTTTATAATGGCAAGTGACAAGCTGCATCTGGGGGAAAACTTTATAATGGCAAGTGACAAGCTGCATCTGGGGGAAAACTTTATAATGGCAAGTGACAAGCTATATCTGGGGGAAATCTTTATAATGGCAAGTGACAATCTACATCTGGGGGGAAGGCTTTATAATGGCAAATGACAAGTGGAAGGCTGGCCGCAAGCACGGAAGAACTTGCCATCTCTGGGTCTCCACCCACCCGTTCCCCCTTTTTCATATAATCATTTACTTATTTCATTTCTGCAGTCATATTCAGGGTATGCCCACTTTTAGGCATACTGACCAGCAGGCTAAGGCACACCTTAGGCCTTGGTAGTTAGGAATGTGATAGGAATGCGATACCCTATCACATTCCTATCACATTCCTAAGTGTAGACTCTGACTACAAGCTACATCTGGTGGAAGGCTTTATAATGACAAGTGAAAAGCTACATCTGGTGGAAGACTTTATAATGACAAGTGACAAGCTACATCTAAAGGAATGCTTTATAATGGCTAGTGAAAGACTGCATCTGGTGGAAGGCTTTATAAAGGTACGTAACAAGCTGCATCTATTGGAAAACTTTATAATGGCAAGTGACAAGCTACATCTGGTGGAAGACTTTACAATGACAAGGGAAAAGCTGCATCTGGGGGAAAAATTTATAATGGCAAGTGACAAGCTACATCTGGTGGAAGGCTTTATAATGGCAAGTGACAAGCTGTATCTGGGGGAAATCTTTATAAATGGCAAGTGACAAGCTACATCTGGGGGGAGGCTTTATAATGGCAAGTGAAAGACTGCATCTGGTGGAAGGCTTTATAATTGTAAGTGACAAGCTGCAACTGATGAAAGGCTTTAAAATGGGCAAGTGACAAGCTTCATCTGGTATAAGGATTTAAAATGGGCAAGTGACAAGCTGCAACTGATGGAAGGCTTTATAATGGCAAGGAAAAAGCTGCATCTGGTGGTAGGTTTTATAATGGTATTTGAAAAGCTGCATCTGGGGGAAAACTTTATAATGGCAAGTGACAAGCTACATCTGGTGGAATGCTTTAAAATGGGCAAGTGACAAGCTGCATCTGGGGGACAACTTTATAATGGCAAGTGACAAGCTACATCTGGTGGAAGACTTTATAATGGCAAGGGACAAGCTGCATCTGAGGGAAAACTTTATAATGGCAAGTGACAAGCTACATCTGGTGGAATGCTTTAAAATGGGCAAGAGACAAGCTTCATCTGGTGGAAGGCTTTAAAATGGGCAAGTGACAAGCTGCAGCTGGGGGACAACTTTATAATGGCAAGTGACGAGCTACATCTGGTGGAAGACTTTATAATGGCAAGGGACAAGCTGCATCTGAGGGAAAACGTTATAATGGCAAGTGAAAGGCTACATCTGGTGGAAGGCTTTATAATGGTAAGTCACAAGCTGCAGCTGGTGGAAGGCTTTAAAATGGGCAAGTGACAAGCTGTATCCAGTGAAATTATTTATAATGACAAGTGATTAGCTACATCTGGGGGAAGACTTTATTATGGCAATTGACAAGCTACGTCTGATGGAAGGCTTTATAATGACAAATGACAAGTTACATCTAGTGAAAGTCTTGAAAATGTGCAAGTGACAAATTGCATCTGGTGGAAGGCTTTATAATGGCAAGTGACAAGCTGCATCTCCTGGAAAGCTTTATAAAGGTAAGTGACAAATTGCATCTAGTGGAAGGCTTTATTAAGGCAAGTGACAAACTACATCTGGTGGAAGACCTTATAATGGCAAGTGACAAGCTGCATCTGGTGGAAGGCTTTATAATGGCAAATGACAAGCTACGTCTGGTGGAAGGCTTTATAATGGCAAATGACAAGCTACGTCTGGTGGAAGGCTTTATAATGGCAAGTGACAAGCTGCATCTGGGGAAGGCTTTATAATGGCAAATGACAAGCTACATCTGGTGGAAGACTTTATAATGACAAGTGAAAGACTGCATCTGGTGGAATACTTTATAAAGGTAAGTGACAAGCTGCATCTATTGGAAAACTTTATAATGGCAAGTGACAAGCTGCATTTGGTGGAAGGCTTTATAATGGCAAGTGACAAGCTACATCTGGTGGAAGACTTTAAAATGGCAAGTGACAAGCTACATCTAAAGGAAGGCTTTATAATGGCAAGTGAAAGACTGCATCTGGTGGAAGGCTTTATAATGGTAAGTGACCAGCTGCAACTGGTGGAAGGCTTTATAATGGCAAGTGACAAGCTGCATCTCCTGGAAAGCTTTATAAAGGTTAGTGACAAGCTGCATATGGTGGAAGACTTTATAATGGCAAGTGACAAGCTGTATCCAGTGGAAATCTTTATAATGGCAAGTGATAATCTGCATCTGGGGCAGGGGCGTACCTAGAGCATTTGGCACCCGGGGCGGATCCTATATCTGGCACCCCCCCACATTAAAATGTAAAAACACCCCACTGTGCCCCCTGCATACCTCTGTATCCTTCAATATCTCTTTGTCACTACTGTGTACCCCTCTCCACAACTGCACCTCTGGACCCCTTTACATTACACAGCACCTTGCACCTAAGGACCTTTTTACATTACACAGCACCTTGCACCTAAGGACCTTTTTACATTACACAGCACCCTACACCTCTGGACCCTTTTACATTACACTGCACCCTACACCACTGGACCCCTTTACATTACACTGCACCTTGTACCTCAGGACCCCTTTACATTACACAGCCCCCCACAGACACCCCCCCACAGTACAGACACCCCCACAGTGCAGACCCCACCCCCCCACAGTACAGACCCCCCCACAGTGCAGACCTCAACCACAGTACAGACCCCCCCACAGTACAGACAGCCCTACAGTGCAGACCCCCACCCCCCCACAGTACAGACACCCCCACAGTACAGACACATAATGTACCTCAGTCAGATGATAAGCGCAGGACATGCAAACACAGAACTGGTCAGGTGACGGGTCCCCTCCCCCTGTGTAGGGAGGAGGAGGGGGAGGCGGCTTCACTCTGCTCGGCTGACAGCCGAGACTGAACAGAGCCGTGGCGCGGCAACGAGAGAGGGGGATCGCTGCGGGTCCCGGGTGACACTCGGCTCGCACCCCCCCCCCTTCTTGCAAAGCCACTACAGGCTACGTGTGTTCTTCCTGTCACCGCCGCGGCTTAAACCCGCCGGCCCCGCTGTCTTCATTTCAGCCGCGGAGGGGGGGGGCGCCGGCCTGTCACCCGTGGCGGCCTGCCCCCCCATCCCCCACTTAGTACGCCTCTGATCTGGGGGAAGACTTTATTAAGGCAGGTGACAAGCTACATCTGGTGGAAGACCTTATAATGGCAAGTGACAAGCTGCATCTGGGGGAAGCTATTATAATGACAAATGACAAGCTGCATCTGATGGAAGGCTTTATAATGGCAAGTGACAAGCTACATCTGGTGGAAGACTTCATAATGGTAAGTGACAAGCTACATCTGTGTAAAGGCTTTATTATGGCAAATGACAAGCTACATCTGGTGGAAGGCTTTATAATGGCAAGGAAAAGGCTGCATCTAGTGGTAGGTTTTATAATGGTATTTGAGAAGCTGCATCTGTTGGAAAGGCTTTATAATGGCAAATGACAAGCTACATCTGGTGGAAGGCTTTATAATGGCCAGCATCAAGCTACATCTGATGGAAGGCTTTATTAGGGCAAGTGACAAGCTACATCTGGTGGAAGACTTAAAAATGGGCAAGTGGCAACCCGGGCAAGGGTTGTGGGGATGAGGCCCTTGTCCATTGACATCCTCCCCATGTTGAGGGCATGTGGCCTGGTACGGTTCAGGAGTGGGGGGGGTGCTCTCTCGTCCCCCCCTCAGGTTGCGTGCTCGGATAAAGGGTCTGATCTGGATTTTTGGGGGGAACCGCACGCGATTTTTTTTTAATTTGCGGCAGGGTTCTCCTTAATATCCATACCAGACCTGGAGGGCCTGGTAATTGAATTTGGGGGGCCCCCCCACACTTTTTTTTTTTTTATCAATTACTTTTATATGTATTGCCGGGAGCCGACAATTCATTATAGCCACGAGTGAGTTTTAAATGACTTTTTTTCCTTCAGAAATGACACTTTGTGCAGGGACAGTTCTAAGCACGGGAAACAAGCGCGACTTTACATGCATACTATACACACCCCCCAGGTACGAAATTCAAAGGAATATTTCACTTTTATTGTTTCACTTTAAGCATTATTAAAATCACTGCTCCCGAAAAAAAGGCAGTTTTTAAAACTTTTTTTTGCATTGATACATGTCCCCTGGGGCAGGACCCGGGTCCCCAAACACTTTTTATGACAATAACTTGCATATAAGCCTTTAAAATTAGCACTTTAGATTTCTTCCATAGACTTTTCGAATTTGCCGCGAACACCCCAAATTGTTCGCTGTTTGGCGAATAGGCAATGTTCGAGTCGAACATGAGTTTGACTCGAACTCGAAGCTCATCCCTAACGGAAGGAAGGAAAGGGGATAGAAGTGATCCCCGAAGTGGTCCCATTGAAGGCCCTGCAGAGAAATCACGGGAAGGTCTCAGTGAGCATTAGGAACACTAATACCACACCTGTGAAGGTACCGGCCAGCAATGCTGTTGGGCCAGGTGAACCCAGACACCCCAGTTGCACCATCTGACTTGAAGAAGGAAGAGCGGGATGAGATCACAGCAGAGAAGCTCTGTTCAGAAGACACCACCCTCCCACCAGAATGGAAGGAGAGGGCTAAGGCCCAACTCGCTCAATGGCAAACTATATTCTCCAAGAATGAGTTTGATGTAGGGTGTGCGAAGTGTGCCACCCACAAGATTCGTCTGCAGGAAGACAAACCGTTCAGAGAAAGAGTGCGGCGGGTTCCCCTGGGGGACCTAGAAGACCTACGTGAACAATTGGCAGAACTCAAGAGAGTGGGGATCATCAGGGAGTCCAGGAGCCCCTACACTTCTCCAATAGTGGTGGTGCGAAAAAAAAATGGGTCATTGAGGCTGTGCATTGACTACCGAACACTGAACAGAAGAACCATTCCTGATCAGTACACTACTCCTTGGATAGAAGACGCCTTGCAGAGTCTGTCAGGGGCCAAGTGGTTCAGTGTGATGGACCTGAAGAGTGGATACTATCAAATCCCTATGCACCTGAGGATAAAGAGAAAACAGCTTTCATCACCCCAGTGGGGTTCTTTGAATTTGACCGCATGCATGCCTCAGGGGTTGTCAGGAGCCCCAGCCACCTTTCAAAGGCTGATGGAGAAAACTGTGGGTGATATGAACCTGATTAAAGTATTTGTGTACCTGGATGACATCATAGTATTTGGCAGGACTCTGGAAGAGCATGAAGAGCGATTGGAAAAAGTCCTGAAGAGACTTCACAAAGAAGGCCTGAAGCTCTCCCTAGAGAAGTGTCAGTTCTATCAGCCCTCAGTTCACTACCTGGGCCACATCGTATCTGCAGAGGGGATAGCCACAGACCTTGAGAAGCTGGATGCCGTCACCTTTTGGCCGAGACCCACTAATGTGACCGAGCTTTGGTCATTCCTGGGGTTTTGCTCCTACTATCGAAGATTTGTAGAAGGGTTTGCCAAGATCGCCCATCCCCTCAATGAATTACTGAGGAGTGAAGGAGAGGATGATGTCCCAGAACCGGTCAAACCTGTGAAGTCCACCATGGGGCCTATAAAGCCTAAAGAGTCTATACAGGACCAGTGGACCACCAAGTGTGAAGAGGCATTCATCCAGTTAAAAAAAAGCCTAACCACTGCCCCCGTCTTGGCCTATGCAGACACCATGAAGCCCTATGAGTTACATGTTGATACCAGTCGAGATGGGCTAGGCGGGGTGCTATATCAAGAACACAATGGTCACCTACGGTCTGTTGCCTATGTGAGCAGGAGTCTGGTCCCCGCTGAAAAGAATTACCCCACGCACAAGCTTGAATTCCTGGCCCTAAAGTGGGCTGTAGTGGACAAGTTAAGAGACTAATCTATATGGGGCTGAATTCGTGGTCAAGACTGACAACAATCCACTCACCTACCTTCTCACTACCGCCAAACTGGATGCCACGGGACATAGGTGGTTGGCTGCCCTTTCAGGGCTCTCCTTTTCTTTTTTTTTTAACCACTTAACAACCACCTGCCGACAAATAACGTTGACAAGGTGGTTGCTTAACTCTGGGAGGACGTTATACAACGTCCTCCCAGAATCGCGCTCCCGCGCGCCCCCTGGGGCGCACACACGGGAATCTCCGTGACCGCTGGGTCCAGAGGACCCGGTGCATCACGAATCGCGGTAAATCACTGCTGATAGCGGCTGTTTACCACGTGATCGCTCCGTCAAATGACGGAGCAATCACTTGTAAACAGACCAGCGTCATGTGATGACGCCGGTTCCTCTCTCCCCTCTCTGTACCGATCGGTACAGTGTGAGCGGAGAGGGGGAGAGAGCGGATCATGGCAGCAGCACTGTGGGCTGGATCTGTGACAATTGCAGTCACAGATCCAGCCATCCATCCATCCCTGCTCAGCCATCCCTGTGCAATACCCTGCGCAATACTCTGCAATACCCTGCGCAATACTCTGCAATACCCTGCGCAATACTCTGCAACACCCTGCGCAATACTCTGCAACACCCTGCGCAATACCCTGCGCAATACTCTGCAATACCCTGTGCAATAATCTGCAATACCCTGCGCAATACACCCTGTGCAATACTCTGCAATACTCTGCGCAATACCCCCTGTGCAATACCCCGTGCAATACTCTGCCATACTCCGCAATGCCCAGCCATACTCCGCAATGCCCGGCCATACTCCGCAATAACCACTTCCCACCCGCCGGCCGTCATATGACGTCCTTGAATTTGTGCGGGAATATCTGAATGATGGGAGCAGCTACAGGCATCATTCAGATATTAGCTTTTTCAGCCGGCGATTCCCTACACCATAAGAACAATCATAGCGGCTGTTCCACTGCTTGATCATTCTTACCGGAGGCGAGAGGGGATGTCCCCCCCCCCGCCGCCCTCCGGTGCTTCTACCGACTCACCGCTACGATCAAAGCCAGGATTGTTTTTTTTTTGTTTTGTTTTTCAGGCTTCCCAGCCTAGAGGTGAGATATGGGGTCTTATTGACCCCATATCTCACTGTAAAGAGGACCTGTCAAGCCATATTCCTATTACAAGGGATGTTTACGTTCCTTGTAATAGGTATAAAAGTGATCAAAAAAAGCTTTGGGGCGGAAAAACATGTCAAACTAAAATAAATAAAGTAAAATGAACAATAAAATTTTTATTTTTTTTAAAGCGCCCCTGTCCCCGTGAGCTCGCATACAGAAGCGAACGCATACGTAAATCCCGCCCACATATGAAAACGGTTTTCAAACCACACATGTGAGGTATCTCTGCGAACGTTAGAGCGAGAGCAATAATTTTGGCCCTAGACCTCCTCTGTAACTCAAAACATGTAACCAGTAAAAATATTTAAAGCGTTGCCTGTGGGGATTTTTAAGTAGCGAAGTTTGGCACCATTCCACGAGCGTGTGCAATTTTTAAGGGTGACATGTTAGGTATCTATTTACTTGGCGTAACTTCATCTTTCACATTATGCAAAAACATTGGGCTAACTTTACTGTTTTCTTTTTTTTTAAGCACAAAACATTTTTTTTCCGTAAAAAACGCGTTAAAAAAATTGCTGCGCAAATATCGTAGGAGATAAAAAGTTGCAACGACCACCATTATATTCTCTAAGGTCTTTGCTAAAAAAACATATATAATGTTTTGGGCGTCTATGTAATTTTCTAGCAAACAAATGATGATTTTTACATGTAGGAGAGAAATGTCAGAATTGGCCTCAGTGTTCCAGAACGCCTGAAGGTGCTCCCTGCATGTTGGGCCTCTGTATGTGGCCACGCTGTGTAAAAGTGTCAGACATGTGGTATCGCCATACTCGGGAGTAATAGCAGAATGTGTTTTGGGGTGTAATTTGTGGTATGCATATGCTGTGTGTGAGAAATAACCTGCTAATATGACAATTTTGTTAAAAAAAAAAAAAAAAAAAAGAGAAAAAAACAATCTTGATTTTGCAAAGAATTTTGGGAAAAAATGACAACTTCAAAAAACTCACAATGCCTCTTTCTAAAAACCTTGGAATGTCTTCTTTCCAAAAAGAGGTCATTTGGGGGGTATTTGTACTTTTCTGGCATGTTAGGGTCTCAAGAAATGAGATAGGCCATCAGTACTTCAGGTGTGATCAATTTTCAGATATTGGCACCATAGCTTGTGGCCTCTATAACTTTCACAAAGACCAAATAATATACACCAATTTGTACTTATTTTTACCAAAGATATGTAGCAGTATAAATTTTGGCCAAAATTTATGAAGAAAAAATAGTAATTTACTAAATTTTATAACAGAAACGAAAAAAAAAAACATTTTTTTTACAGAATTTTCAGTCTTTTTTCTCTTATAGCGCAAAAAATAAAAAACCCAACGGTGATTAAATACCACCAGAAGAAAGCTCTATTTGTGTGAAAAAAGGGACAAAAAAATTATATGGGTACAGTGTTGTATGACTGAGTAATTGTCATTCAAAATGTGAGAGCACCGAAAGCTAAAAATTGGTCTGGTTATTAAGGGGGTTTAAGTGCCCAGTGGTCAAGTGGTTAACAAGAGAAACAGAGAAACAGGGTTCTCCTTTAGCCTGAAATACCAACCAGGAGTTGGGAATAGGGATGCAGACGCCCTATCCAGAAGGCCTCATGGCCTCAGTGACCCCACCAAGGAATGGGCTCAACTGACCCCAGAAGGAGTACGAGCCTTATATCAGGAAGCTGAAGGTCCAGGGCCGAAGAGATTGGGGTTTCGGCTGCTGGTGTGCCCAAATGCTACTGCAATGTAACCCAAGTGGGGGAAGAAGGCCTACCAAAGCTGTCAAAGAAGGACCTGAGGAAGGATCAGTTGGAAGACCCCCTGGGAAGACTGGTATTGAAGGCCCTGGAGGACCAATGCCCTGATATGCTTCACACAGACTCCCCAAAAGAGGCTCGACTGTTGCACCGAGAGTGGGACTGGTTGCAGTTACATCAAGGGGTGGTCTACCGAAGGGGCCCCTCTGATGGTCCGGAAGAGAAGTGGCAACTGTTCCTGCCCAGGAAGCACAGAGGGACGGCCCTTACTGCTCTTCATGACAATCTTGGCCGTCTGGGGCCTGAGAGAACTTTCCATTTAGTAAGAGATAGATTCTACTGGCCCTGCATGGGGGCTGAAGTTGAAGGTTACTGTCACGCTTGCATCCGATGTATCCAGGGAAAGACCCTGCCTCATCGAGCCGCCCCGATGGGCCATCTTCAGAGTCAGGGACCCATGGAGCTGGTGTGCATTGACTTCCTTTGCCTGGAGCCTGATCTGAGTGGACAAGGGAACATTCTAGTAGTAACTGATCATTTCATCAGATATGCCCAAGCATTCCCAACGAAAGATCAGCAAGCCTCGACAGTGGCAAAGGTCTTAGTGGAAAAGTTCTTCGTACACTATGGTTTACCCCAACGTATTCACTCGGATCAAGGGAGAGACTTTGAAAGTAACCTCATTAAAAGGCTGTTAGACTTGTTAGGTATCAAAAAGTCCAGAACCACTCCATATCACCCAAGGGGATGCTCAACCTGAACGTTTCAACCAAACTCTCCTAGACATGCTGGGGACTCTAAGCTCGGAGAAGAAACAGCACTGGAGAAAACATGTAGCTGCCATTGTGCACGCCTACAACAATACTGCAAATGATGCTACAGGATACTCTCCCTACCGTTTGATGTTTGGGCAGGAAGCTCGACTACCAGTGGACCTGGCCTTTGGCATATCCCTTGATCATACGTCAGCAACTTCCCACAAGGGGTATGTAGATCGCTTACGGAGGAGTTTGAAGACGGCCTATGAGAAAGCCCAAGCTATTTCAGACCAAAGGGGGCTGAGAAACAAGAAAAAATTTGATCTCAAGGTCAGAGTACAGGACTTACAGCCAGGGGTGCTGCTAAGAAATCTGGGTATCCCCGGAAAACACAAGTTGGCTGACCGCTGGAAGTCACAGCCATATGTCATCTGCAAGCAGTTACCAGGCCTACCAGTGTATCAGATTAGGTCAGAAGGGTGTGTAGGCCCATTAAAGACTTGGCATCGAAATCACCTACTGCCTCTCTCCGAAGCGGTTCACTTGCCTCCCATGTCAGATTTTCAGGTGACCCCCTCAACCTCTCAAGGGTCCCGACCAGTTACTAGGTCTCAGTGAATACCTCCAAGATGTGGAAGATGAAGACTCTGAGGATGAAGGGATGGAATCAGACTGGTTTTGGTCATCTCAACTAACAGAGCCCACGACCCCTCCGCTATCCCCATCTGCAGTGGCTGATACTGGAACTCTCCGACCAGAGGCCCCTGAGTTTGTGCCCTACAGTATGCTCTCCGAGGAACTCAAGAACGATTTGGCTTCCCTGCCAATAGGGGACTCTGAAGAGGTCTCACTCTCAGAAGGAGCTACAGAAGAGGTCACAGAGGAAGCAGAGTCTAATACTCCTGAGACTTTGATGCCTAAGGAGCAAAGAGAGATAAGAGTCATTCACCCTCCCAAGAGACTGACTTACGATCAATTGGGTGAATGCTCTGAAGAAGCCATACTTACTTCAAAAAGCACAATTGAGACGCCCGGTCCTTCCACTGCACATTTGGTGGAGGACAGCCCTAGCTCACCCCCTGGCACATGTGGTTGGGCCGTATCAGTTAAGGTGGCCTGTAGGCAGGACAACCTCCTCTCCAAAGCTTGGTGGGGGTTCCACTGCCTGGTTTTTTGAAAAATATGAATTCACTCATTCCTTGTCTACACTAACTGGTCTTTTTCTCCTTCGTGTATCTGAGTAAATCATCTAACAGGTCACAAACTACTGCCGTCTTTGGGGACCAAAGATTTAGAGTGGGGGCAGTGTGTAGCAGGGTGTCACTCTGGAACGTAACTTATAAATTACAGTCTTATAGTTTGTGACTAAAAGGAACTTAGCTCCCTCCGGTGTTCATTCATTATATTACTGCAACTTGTTCGGTTTAGCTATTATGGAGCAGAGCATCATGGACCATGTGGTACAGAGAGACAGAGACTCTACTGCTGTGGATGTTAAATAGACTACAATGCCCACAGTGCTACTGTGCTACCAGAGTGCATTGCACCACGCACAGCCTTCTGGGAGAATCTATTTAAGGCAAGGGAAAGCTTGGATCCGGCCTCTTGGGACGCCATCTTCAAGCCAGAAGGAAGCCTGTACCGCGGCCTGCTACAAGCGTGCTTAGGCCCGAGAAGCCTGGGCCCACAGTCACCAGAGCGGATCGCCTAGTCTGAGACAGATCCTTGTTGCAGTGTCCAGTCGCCTATCCACTAGCACTTTGTGAACGGCTGCGCGGAGGACCAGGGACTACAAGCTGCGGAGAAGCTGAGAACCGAGACACTCCAAACGGAACGTACCGGCGAGGCGAGGCCTCATTGGGTGAGAGGGCACTTGCCCACTGATATAAGTAACTGTATCACAGGAAGGTGGCTCTTATAGACTCACATACACTTTTTGGAAGTCACCGTGCCACGTGTAGAGATACATTACATGCGGCACTGCACATTTGGTGAGAGGATTGGCGTTTTGGTTATCAACACGATATATGCTTTGGGTGTTTGTTTTCTCTTTCTTTATACATTACATTGGATTACAAATAACTAATGTGTACCAACTAAGGCTAGCAGAAGACTAGCTTTAACCGGAAGGAACAATTACAGAATTCAGTTTGTCTGTCTGAGCTAATGCAGTAGGACACGTGTCTGTGGAATTGTCTGCTAGAGGGAGCCAAAGAGCGTATAGACTCACATATATGATACTGTTTGGGTTTATCTGTACAGTCATTGTTATTTCTGAGAGCTGGGTGAGACCTGGTGGAGAGGTACTCCAGTGCTGCCATTATTGCATTGGGGAAATCCCTCTACTGCTTACTTACTTAGGTCTGACTTCAGCTTGAGTTGTTCAAACCTGTTATTTAATCCCATACCATTGACTCTTACAGGGCCCTGTTGAAGTCAACTGTTACTTGTTTAATTCTGCTTTATCTTTCTTTCACCAAGTACACACTTTATTCTTGGTCAAACTGCATCTTGTGTGGAATCTTGTCTGTTACAGTTGGGATAGGTAACCAGTATAAAGTAACAGAATTTAACTGTATTTATATTACTGTATGGTGTCATAGTGGTTCCCAACTGCCAGTGGGTTTCACAATCGCTGTGTTGTCCAGTTGTGCCAAGGGAGGGTTTGAGACAAACTTCTGGGGTTGACAGGCAGAGCGTAGACCCAAATTCAAACCAGCATCTCCTACGGGGGTAGTGCTACATAGATCTTTAGTTATCCCTAGAGGGGTCACTGACACCAGCAGGATGAAAGAGGTCCTTATTCTTCTATATAGATCTTTAGTTATTACTAGAGGGGTCACCAGCAGGAGGAAGGAGGTCCTGATAGATCCTCCAGATCTTTATATCACTAGAGTAGTTGTCTCCAAACTGTGGCCCATGGGACGGATACGGCCCTTAGCTTAATTTTATCTGGCCCTTGGGGCACATTTCATTTACTGACACAAACGAAGGGGCACAACTCTTCCCAATGACACCAACAATGGGACCCAATGACTCGAATGATGGGGCACAATTCCTCCCACTGGCACTAATGATGGGGCATTATGTACTCCACTGATGCTGGTACATTTTCTACTCACAATGGCCACCGTCCGCCCCCCCCCCCCTAAAGTCTGAAGGACAGTAAACTGGCCCTTTGTTTAGAAAGTTTGAAGACTTGCACTAGAGGGGTCACCAGCAGGAGGAAGGAGGTCCTGATTTCCCTAAATACTGTAGAACTTTAGTTGGACCTCATTTAGAATACTTACAAAAAGATATTGATATAGAGTCCAGAGATGCGCTATAAAAAAGTAGTGATAAAACATTTAAGGAGAGACTTCGGGAACTTAAATACTGAAAAGTCTATAATATACAAAATATAATAAAAAAATAAAAAAAAGACAAGTAGGTTTCTACTTGGGTGCTCTGTGCAATAGAACTGCACAGAGCGGCCCCAAACCTCCTCTACTTGGGCCCCTCGCTGGCGCTCTCAGGTCTTCCTCGTATTGGTGGCCTCAATAGAAAGCCGCTCCCTATGACGGATCAAACCAAAGGCCAGCTGCCTGAATTCATTGACACAACAGACAGCGAGGCTCAGCCCCTCCCCCCTGCTTCCTCATCACTGGGTTTGACTGACAGCAGCGGTAACCAATGCCTTCTGCTGCTCTCAGCCAAGCTTGTGAAAGCGGGCAGAAGAGAGAGCAGCTGCAGATAGACACTGTACTGGATTGAGTGAGGGCTCAGGTAAGTATAAGGGGAATGAGGGGTTGATAAATTTTGTTAACAAGAACTGGTACTTGACCGTGTCAGTGTCTGCAAAAATAGCCCTTTGAATTGGTGTTAGTGCCTGAAATAAGAGCACTCAGCATTGGTGTCAGTGGTAGCTGTCATAGCTTCCAGTATTGGTGTAATTGCAATTATTGCCACCTGCAGTTGTTTCAGTGCCTGCAATAATAGACCCTGGCATTGGTGTCAGTGTGTCCAATGATAGCCTCTAGCATTGGAAGGAAAGGGAGAGGAAGGGAAGGGAGAAGAAGGGAAGGGAAAGGATGGGAAGGGAGAAGAAGGGAAGGGAGAAGAAGGGAAGGGAAAGGATGGGAAGGGAGAAGAAGGGCAAGGGAAGGGAGAGGAAGGGAAAGGAAAGGATGGGAAGGGAGAGGATGGGAAGGGAGAGGATTGGAAGGGAGAGGATAACAGAGGGGAGGAAGGGAAGAGAGTGGAAGAAAAAGGAAAGGATGGGAAGAGAAAGAGGATGGCAAGGGAAAGGAAGGGATGGAAAAGCAAGTGTCAACACTCACAATTGGTGTTAGTGGCAGCAATCATAGCCCCCACATTGGTGTCAGTGTCTGCAGTAACAGCCCCCAGCATTGGTGTCAGTGGTGGCAATAATAGTGTCAGTGCCTGAAATAAGTGCACCCAGCATTTGTGTCCGTGGCGACAGTCATAGCCCCTCACATTGGTGTCAGTGCCTGCAATAATAGCCCTTTGCATTGGTGTCAGTAGTGGCAGCAATAGCCCCCAACATTGGTGTCAGTGGCAGCAATAATAGCCCCCTGCTTTGGGGCCAGTGTCTGTAATAAAAAAAAACAGCATTGGTGTACCTGTCTACAGTAACAGCCCCCAACATTTTGGTGTCAGTGGCAGCAATAATTGCCCCCTGCATTGATGTCAGTACCTGCAATAATAGTCCTCAGCATTGGTGTCAGTGGTGGCAATAATAACCTGCAGTATTGGTGTCAGTACCTGCAATAAGAGCACCCTCCATTGCTGTCAGTGGCAGTAATCATAGCTCCCAGCATTAGTTTTAATTGGTGGTGATAATAGTTCCAAGCATTGGTGTCAGCGTATGCAGTAACGTCCCCAACATTGGTGTCAGTGGTGGCAATAATAGCCCTCAGAATTGGTGTCAGTGCCTGTGTTCCATCAGAATAGGCAACCCATCAGATTAGGTAAAAGGAAGTGACATTCCCACAGCTGCGCATGCGATCCACCGCTACCAGGTTTGCTAATCTGACAGAACACCTGCAGTCAGAAGGCGGTAGTGGTCATCTTACCACACCCAGCTACGTCTTGAACTTCAGAGTAATTTTAGCAATAAAGTGAGCATATATAGCGCTACCCCCAGTTAAGAGGGCCGCTGGTATTGTTTTCGGGCCCTCACTGCACTGTCAACCCCCGGCATTCTACTCTAACCTCTCCTGGCACAGTTTGTCTAGGGAATGATGAAATCACAATCCCTCTGTAATTCTCTATGACACAATACCACAATAAGGCACACAGTGATAAAGCAGCACAGTAATTGACACAGATAACCAATATACTTAACTATAAGGCTTTTACTGTAAATAAAGGTATGAAAAAAGCACAGCATACAATAACACATGCAGAGCCCTGCAATGATGTAATACTTAGCAATACTGTAAGGTGTTCAAGACTGTTATACACCGAATAATAAACCCCGCTGCAGCTATCCTCCCTCGTGAGCAATATGGCGCTCAGCAAAGTCCTATGCTACCCAGTCAGGCCTGACTATTTTTAGGGCACAGCCTTAATGAGAAGAATCTTCGCATGCAAACTCGGTGGTGCACATCAGGAACGATATTTGTAATCCAAAGGGAACTGGCTTATCACGGTAGTAACTCCCAGGAGACTAACAAACTCAGTTCTGCAAGTAGTCTCCTGCGTGGGTAATTGAAATCACTAAATAAAAGGCCAGAAACAGTTTTGGGCCTAAAGAGTACTTGTGCTATAGCTTTGAGCAGGTGCTCTCTCACCCAACCGGACTCAGTCCTTGTCCGATACTTCCACTGCTGTGTCTTGATACACAGGGTCTACGATAGTCGGGTCTTCGGTCCTCCTGATAGCAGCGAGAGAGCAGTAGAATCAGGTGCCCCCCAGGCTCCGCAGTGAAGTGGAAGGCTCTTTGGAAATGTGCAAGGCCCAGGCTTCAGGCCTTGCACCAGCAGCAGGTTCACACAGGGATCCTCTTACAAGCAGGGCGGTGTTCAATAGAGAAAGAATGGGCTCCGCCTCTCCCTTATAAACCCCACCCCAGGAGTCTCTGTGCGGAGCAAAGCACCCTGGGTGTCCCATTGTCTGCTGGGTAACGTAGTCTCTGAGGGATTAAAGGGGAATACCCCGCTACACACTCCCCCCACTTAGAATCTTTGGTCCCCAAAGA
This sequence comes from Rana muscosa, assembly GCA_029206835.1. NCBI lineage: Eukaryota > Metazoa > Chordata > Amphibia > Anura > Ranidae > Rana > Rana muscosa. Next base: position 1,615,648 of record CM055125.1, read on the forward strand.
CAGTAAATTTACAGTAGCAAAGGAACTTGACAGGGGAATCTCCCACCAGGCATGGTGGGGAAGATTGCCATGCCCACAGGCCACATTGGTAGAAGTAGCCTGCCTAACTGTGCCAGAGAGTGAGTTGGGGTTGCCCTCCACCAAATGCACAGTGGAGGGACCAGGGTTTTCTACAGTCCTTCTGGCTGTCACCACTGTGTCCTCTGAACTCTCCCCCATCTGGGTATAAATTAGCCTCCGGGGAGGACGGATGGTTCTCATTGATCTCTGTTCTCTGGGTGTAACTGACTCAGTCGCCACAGGCTCTTCCTCCTCTTCCTCTGGAACAGGTGAAGGAGTTCCCATCGGTTCTTGAGCCTCCGGCTCAGATGCAGGAAGGTACATGGAGTCTTCTGGATCTTCCTCAGGGAGTGAGTCGGTGGCACCTTCCCAAGTTTCAAACTGAGGGCTGGACGGAATAAATTCCGTGGCTTCCACATTTAGTGTACTATCCACAGTGCCTTCAAAAGGTGGGAGATCTATGGAAAGAGGTGCGGGGCCCTGGGACGGCCACAACCATTCAAGCTCCTCTTCCTCATCTCCGCTTGGCTCAGAGACATTCATTTCCCCAGATTGATGTGTCTGAGACCGAGTATTCGGCCTAGGAGTATCCAGGATTGAAGTTGGCTCAGGGGAATTCTGTACAGGAGGTATCCGAACTGCCTCAGAAAGTGGAAGTAGATGGTTTCGGTGCCAGGTCTTCAGAGGCCCTACTTTCCCTTCTGGCTTCAATTGGTACACTGGCAACCCTGGTAACTTCTTGCAGATCACATAGGGTTCTGGTCTCCATCTGTCTGCCAGCTTGTGTTTCCCAGGGACTCCCAAGTTCCACAGCAACACTCTGTCTCCAGGTTGCAAGTCCTGGATCCGAACCTTCAGATCAAAGTTCCTCTTGTTGCGGGTTCCTCCTTGATCCGAGGCTGCTTGGGCTTGTTCATAGGCCAACTTCAGGCTCTGTCTCAGCCTATCCACGTATCCCTTGTGAGAAGTGGCTGAGGTGTGGTCTATGGAGGTACCAAAGGCCCGGTCTTCGGGTGGTCTTGCCTCTCTTCCAAACATAAGTCTATAGGAAGAGTACCCAGTGGCATCACTTGTTGTGCTATTATAAGCATGCACTATTGCTGCTATGTGCTCGCTCCAGTGTTGTTTTTTCTCGTTACTTAAGGTCCCCAGCATGTTAAGCAAAGTCCTGTTGAACCTCTCCGGCTGAGCATCCCCTTGTGGATGGTAAGGAGTGGTCTGGGTCTTCTTGATTCCTAAAGAGTCCAGAAGTTTCCGGATCAGCCGACTCTCGAAGTCCCTCCCTTGATCCGAGTGTAGGCGTTGCGGTAGCCCGTAGTGCACAAAGCATTTCTCCATGAGTACTTTGGCCACAGTGGAAGCCTTTTGGTCTTTGGTTGGGAAGGCCTGGGCATACCGGGTGAAATGATCGGTTATCACCAGAACATTTCCTGGTCCACTCAGGTCAGGTTCAAGACAGAGAAAATCAATGCATACCAAATCCAAGTGTCCTTGACTTTGCAGGTGGCCCATTGGGGCAGCTTGATGAGGTAGTGTTTTCCGTTGGATGCAGCGTGCACATGAGTGGCAGTATGCCTCCACTTCAGCCCTCATGCAAGGCCAGTAAAACCGGCTCCTGATGAGTTCGAAGGTTCTCTCTGCTCCTAGGTGGCCATGATTATCGTGTAGGGCAACCCAAGACAGTCTCCCGATGTTTCTCTGGTAGAAACAGTTGCCACTTGTCTTCCAGGTCATCAGAGGGGCCCCTTCGGTAGACCACCCCTTCATGCACCTGTAGCCTCTCCCACTCTTTATGCAGCAGGTGGGCTTCCTTCGAAGGATGATGCAGAAGCTTGTCCGGATCCTGATCCTCCAGGGCTTCCAGGACCAATTTCCCTAGGGGGTCTTCTAGTTGGTCACATCTTAGTTCTTTCTTGGACAGCTTCGGCAAGTCATCCTCTCCAATTTGGGTCACACCACAATATGGTTTGGGGACTCCTACCACTGTAACTCCTATCTCTTCTGCTCTGGATCCACCACTGGCTTGGAGTTCAGCTCCCTGACAAAGAGCTCACACCCGCATCTGGCGTCACCTGGGTCCAGTCTTCTGTACTGCCGGTGGGAGCATGAGAACTTCTGGACAAGGCATCCGCATCTCGGTTTCCAGCTCCAGGTCTGTATTTTAGGCTGAAATTGAACCCAGAGAGCGCAGCCAGCCATCGGTGGCCCATGGCATCCAGCTTGGCTGTGGTGAAGAGATAAGTGAGGGGGTTGTTATCAGTTTTCACGATAAATTCAGCCCCATACAGGTAGTCCTTTAGTTTGTCTACTACGGCCCACTTTAGGGCTAAGAACTGTAACTTGTGGGTAGGATAGTTCTTTTCAGCTGGGGTTAAGCTCCTGCTCACGTATGCAACGGGTCGTAGTTGCCCTTCATGCTCCTGGTAAAGCACACCTCCCAGACCATCATGACTGGCGTCCACATGTAGTTCATTTGGCTTCTTGGTGTCTGCATAGGCCAAGACAGGGGCAGTTGTCAATCTCTTCTTCAAACTGATGAAGGCTTCTTCACACTTTCCATTCCACTGGTCTTCAACTGACTACCCCGGCTTCCGGGGGCCTGAGTCATCCTCCTCTCCCTCTGTCTTCAACAGTTCATTCAACGGTCTGGCAATTCGTGCGAACCCTTCTACGAACCTTCGATAATAGGAGCAGAAACCCAAGAAAGACCTGAGCTCCGTCACTGTGGTGGGCTGTGGTCAGGAGGTGACTGCCTCCAACTTCTCGGGGTCTGTGGCTACCCCCTCTTCGGACACTATGTATCCCAGGTAGTGGACTGACGACTGGTAGAACTGACACTTCTCTGGTGAAAGCTTGAGTCCCTCGTCACTGAGTCTCTTCAAGACTTTCTCCAGCCTTTCTTCATGCTCCTCCAGAGTTCTCCCAAAGACGATGATATCATCTAAGTATACCACAACTTCGATGAGGTTCATGTCTCCCAGTCTTCTCCATCAGGCGCTGGAAAGTGGCAGGGGCTCCAGACAGACCTTGGGGCATCCGGTCAAATTCAAAGAATCCCACAGGGGTTATGAAAGCTGTCTTCTCCTTATCTTTCGGATGCATTGGGATCTGGTAGTACCCACTCTTCAGGTCCATGACACTGAACCACTTGGCTCCAGACAAACTCTGTAGGGCATCCTCTATCCTCGGGGTGGTGTATTGGTCGGGTATCGTTCTCCTGTTGAGGGTCCTGCAATCTATACATAGTCTCAACGACCCATTCTTTTTCCTGACCACCACAATCAGAGAGGCATAGGGGCTTCTGCATTCCCAGATAACACCGGTCCTCTTGAGCTCTGCAAGCTGTTCCCTCAAGTCTTCCAGGTCGGCTAGAGGAACTCGCCGGACCCTTTCCCTGAAGGGCTTGTCTTCCTGGAGGCGGATTCGATGAGTGGCACTTTTGGCACATCCCACATCGAACTTATCTTTTGAGAAAATCTTCCTCCATCTAGTCAACTGGGCCTTTGCCTCTCCTTCCAAGCCCGTGGCAGGTTCGGGTTCTCCATGCAGAGCTTCTCCCAAGTAGTCCTTTCTCCCTCTGTCTTCTCCACGTCTGACAAGACAACTGGGGCAGCAGGGCTCACTTGGCCCAGCAACATCCTGGCTGGGATTTCCATGGGGGCATCAGTAGTGTTTCTGATGCTTACCGGCACCTTGCAGTGTGCCTTCTTCAAAGCTCTTAGCGGGACCACTTCAGGGATCACTTCCAGGCCTGAATGTTTCTCCCTTGGATCTGGTTCCAACACGACAAATGGGCCAGGTTGCTCCCAAGTAAGCTTCACAGTGGCCCTGAGACAGGTTACCTCGCCGGGCTGCAACATTATTCCCTTCTTCTCCAGCCTCCAGACTTTCCCTACCCCCTCTTCTGGGGCCTTCTGCTCCAAGACTAGTCGCTAATAGGCTAGTCTTAGCATCGGGTGGATCCTGGTGGCTGTGGGGTTCTTCCCTTGTGCTAAGGGAGTCAGAAGTCTTCTGACCAAGTCTGTATTGGTCCCTATTATGAGGGAACTCCTTGTTGGCTCCGGGTGGTCGAGGGTAAACTACTGCCAGAGTATCAAACACCTCAGCCCTCCCGGCCACCGAGGGATCAAAGGTCAACTTTATGGAGAGATAGCCATCGTAGGGAAACCTCTGCATTCCGATTCCCCATATCTCTAAGTTTTCGAGTTTTTGGATGGGTAGGTGACTCAGATGCTTATCATAAAAGTCTCTATATAACAGGGTTACTTGTGCCCCAGTATCCAGGATGGCCTTTGTGTAGACTCCCTCCACTTGAATGGGTACTAGTGGTGAGGGCTCTACCAGCTTTTCTGGGAATGGTCTCGGAGGGGTCTCTTTCCTTTGATCCCTGCGTTTTCCTTTAGGAGTTTTCTTCTTCCACTTTTTCCTGGACCACAGTCCCTCTTGGGCTTGGTATGCATTGATATCTCCATTCCTCTTGAGTGTGTACTCCCGCTGAGGGACATTATTCCTTTTTGGAGGGGGTTTGCCTCCTTTCTTGCTAGACTTCTCATGTTGTTTGGATCCAATAGAGGTTTCTGGAGATTGCGGGCACCCGGTTGACTCCTTCATCGGGGCCCTCTGAAGTTTTCGACCGTCTTGCGGTATCTGGATGCAACTTCATTTGGGCTGGTGCATTCTGCTCTAACATGCCCAATTCCCCAGCACGTTATCAACCTCTTAGGCTTCTGTACTAGTTCCGTATTGGAGCTAGGAGTTTTTTTTGGTTCCTCTGGCATGTTCTTATTGTGTAGCGCGGAGGCCTGGCTGGTCAGCATGGACACCATTTCTACTAGTTGTGACACCTGGGTCTTTAGGAGTTCAACTTCTGAATCGCCTTCTTCTGCACTTAACATTCTGACTCGGGCAGTTGGTTCGGTATGTTGACTCCTCCTTTTGTCTTCCAACATAGCCTCCTCCTCCCTGACTATCCGGATCAAGTCGGGGTATTCCAGGCTGCTCCCGTCCTGCCGGGTACGTAGCATTAATGCAATTGGGTCCAAGGGTTGAGCTCCCCTCAACACCTGCTGGGCACGGGCCTCATCCACTTTTCTTGGATCGATCCCTTTCTTCAGTAGGATCTGATGCAGGATCTTATCCAGACGTCTTATGAATTCTGACAGCTTCTCTCCCTCCTTTTGGTAGCAGTGCTCCAGCTGGTAAGTGAGTTCAGTGACCTTTTCCGTTCCACCGAACACATTCTGCAGAATATCCAGATAATCCTGTGCATTGCAGTCTTTCTTGCTCAGCTTGAGGTTACGTATGGCCTCCAGAGCAGGCCCCTTTAAGCTTTCCGCAATCCTTTGTTTTTTTTGTTGTTCTGGGACCTCCCATTCTTCTAGGGCCTGAGCGGTGCCGTCTAGCCACTCTTTAAATCCCTCTTCCACTGAAGGTACAGGTTTCTTCCCAGAAAAAGTCCTGAGTTTCTTGTCTCCTGACATCGGGTAGTCTGGAGGGTCCTTTTTACACTTGGCCACAATCTCCCCCAGGACAGCACATAATTCTGAGCTAAGGGTGGTCAGTGGTGGTGAACCGGGACCCTGTGGTTGGGCGCTTCCTTTTGTGCTGGGGCCTTCTGTAGATGTGGATGTAGGGCCATCTTTATTCTCTTCTGGGTGTATCAGGAGGAGTTCTACCTGATTTGTAGTTTTTATGCTGGCCCCCTTGAAGTAGTCAGAGATTCCGTTCCTCCACTCACACAATGCATAGGTGTGGGGATTTACAGTATCCATCTTCATGTCAATCACCCATGGTTTCCTGTCCGTGGACAATGCCCTCAAGACTGGAGTTAGCTGCTCCTCTACCCAGGCCTCTCTCTGGATTTCAACCACCAGGCCATTTCCAGGTAGGATGCCTTCCTCCCTGCACCACCGGGCTACGGCAGCAGGGTCCATGCTGGTGCTTCCGACCGGCTTGATTGCAGAGTGCAGCATACAGGAATCCCGGACTCGAGCCCCCACGTATAGCGCTACCCCCAGTTAAGAGGGCCGCTGGTATTGTTTTCGGGCCCTGTACACTGCACTGTCAACCCCCGGCATTCTACTCTAACCTCTCCTGGCACAGTTTGTCTAGGGAATGATGAAATCACAATCCCTCTGTAATTCTCTATGACACAATACCACAATAAGGCACACAGTGATAAAGCAGCACAGTAATTGACACAGATAACGAATATACTTAACTATAAGGCTTTTACTGTAAATAAAGGTATGATAAAAGCACAGCATACAATAACACATGCAGAGCCCTGCAATGATGTAACACTTAGCAATACTGTAAGGTGTTCAAGACTGTTATACACCGAATAATAAACCCCGCTGCAGCTATCCTCCCTCGTGAGCAATATGGTGCTCAGCAAAGTCCTATGCTACCCAGTCAGGCCTGACTATTTTTAGGTCACAGTCTTAATGAGAAGAATCTTCGCATGCAAACTCGGTGGTGCACATCAGGAACGATATTTGTAATCCAAAGGGAACTGGCTTATCACGGTAGTAACTCCCAGGAGACTAACAAACTCAGTTCTGCAAGTAGTCTCCTGCGTGGGTAATTGAAATCACTAAATAAAAGGCCAGAAACAGTTTTGGGCCTAAAGAGTACTTGTGCTATAGCTTTGAGCAGGTGCTCTCTCACCCAACCGGACTCAGTCATTGTCCGATACTTCCACTGCTGTGTCTTGATACACAGGGTCTACGATAGCCGGGTCTTCGGTCCTCCTGATAGCAGCGAGAGAGCAGTAGAATCAGGTGCCCCCCAGGCTCTGCAGTGAAGTGGAAGGCTCTTTGGAAATGTGCAAGGCCCAGGCTTCAGGCCCAGGCTTCAGGCCTTGCACCAGCAGCAGGTTCACACAGGGATCCTCTTACAAGCAGGGCGGTGTTCCAAAGAGAAAGAATGGGCTCCGCCTCTCCCTTATAAACCCCACCCCAGGAGTCTCTGTGCGGAGTAAAGCACCCTGGGTGAACCATTGTCTGCTGGGTAACGTAGTCTGAGGGATTAAAGGGGAATACCCCGCTACATATAAATAAATACAGGGGGTCCCCGGGTTACGAACCCGTTAGGGACCTTCCTCCTGTTTGTATGTCGGAAATGTTCGTAATTCGGCCGCACATGCGCAGACCGGCAATTACGGACATTTCCGATGTTTTCGATGTTCCGTTGAATGCCATCCTGCGCATGCGCGGCCAATTACGGACATTTCCGACATTTCCCGAGGCTCCGTCTGGACGCGCATGCGCAGAACAGCCGACGGTCCACCCAAAATGGCAGAGGGTCGCAGCAGCGCCCGATTCGTAAGTAGGAGAGGTTCGTAACTTCAGCGTTCGTAAGTCGGGGACCCCCTGTATAGTATATTGATATCTGTGATGCTGTTTAGATGTTTAACTGTGAAAGGCTAAAGGTTTAGTGCAGAGTAGTGCGGGGTGTACCAACATGGCCTCCGCCATCTTCCTACTGCTGCCGTCCAGCTTCTTTCAAAATGTAACATCCAAACAGCATTACAGATGTCAATATACTATATTTCTTTTTCGTACATCACGGGACACAGAGCGACTTAGTCATTACTAATGGGTTATATAGTTTACCTTCAGGTGTTGGCACTGGCCAATTCCAAACCGGAAGTACCCTCCCCTATATAAGCCCCTCCCACCCGGGAGCACCTCAGTTTTTTGCCAGTGTCTAAGGTGTTGGCCAAAGAGTAACATGTGTTTTCACTGGGCTTGCGTACAGGTTCTTTTGGGCCTTAGTAAGCTGTTCCGGATCCCACCAAAAAAGCTTCATAGCTAAACGGTCGGTACCCGGGCCTTGCAGCAGAAGAGCAAGGTTTTGCCTGTAATGCTTCTCTTAGGAGGGCTGGACCCTGGGATCCAGAGCTCTGGTCATACCCACGACCAAGATGTTGTCTGTGCAGGGTGCTATACAGGTCCAGGGGAGTGGAATCCTTGGGAACCCGGTCCCTGAAGGTTTAATTACAATGCCTGCCGTGATAGGTGAAGTTTGGACTTCTGTGGACCAAACAAAGTCCTGCGGCGGGGATCAGGTAAGTGGGGGCCCCCAGGAACTTGGTTCTATTGGGGGACCCCCAAGCCTAATTTGTCTTTCTGTCTGTTACCTAACGGTATTCCCGCTAAATATCTGTGTTTGCCTATAACTACTGAAAATGTAAAATTTTAATAGTAGTCAAGAAAAAAAAAAAAAAAACAGGGACCGCGGTACCTGTGTTAAACCACTAGAGGCCGCTGTAGTCCATTTTTCTTGTCATGTGGATCTTTGGTTTTCTCAAGTCAAAAGATCCAGGCAGCTGGTAAGTTTCTCTGTGGGAATCCACTTCCTCTGCCCTGTTGCTGCGTTCATCCACCGCACAGGCCCTCCGGCAAAAAGGGCCCTGGCTCCTAGTCCCCTGTTTGATTTTCGAAAAGGGCGCCATTGGCGCACGGGCGCGCGCGCGGGCGCGTGCACGCGCCTCCTATGAAAAAAAGGGGCGGGGCGGGTGGATGACGCTCGATGCGCGCCGCGGCGCTTCTGCGCATGTGCGGGCGTCCCAGCATGGTTAAAAGACACAGTACAAGTGTCAGCTGCATGCAAACAGAGCTAGCAACAAACAGTGGCACACAGAGGCGGTTGATGCAGGCATCCCCATAGAAAGGCACTTTAGTGGACACCAGCTGGTATATAGCAGCACCTGTGTTAGACTATTACCAGCAAAAATTGGTGTATGACGACGGGAATACCTCAGCTTTGTGCTTAAAGGATATGTCGTCCAGACGCTCCGGAAATAGATCTTCCAGGAAGCCAAAGGGGTCTCCATCGGGCTCTGAGGATATTGGGCATGCTTGTACTGCACCAATCTCCCCTGAGAATTCAGAGGTCAGTAGCCGTAGAAACCCCGCAGGAATGCCTGGTGCTGCGGCTGTCCCCAGTCCACCTGCTCCTGTGTATATAACAGAGGAGGTTTTATCCTCAACTCTGGGAGGATTGGAAGAGAGATTAACAGCATTGATCGCTGCTTCCCTGTCTCAGGAAAAGCGCGTCCGATCTCCGTCTCCTCCTTCAGAGTGCCTGTTAGTGGAGGAACAGCCCCACACAGAGATCGACCTACCTGAAGGGGATCAGGATGAGGTTGATTCAGTTATGGAGGAATCAACAGTGGAAGAACCTTTCTCAGCTTCTCAGGCTGAAAGATTATGGGTTCAGTCTCTGACTAATATGGTCCGATCAGCATTTAAAATGCCTCTGGCGGAACCACCATCCACTACGGTTTCCTCGCTAGGGTCGCTAAAAGCTCCCCAGGCTGTCTGTTCCTTCCCAATCCACCCTTTATTAGAAGGGCTTATTTACCAGGATTGGGAGCATCCTGATAAAATATTTGCTCCCCCCAAGAGATTTCCGGTGATCTATCCCATGGAGGATAAGTTCATAAGAAAATGGAGGGTCCCTACAGTGGACGCAGCCATCTCTTCTGTTAACAAATCACTGACATGTCCAGTAGATAATGTTCCAATGTTCAAAGACCCAATAGATAAAAAATTGGAGTCTTTACTAAAATCTGCTTTCTCTACAGCAAGTATGGTGACACAACCTGCGGTAGCAGCGATTGGAGTCTGCCAAGCAGTGAAAGATCAGTTGAAACAAGTCTTAAGGGACTTACCAGATCAGCAGGCTCATGCCCTAGCTGACCTGCCTAGAGCCTTGTGTTTTGCGGTGGACGCCATAAAGGATACAATCCAACAGGCCTCCCGCTTTACGCTGTCTATAGTACATATGCGTAGGCTTCTGTGGCTCAAAAACTGGTCTGCTGAAGCTCCCTGTAAAAAACTGCTGGTTAGCTTCCCATTTCATGGAGAACGCTTATTTGGAGAAGATCTGGACAAATATATCCAGAAAATTTCTGCCGGTAAGAGTTCACTCTTACCGGTTAAGAACAAGGGTAGAAGTCCTTCTTTTAAGAGGCCTACTTCTCCAGTCCCGGGCACATCGGCTGTGAAGCAGTTCCGACGGCCTCCGCGGGCAAATTCAGGGGGCAGAAATCAGGGACAATCACAGGGTAACAAGAAGCCCTGGATCAAGAGAGGTACAAAACCTCCCCCCAAGGCATGAAGCGTTGCCCCCACTCAATCGGGTGGGGGGAAGACTTCAGTTGTTCACAGAGACCTGGCGGGACACCATCAGAGACAGATGGGTGCTCTCCGCAGTAAGTCTGGGATACAAGCTGGAGTTAAAAGGCACTCCTCCTGCCCAATTTATGAGGTCAAACGTGCCAAGAGATCCCCAAAAGAGAGGATCCCTCCTTCTGGCACTAGAACAACTATTGCTCCAAGGTGTAATCATGAAGGTTCCCCTGGAAGAAAGCGGATTCGGGTTTTACTCGAACCTTTTCACAGTCCCCAAACCAAATGGGGACGTGAGGCCCATATTAAATCTAAAAGGGCTAAACAAGTTCCTAAATATCAGGACTTTTCGGATGGAGTCGATCTGATCGGTGGCCACCGCCCTACAAGGGCAGGAATGGCTAGCCTCGATCGACATAAAGGATGCTTACCTGCATATTCCCATCTTTCCGGCCCACCAGAAATTTCTACGCTTTGCAGTAGAAGGGCGCCATTTTCAGTTCAGAGCCTTACCTTTCGGTCTGGCCACAGCACCACGAGTGTTCACAAAAATTCTGGCCCCATTATTGGCCAATCTAAGAACACAGGGTGTAACGATAATGGCATATCTAGACGACCTGCTACTAATAGACCACTCAGTGGAAAAGCTGGAAGTAGCTATTCACAAGACAATCGAGTATCTGGAATATCACGGTTGGATTATCAACCGGGACAAGTCAGCTCTAAGACCAGTCAAAAGTCTGGAATACTTAGGGCTAAGGCTGGATTCAAATCAGAGAAAGATTTTCTTACCTCCAGAGAAGGTGTCGTCTTTAAAAGATTTGACCCACTTAGTGGGTACAAAAAGAAAACCATCCATACGCCTCTGTATGAGGCTGCTGGGAAAGATGGTGGCTTCATTCGAAGCGGTGCCCTACGGTCAATTCCATTCAAGGAATTTGCAAAGGGCCATACTGTCAGCCTGGAACAAAAAAGTTCAGGCTTTAGACTTACCAATGTCCCTGTCCCCTTCCGTTCGCAAGAGCCTCCATTGGTGGTTGGTGCCCCAGAATCTGGAAAGAGGGAAACCCTTCAGTCCGGTTTCTTGGAAGGTGGTCACTACAGATGCCAGCCTCATAGGCTGGGGGGCAGTACTGGAACAATGGTCTCTCCAGGGCAAGTGGTCAGAAGCAGAAAAGGCCCTGCCCATCAATCTCTTAGAGATACGAGCAGCCCGGTATGCCCTAGTAGCATGGACATCCAAACTCCAAGGGTCCCCTGTCAGAATTCAATCAGACAATGCCACGGCAGTGGCATATATCAATCACCAGGGTGGCACCAAGAGTCGTGCAGCCCAGAGGGAAGCAAATTGCATCCTGGAGTGGGCAGAAAAATATGTCCCAGCCATATCCGCGGTTTTCATCCCAGGAGTGGAAAATTGGAGAGCGGACTTTCTAAGTCGCCAACAATTGTGCCCGGGGGAATGGTCTCTTCACCCCGAGGTTTTCCAGGCAATATGCCAGCGGTGGGGAACACCGGATGTAGATCTGCTAGCATCCAGATTCAACGCAAAGGTGGACAGATTTGTGTCTCGCACAAGGGATCCCCTAGCTTGCGGCTCGGATGCCCTAGTGTTCCCTTGGGATCAGTTCGAGCTGATATATGCATTCCCACCGCCACAATTGTTACCGCGATTACTCCGCAGAATCAGGGTAGAAAAGAAACCAGTGATTCTGGTGGCTCCAGCGTGGCCCCGAAGGGCATGGTACGCGGAGATTGTAAAGATGTCAGTGAGGAGTCCTTGGACCCTCCCACATCGTCCGGACCTGCTGTCGCAGGGACCGATATACCACCCTTCCTTACCAGCCCTAGGTTTGACGGCCTGGCTATTGAAGCCCACATTCTGAAAAAGAGAGGGCTCTCTAATTCTGTGGTATCTACCATGATCAATGCCAGGAAACCGGTATCCAGGCAAATCTATTATAGGATCTGGAAAGCATACATTACGTGGTGTGAGGCCAGGAAATGGCATCCACGTAAGTACGTGATAGGGAGGATTTTGGACTTCCTACAGTGGGCTGTAGATAGGAAGCTTGCCTTGAGTACTATCAAGGGTCAGATTTCGGCCTTGTCAATATTTTTTCAAAGGCCCTTGGCTTCGCATTCACTAGTCAAAGCCTTTATACAAGGAGTGATGCGTATTAGTCCTCCGGTTAGTATTCCCATATGTCCTTGGGACTTAAATCTGGTTCTGTCGGTTCTACAGAAACAACCGTTTGAACCATTACAACACATTTCCTTGGTTCTTCTCACCAGGAAATTGATTTTCTTAGTAGCCGTTTGTTCGGCTAAAAGAGTATCGGAATTAGCCGCCTTGTCCTGTAAGGAGCCATATCTGGTTGTCCATAAGGACAGAGTAGTATTACGTCCTCATCCAGCCTTTCTTCCTAAGGTGGTATCGAGGTTTCATTTGAACCAAGATGTGGTTCTTCCTTCTTTTTTCCCCAAACCTAGCTCGGTAGAGGAAAAGTTATTACATTCTTTGGATGTAGTAAGAGCAGTTAAAGCTTATCTAAAAGCCACTGCTCAGATTCGCAGAACGGATTCTTTATTTGTTCTGCCGGAAGGCCCCAGAAAGGGTCAGGCAGCATCAAAATCTACTTTAGCCAAGTGGATTCGACAGGTCATAATACAAGCCTATGGCTTGAGAAAGAGACCGCCTCCGTTCAAAGTTAGGGCGCACTCCACAAGAGCAGTTGGAACTTCATGGGCAGTGCATCACCAGGCCTCCCTGGCTCAAGTATGTAAGGCCGCAACATGGTCTTCGGTACACACGTTTACTAGATTCTACCAGGTAGACGTTAGAAGTCAGGAGGATGTCGCCTTTGGGCGCAGTGTGTTGCAGGCCGCAAAAGATCCTCATGCCTGATGGCGCCCAGCTTATGTATCCCTCCCCTCATTTGGCATTGCTTTGGGACGTCCCATTAGTAATGACTAAGTCGCTCTGTGTCCCGTGATGTACGAAAAAGAAAAAGGGATTTTTATAACAGCTTACCTGTAAAATCCTTTTCTTGGAGTACATCACGGGACACAGAGCTCCCACCCCTCTTTTGGGACACTTATTGCTTGGCTACAAAACTGAGGTGCTCCCGGGTGGGAGGGGCTTATATAGGGGAGGGTACTTCCGGTTTGGAATTGGCCAGTGCCAACACCTGAAGGTAAACTATATAACCCATTAGTAATGACTAAGTCGCTCTGTGTCCCGTGATGTACTCCAAGAAAAGGATTTTACAGGTAAGCTGTTATAAAAATCCCTTTTTATTTATATACGCAGACCTTATTGCTAAAATTACTCTGAAGTTCAAGCCATAGCTGGGTGTAGTAAGATGTCCGCTGCCGCGTTCTGACTGCAGGTGTTCTGTCAGATTAGCAAACCTGGTAGCGGTGGAACGCATGTGCAGCTGACGGAGCGTTGCTTCTGTTCGCTAATCTGATAGAACACCGGTGTTATTTCAAAGCAGCCAAGTCGTCGAAATCTCCAATTACTGATGCTGGAGAGTCACCGAAAGTGACGTGATTGGCGTTTTCAATGAGTTGGCTATTTTGACAGAACAAAGGCCGCACCCCCCCTGACTTCGTCCTTCTGCTTCCAGGGCCACCAGGTGCTGCCTAGATCCAGGCAACAAACAGGTGGCGGTGAGGCTGGGGGGGAGCTTTAGGGGACGTCACTGGCGGCCAGGTGACCTCACTCAGGAGGTCCCATGCCGTTGTCTCATAAGGAGACAGAGCAGGTGGGTGACAGGTGGTGGTCATGTGTCCTGGGTACTGGTTGGGGTAGTGCCAGTGCATGCCTGGCAGCTTGGGGATGGGGACAATATGGCACTGTGTCCCATCGATCGGAACCCGCAGAGTTCATGGATGAACAGCTTTGTGTTTTGGATTGAAAGAAATGGAAACGCATCTCAACGCATGCATTATAAAGCGCTTACATTTGTTGGGATGCGCCTCTTGGCACAAGGACCAATTTACACCATAAAAGGTGCGTGCATTCCCAACAGCTCATTCATTTCAATGGGCTTCCCAATGTGCGGTAACGAAGAAAATTACGGCAGGCACAAACTTTAAAATCGCACCTCACCAAACCGCATTGGTACTGCTTTAAGGTGGCCCACAAATGCACCTGCGTTAGCTTGATGTGTGGAGGTGCCATTAAAACAGAATATCACCTGTGTGCGTCTGCAGAGGGCAGCGTGTTTCTTGGCAGTGCGGGAAAACACACGCAAGTGGTGTGAACGGGCACCGCAACCAGCAACGCACTTTACAAATGGACGTCTTTCAGTAAAGCTCCCCGAGAGGCGTTACACCTGAGCAGATTGTCTTTGCTCCTTTTTTCAGTCTTTTTTTTAAGATCTCTGTCCCGGAGGAAAGCGGTGCTGGTCAGGGTGTATGTGCTGGGAGGGGAAGCGGTGTCGGTCAGGCTGTATGTGTTGGGGGGAAAGCATTGTCAGTCAGGGTGTATGTTCCGGAAGAAAGCGGTGTCAGTCAGGGTGTATGTGTCAGGGGAAAGCAGTGTCAGTCAGGGCATATGTGCCGGGGGGGAAAAGGTGTCAGTCAGGGTATATGTGCCGGGGAAAGCGGTGTCAGTCAGGGTGTATGTGTCGGGGGAAAGCGGTGTCAGTCAGGGTGTATGTGCCGGGGGAGCGGCGTCGGTCAGGGTGTATGTGCCGGGAAAAGCAGTGTTGGTCAGGGTGTATGTGCCGGGGGAGCGACGTCGGTCAGGGTGTATGTGCCGGGGGTAAGCAGTGTCGCTCAGGGTGCATGTGCCAAGGGAAAGCGTTATTGGTCAGGGTGTATGTGCCAGGGGGGAGCGGTGTCGGTCAGGGTGTATGTGCCAGGGGAAAGCAGTGTCGGTCAGGGTGCATGTTCTCAGGAGGGAAAGTGGTGTCGGTCAGGATGTATGTGCCGGAGGAAGCGGTGCTGGTCAAGGTGTATGTGCCGGAGGAAAGCGGTGTCAGCCAGGGTGTATGTACCCAGGACAGTACATCAGCTCCCCCTCAGCACTCTCTCTCTCTCTTCTTGTATGAGTCGGATTGATTTCTTGATGAGACATTCATGATGCCTCAGAACCCTCTGTCTCTGGTGCTGATTTTGTGTCTGGGTTATTTGGCCCCTTAAATTGCGGGGTGCAGCCCTTTGTCCCCTCTGTACAGTCCGGGTGTTCCCATCCAATGTTAATTCAAGCTGATCGCTCTCGTATATGGGTGGTAGGTCATCTTCAAAGAGATGGGGGACATCACTGCCCCCCCCCCCGCTCAGTAAGGGCACATTCACACCAGTGTAGGTATAGTAGAGTCTGCAATGTCTTCAATCTTTATTAAAGGGGGTAACAGACTCCTAGAATATTATTTGTAGCGGGGTCTCCTTTAAGGCCCCGGGACTACGTTACCCAGAACCCCATCCGGCCCCAGGGAGGAAGTTGCCACCGCAGAGACTCATGGGAGGGGCTATTTAAGGAAGGGGCGAGGCGGAGCTCGCTCTCTTTGGACACCGCGCTTCAAGCAACCAGACTTCCTGTGCGGATCTGCTGCGGTGCAAGGCCCGAAGCCTGGGGCCTTGATTGACTTCCGAAGAGCCTTCCACCCCACTGCGGAGCCTGGGTGGCACCTGACTTGTCGAGCGAGGATATCAGTTGGATCGGGGACACGATCGTTGCGGACGCTGTGTGCGGATACACAGCAGGTGGAAGTCCCGGACTGGGATCGCGTCCGGAGTGGTGAGCGGGCACCTGCCCAAACCAATAGACTGTGTTGTGTTTAGGCCTATAGACTGCATAGGCCCACCGTTCATCTATCTGCTATTCCATGGGGGGACCGGTGGCAGGACAGAGGTGAAGTGTCCCCCCCCCCCAGTATAGTTGTTCCAAGTTATTGCCTGTTGTGGATTACAAAATAGAAGTTCATCAAGTGCACCAGCTGGCATGCGAAGAAATCCATTAGGGAAGCGACTGAGATTTACTCCATGTCAGGCCTGACTCGGGTGGGGAAATAGGAGATTGTTTAGTGCGCCATAGGGCGCGCATACCATAATAGCTACGCGTGGTGGAGTACCGCGCAGCGCCATTATAGTGTGCTGAATTGATTACTGCAGGGCTCTGCAGGGCATATTGCATGTGTGATGTTATACCTATGCTATTGATAGAAGAGTAAAACCGTTATAGTTAATCTCTCGCCTCAGTGTGTTGTCTTACTACCTAGAGATTATTTCATGCAATACAATTGAATGTGGTACAAGTATAACCCTAGACTAACTGTGCCAGAGTGGGTCGAGTAAGATTGCCGGGGGTTGGCGGTACTGCACACAGGGCCCGAAATCAAACCAGCGGCTCTCTTAACTGGGGGAAGCGCTACACGTGTGGGCTCTCGAGTCCGGGATCCTGTTGCAGCAAGTAACGGGCCACAAAGTACCAGCATGGACCCACTAGAAGTAGAGCAGTGGTGCAAGACGGTCGGCACAGATCCAGCCGGGGTAGTAGTTATAGAACTCCCAGGGATCTGGCAAGAAGAAGCAGTGAAGCAGCTAGTGATGTCACTGTCCCCGCACCAGAAGGTATGGATGGTGGACGTCAGGTCGAATTCTTCACTGACGCACGCACTGATGAAGTGGGAGGATGGAGTCCCTGAGGACTTTAGGAATCCGAGTATAAAAGCGATAGATGACCAAACCTATAGCCTAATACACACGCTGCCGCTTAAACAAGGAGGATGGCTTCAGACATCAAAACTATCGCCACCCACCCTAAAAACAGGAAGAAGGGAAGAGAAAGGGAGCCCCGGGTCGCCACAGGCCACCCTCAGCACCAAATTATGCGCGGTCCTGGGGGAAATCATAGCCCAGTGTAAGAAAGATCCTACAGATTACCAAATGTCAGGATATAGAAAACTCAGGATGTTTTCAGGGAGAAAACCTGTACCTTCAGGCGAAGAGGGGTTTGAGGAGTGGTTAGACGGTGCCACTCAGGCCTTAGAAGAATGGGAAGTCCCAGACCACCGAAAGAAGCAGAGAATTGCTTAGAGCTTGAAGGGCCCTGCTCTAGAGGCCATACACAACCTCAAGATGAGCAAGACAGACTGTAGTGCACAGGACTATCTGGACATTTTGCAGAATGTGTTCGGTGGAACAGAGAAAATCACGGAGCTCACTTACCAGCTAGAACACTGTTACCAAAAGACAGGAGAGAAACTGTCAGAGTTCATGAAGCGCCTGGATAAGATTCTGCATAAGATGATCCTGAAGAAGGGGATTGACCCGCGGAAGGTGGATGAGGCCCGTGTCCAGCAGGTGATGAGAGGATCTCAGACCCTGGACCCCATTGCACTGGCGCTACGTACCAGACAGGACGGGAAGAGCCTGGAATACCCTGACTTGATCCGAGTGGTCAGAGAGGAAGAAGCTATGCTGGAGGAGAAGAAGAAGAGAAGCCAACCAGTTGAGTCGGTAAATCCTCCTCCGGTGATGGTCAGGACAGCCATGACCCTGGAAAGAGACTCAGAAGTGTATACTTTGAAGTCGCAGATGTCCCAGGTGTTGGGGATGCTAACCTCCCTGATGGAGAAGAAGTCAAGGGAACCAGAGAGATAAAATCCGAGGAAGGAGCTGTTCCCAAACACCTCAGCATCCGCATCCCTGGAAGATTGGGGGGATGTGATCTGTTTCAATTGTGGAGGAGCTGGCCACCTCGCCAAAGTATGTGCCAGCCCAAAGAAAAAGAAGATGAATAACCGCAAGCCGCCGGAAAACTTCAGTGGGCCCCGGTGAAGGAGTCAACCGGGTGCCCATCATCTCCAGTGAACTCCAAACTGAATAAGAAGCACATGAAAGGAGTGGACAAGACCCCTCACAATAAGAAACATAAGTTTCCTCAGAGGGAACGCACTCCCAAGAAAGAGAGTAATGTCCCTCAGCGGGTAGCTACACCCATAAAAAGGAGGGAGGTCAATGCATACCAGGCCCAAGAGAGACTTAAGTCCAGAGACAAATGGAAGAAAGAAAGTCAAAAAGGGAAATGCAAAGATCAAAAGAAAGAGGCCCCTCTGAAGCGGTATCCAGAGAAGCTGGTGGGTCCCTCCCCAATAGTACCTATTCAAGTGGAGGGAGTCTACACAAGAGCCATATTGGATATTGGAGCGCAGGTGACCCTGTTGTATCGGGACTTTTATGACAGGCATCTGAGCCACCTACCCATCCAGAAGATCGAAGAGTTGGAGATATGGGGAATTGGGACAGAGAGTTTCCCTTATGATGGCTATTTGCCCATAAAACTGACTTTTGACCCGTCCATAGCCGGAAAGGCTGAAGTGTTCGACACCTTAGCTGTGGTGTGCCCCCGACCGCCTGGAGCTCATAAGAGTTCCTTAATAATAGGGACGAACACGGATCTGGTCCAAAGACTTCTGGCCCCACTGTCAAGAAGGAAGAACCCCACAGTCACTGAGATCCACCCAATGTTGAAGACCGCCTACCAACGGCTGATCTTGGAACAGAAGGCCCCGGAAGAGGGGGTAGGGAAGGTCTGGAGACTGGGAAGAAAGGGGATAGTGCTGCAGCCTGGTGAAGTAACCTGCCTGAAAGCCACAGTGAAACTCACTTGGGAGCAGCCTGGCCCTTTTGTCATGTTGGAACCCGATCCAAGGGAAGAACTTTCGGGCTTGGAAGTAGTCCCAGAAGTGGTTCCGGTGAGGGCCCTGAAGAAGGCCCACTGTAAAGTGCCTGTGAGTGTCAGAAACACCACGGATGGTCCCATGGAGATCCCAGCCAGGCTGTTGCTGGGACGGGTGAGCCCAGCTACACCAGTTGCTTCATCAGATGTGGAGAAGACAGATGGAGAAAGTACTGTGTGGGAGAAACTTTCCATGGAGAATCCAAACCTGCCCAGGGCTTGGAAAGAGAGAGCCAAGGCCCAGTTGACCAGGTGGGAAAGGATCTTTTCCCATGATGAATTTGATGTGGGGTGTGCTAGGAGTGCCACCCATCGAATCCGCCTCCAGGAAGACAAGCCCTTCAGGAAGAGGGTTAGGCAGGTTCCGTTGGCAGACCTCGAAGATTTGACGGAGCAGCTCGCCGAGCTCAAGCGAACAGGGGTGATTCGAGAATCTAGAAGTCCCTATGTCTCCCCCATAGTGGTGGTCCGGAAGAAGAATGGGTCATTGAGGCTGTGCATAGACTATAGGACCCTCAACAGGAGAACCATACCGGATCAGAATACCACCCCGAGGATAGAGGATGCCCTACAGAACTTGTCTGGAGCGAAGTGGTTCAGTGTTATGGACCTCAAGAGCGGGTACTATCAGATCCCGATGCATCCAGAAGACAAAGAAAAGACGGCTTTCATAACCCTGGTAGGGTTCTTCGAATTCAACCGGATGCCTCAAGGCTAGGGTTGAGCGAACCCGAACTGTAAAGTTCGGGTCCGTACCGAACTTTAGCTTTTTCCCGAACCCGAACCCAGACTTTGCGCGAAAGTCCGGGTTCGGGTTCGGGTTCGGCAATCTAATGGCGCAGTTAGAAATGCTTCAGGGGCCAGCCAATCACCTTTTGATTAGCTGGTGTGCCCTTAGAATCCATCATAGCCATGCCTACTAATGGCATGGCTGTGATTGGTCAGTGCAACATGTGACCCAGCTTCTATATAAGCTAGAGGCACACAGCACACACGTCACTGCTTCAGAATAGATAGGGAGAGGATCTTGTCTGCTGCTGCTGCTGCTTTTAGGGAGAGATTGAAAAATACATAAGTTAGTCCTGATTCTGGAATCTGAGGGAAAAGATAGAGAGACAGTGTAGTGTAGGGCCAGGTTCCTGTTGGTGCTTTCAGGGAGAGAGATATATTATATAGGAATAGGAGTCCAGATTCAGAGATATAACTCAGCGATCTGCATAGGTTTACCTGTTTGTGTTGCAGTGCAGTCTTTTTACACTGAGCCCAGTGTCAGAGAAAATCTACCTTTTATCTGCAAGCTCAGTGCACCTGCACTGCATATATTACGTTGAGAGATACACCGTTTCCATACTGTGGGTGTATTCTGCTCTTGGAAAAAGATCCATTTAGGGCAAAAAAAAAAAATGCACTTTATTGTGCTCTTTTCCAAAAGACCCATTAAGGGCAAAAAAAATAAAAAATTTGCATTTTATTTTGCTCGTGCAAAAAAAGACCCGTTTAGGGCAAAAAAAAAAGAAAAAAGAAATTTGCACTTTAATGTACGCTTGCAAAAAGACCCATTTAGGGCCACAAAAAATATTTTGCAGTGTGTTATACATATGTGGAGGCGTGTGAAATAAACCATTTCTATATATTTGTCTTCTACTGTGCTATACTAAAAAAACAACATTTTTTTGGAATAGCATTTTCTGCAATTCTGTAGCTGTGCGATTCAGCGGTTACGTACTGTGGGTGTGTTGTGGTCTTCCAAAAAACGCCATTTAGGGCCACAAAAAATATTTTGCAGTGTGTTATACATATGTGGAGGTGTGTGAAATAAACAATTTCTATATAGTTTTCTTCTACTGTGCTATACTAAAAAAAAAAAATATATTTTTTTTAATAGCATTTTCTGCAGTTCTGTAGCTGTGCGATTCAGCGGTTACGTACTGTGGGTGTGTTCTGCTCTTCCAAAAACACCCATTTAGGGCAAGATCCTAAATTTGGAAAATATGAGGAGAAGGTCAAAGGGACGTGGTGGCCCCGGTCATGGTGCTGCTGGTGGAGCTCCTGTTGCAGGGAGAGGACGTGGTGGATCTGTGCCAGATACACGCACAAGTGAAACACCTTCCTCAGGTGCGAGTAGGCGACCGAGCCTGCGGCGGTATTTTGTCGCGCCTAATGAGGCTGTATGAATGTTTAGGCCAGGACAAGTACAGGCGATAGTAGATTGGGTTGCTGACAGTGCCTCGGGTTCCTTCACATTGTCTCCCACCCACTCTTCTGATGAAAGATCAGAGTTGGCACCTGAAACCCATGTCCATCAGCCACAACAACCAGCACCACCAGCTGAGATGGAACGTCTTAGCAGGAGGCAGCATTTCACCAACATGGTTAAGCAGTATGTGTCCACAGGCCTACACGTACTGGATGACGGGTCTGCCCCCTTTAACTTCTGGGTCTCCAAATTGGGCACATGGCCTGAGCTTGCCCTTTATGCCTTGGAGGTTCTGGCCTGCCCTGCAGCCAGTGTATTATCTGAACGTGTATTTAGCATGGCAGGGGGCGTTATCACAGACAAGCGCAGCCGCCTGTCCAGAGCCAATGTGGACAAGCTCACGTTCATTAAAATGAACCAGGCATGGATCCCACAGGACTTGTCCGTACCTTCTGCAGAATAGACATGTATACCGGTGTTGTGACAAAAACTGTCCGGCCATCGGATTGTGTCCGGCCCATACTGCGAAGGCGTAGCGCTTGCGCAGTACAGAGGACAAGGAGATTCACAAAATCTCCGAAGATGAACGGCGCCTGCGCAGTGAGTGCAGGTTCAAGCCCCACCATCCAAGTGGACATACGGTAGCACATAGTAACAGGGCCCCTCACGGGCTTGGTTCGATCGCCACGCTTCGGGCACGGCCTCACTTGGCTCGGCTTGAACCACGGATGGTGTGGCCTTCACCTGAACTCACCACGCAGGCGCCGTTCGTCTTGGGAGATTTTCGAAATCCCCTTGTCCTACATACTGAGCAAGCGCAGTACAGGGTGGACACTATTTGACGGGGGACAGAATTCAACACATCACCGGCCTGTCAGGTCACCTATGGCCAGGTGACAGATGCACACCGTAGGGGGACAGGAGTGCACCGCAAGGTAGTAAACCCTATGGCTGACTGCTGCGGATAGGAAACTGGGTGGTTGTGGAAAGCGGGACCAGAGGAGCACAACCGGGATCCTATAGGAAGCTAGAGCCAAGATTCCCCAGGGTGCGGAGTCTAAGACCCAGCAGGTCTTCTCCAGAGCCTCTAGTGGTGAGGATGTTATGCTGCAGGCTGGGTCCAGGTCGCGGCCCCTAGAGTCTCCTAGCTCACGCCCCGTAGGATAAGGGGAAAAGAGGGGAAGCAGCAGCACAAGATATAAGAGTAACGAATAACAAGCTGAAGGTCAAGGGCCACAAGCAGACAAGGAAAACGAAGGACAAGCCGAAGGTCAAGGGTCACGAGCAGACAGGGATAGTCGGGGACAAGCCAAATGTATAACAGAGAGACAGACGTAGCACACGGCACGCAGGAACCCAAACACACAATGCCTAACAAACACGTTGATCAGCAAAGCAGGCTTGCAGTGCACAGGTTAATATAGTGTTCTGTGATAGGGCCTGGGGTGGAGTCTGGCTGGGAGGAGATTATAAAGGAAGCCAGGTGAAGGAGGTCTGGTCTCTAAGATGAACACATGAGGAGGAAAGGTAAGATGGCAGACAGACATTAATGCATATCCATGACACGGCCTTACCCAGCCATTGTTGTATTTTTGAACCAGTGTTGGCTACCTCGTCCTCCTCCACCGCCGCCACCTCAACCTCCTACTCCATATGGACCTCGTCCTCCTAGGTCAAGATTATAATTTTTATTTCATTTTTTTGTAGCGCACAGATCCTTTCCCCCTTACCTGCCTTTATGTTGTTGGCTCCTCACAGGAGGGAGAAAGGCACACCGCACTACCAGCCCGTACCCTCCTATATAAAGAGGTTGAGCAGTGTACTTGACGGGCCGTGTCCACAGCCAGAGTCAAACCTCCTCCAGAGGATGATTCTCACCTCTACTGTAGGTAGAGGCAAGTCCTTTAATTCCCAGTAAAGTCAATGTCCACACCAGCTGAAATTACAACTCTTATTCTCTCATGGCAAAATAAACTCTACTCTGATAGTAAAGGTTAGAGCAAAGAAACAGGACAGCTTAAGGTGTGGAGGAGGTCCAGGCACAAACGTAGCACATTCACTTCACTGCTTAGGTTTCTCAAACAGTTTTAGGTGCACGGTCTCTGCCACAGACCTTGAGGTTGGTCTCTGCCACAGACCGGGTGTACAAGGCCCCTGCCACGGACCTGGAGAACTTTGGTCTCTGCCACAGACCAGGGTGTATAAGGCCCCTGTCACGGGCCGGGTGAATAAGGCCTCTGATACAGTCAAGATGACCTTGAGCTTCTCCTTCTACGAACCTAGCCCATATCAAGGGGAAGACATCTCTCCAGGGAGTCAACAGACCCTTCCTTCACCGTGACTCCCGCATCGGTCCATCAGAATGATCCTCCCTTCCCTGGAACATGGTCCTCTACACGAGGCGGCACCCTAAGACTCCTCGACCCTTAGCGGACTCCAGACGAAGGCTCTGGACTCCAGGCTTTACTCCCGCACCTAGGCCTCCATACCCAGGGCAGCAGGAACTCCAGGATAGTACCTCACCCCGGGCTAAAGATGGAACAGGAACACATGCACCCAGGCCGAAGGCACCTGGGCGTGGACCCCACTGGACATCAGCCCCCAGGCCAAAGGTCTGCCCCTTTTATATGCTCTCCCGGCATGCACAGCAGGTTCCCCGCCCCGCTGTACTACTGCCAAGAGGGGACACAAAAGGCACAGCACTGTATCGGCGGTTCAACCCTAGCCTACCATGGCAGCGCCACCTGTAGGCCGCAGGGAACTGCACACCAATACTGTCCCCCGAGGACAAAATGGTCCATGAATCCTACAGAATTAGGGTGTTTGAGCCTATTTACCACTCAAACACTTCCCTTAAATTTAGCACCCCGCTACATTTTTATTTCAAAGTATTTTATTTTCCCTCTAGCTTATCCATTAAATTGAATAATTTATTCCAGAAAGGGCGTATTCTGGGGCATTCCCACCATATGTGTGGCATCGTGCCGTTGAGTTTCTGAGGTTCTTAATGACTTCCCGTACCTCTTCTGCTGAAAAGTGGGCCTCCAGCATATTTTTTTATTTTTTTTATGTTATTTTAAGTTATTTCCCTATCCACATTTGTTTGCAGAGCACTTGCCATGCTCTTAACAACATTTTGCTGCCATTTGCAGCCCTCTAGCCCTTTCCATTACTTTTTTAGAGCCTTTTTAGTCCTTAGAAGTCCGGGTCCCCATTGACTTCAATGGGGTTCGGGTTAAAGTTCGGTCCCGAACCCGAACTTTTTTCCGAAGTTCGGCCGAACCTGTCGAACCCGAACATCCAGGTGTCCGCTCAACTCTACTCAAGGCCTGTCTGGAGCTCCAGCCACCTTCCAAAGACTCATGGAGAAGACTGTGGGAGACATGAACCTCATCCTGGTCCTCGTATACTTGGATGACATCATTGTCTTCGGAAGAACTTTGGAGGAACATGAAGAGATGCTGGAGAAAGTTTTGAAGAGACTGAGTGAGGAAGGACTCAAGCTCTCACCTGAGAAGTGCCAATTTTACCAGTCTTCAGTCAACTATCTGGGGCACATAGTGTCTGAAGATGGGGTGGCCACAGACCCTGAAAAGTTGGAGGCAGTCACCTCCTGGCCAAGGCCCACCACCGTGACAGAACTCAGGTCCTTCCTGGGATTCTGTTCCTATTACAGGAGGTTCATGGAGGGGTTTGCTCGGAAAGCAAGGCCCTTGAATGAGCTGCTAAAGACGGAGGGAGAAGAGGATGACTCAGGCCCCAGAAAGCCAGGGGAGTCAGTCAAGGGCCAGTGGAATGAGAAGTGTGAAGATGCCTTCCAGATGTTGAAAAAGAACTTGACCACTGCCCCTGTTCTGGCCTATGCAGACCCAAAGAAGCCCTATGAACTCCATGTAGATGCCAGCTATGATGGTTTGGGAGGAGTGCTCTACCAGGAGCATGAAGGGCAACTGAGACCTATTGCATATGTGAGCAGAAGCCTGACCCCTCCGAAAAGAACTATCCTACTCATAAATTGGAGTTCCTGGCCCTCAAGTGGGCCGTAGTTGACAAACTCCGAGATTACCTGTATGGGGCAGACTTCACTGTAAAAACGGATAACAATCCCCTCACCTACCTTTTTTACCACAGCAAAGCTGGACGCCACAGGACATAGATGGCTGGCGGCGCTGTCTGCTTTCAATTTCAGCCTGAAATACAGACCTGGAGCGGGAAATCGAGATGCGGACGCTTTGTCTAGAAGATCTCATGTCCCCACCTACAGTATAGAAGACTGGACCCAAGTGGCACCCGACGGGATGCGGGCTCTCTGTCAAGGGGCTGAACTCCAAGCTGGGGGAGGCTCAAGAGCAGAAGAGATAGGGGTCACCATAGTAGGAGTTCCCAAGCAGTACTGTGGGGTAACCCAACTGGGAGAAGATAACTTACCAAAACTGACCAAAAAGGAGTTGAGATCCGATCAATTGGAAGACCCTATGCGGAGATTGGTCCTAGAGGCACTGGAGAACCAGGATCCGAACAGACTCCTACGTCACCCCTCAAAGGAAGCTAGCCTGTTGAAGAAGGAATGGGACAGGCTGCAGGTGCGTCAGGGAGTGGTCTACCGAAGGGGCCCCTCTGATGACCAAGAAGACAAATGGCAGTTGTTTCTGCCCGAGAAACACAGAGAGATGGTCATGATTGCTCTGCATGACAACCATGGCCACCTAGGGGCGGAAAGGACTTTCCAACTCGTTAGGGACCGTTTCTATTGGCCCTGCATGAGGGCTGAAGTTGAGGAGTACTGCCATTCATGTGCACGATGCATCCAGAGAAAGACTTTGCCCCATCAAGCTGCCCCAATGGGTCATCTACAAAGTCAAAGCCCGCTTGATCTGGTATGCATTGATTTTCTCTGCCTCGAACCCGACCTGAGTGGACTAGGAAATGTTCTGGTAGTAACCGACCATTTCACCCGGTATGCCCAGGCCTTCCCAACCAAAGATCAGAAGGCCTCCACCGTGGCCAAGGTACTTATGGAGAAATACTTTGTACACTATGGGCTACCACAACGGCTCCATTCAGACCAGGGAAGGGATTTTGAAAGTCGACTGATCTGGAAACTCCTGGATTCCTTGGGGATTAAGAAGACAAGGACTACCCCCTATCACCCACAAGGTGATGCTCAGCCGGAGAGGTTTAACCAAACCTTGCTCAACATGCTGGGAACCTTAAGCAGCGAGAAGAAGCCACATTGGAGCAACCACATCTCGGCCCTTGTGCATGCATACAATAGTACTATCAGCGACGCTACAGGATACTCACCCTATAGACTCATGTTCGGGAGAGAAGCAAGGCTGCCCGTAGATCTGGCCTTTGGCACTTCCATAGACCATTGTTTTGCTGCTTCCCATAAGGGATATGTCGATAGACTCAGACGTAATTTGAAAATGGCCTATGAACAGGCCCAGGCGGCCTCGGA
Source organism: Rana muscosa (assembly GCA_029206835.1). Lineage (NCBI taxonomy): Eukaryota > Metazoa > Chordata > Amphibia > Anura > Ranidae > Rana > Rana muscosa. Next base: position 1,642,200 of record CM055125.1, read on the forward strand.
GCAAAGGGGAGCACGCAACAAGAGAAATTTTGATTTAAAGGTTAGGATCCAAGATCTACAACCAGGAGACAGAGTGTTGCTGCGGAACTTGGGGATCCCTGGAAAACACAAGCTTGCAGACAGGTGGAGACCTGAACCCTATGTTGTTTGCAAAAGACTGCCGGGCCTACCCGTTTACAGACTTAAACCAGAAGGGAAGGTGGGGCCTTTGAAGACCTGGCATCGGAACCCCCTTCTACCGCTAGCTGAAGCAGTTCGGATGCCCCCTATGATGGATTCCCCTGAACCAACGTCCATCCTGGATACTCCCAGACCAAACACTCGGTCTCAGACCCCTCGGACCGAGGATACAGAAGACTCGGAGATAAGTGAAGATGAGGGAGAAGAACTTGGTTGGCTTTGGCCTTCCCAGAGCCCGACGACTTCTGCTATTGACCTTCCACCTGACGAAGATACCGAAGATCAGACACTGAATGCAGAAGCTACTGAGTTCATCCCGTCCAGTCCTTGGTCAGATGCTTGGGAGAGTGCCTGTGAATTACCCTCAGAGGAGGATTCAAGGGAAGCCATGTATCTCCCTGCTCTGGAGCCCAATGCTCCTGAATCAGAGGAAATTCCTAGGTCAGTCGCAGAAGAAGAGCCTGTTCCAACAAAATGTCCAAGAGGACAGAGGAAGCGGAGAGCCATAAAACCACCCAGGAGATTAACTTACCCACAAATGGGGAAGAGTGCGGAAGACACGGTAGTTACTGCCAGAAGGAGTATGGAAGACCCTGATCCTCCCACTGTTCATTTGGTGGGAGGCGACCCCAGCTCACTCTCTGGCACAGTTAGACAGGATACTGATGATAGTGTGTCCTGTGGACAGGGGAGTTCACTACCTAGTTTTTGGTGGGAATTTCCTCTGCCGACATCATATGAAACTTTGATTGATGTCGTACGTTCTGTAATTTAAGGTTATGTTATCTTTGGGGACCAAAGAGTTTAAGTGGGGGGAGTGTGTAGCGGGGTCTCCTTTGAAGCCCTGGGACTACGTTACCCAGAACCCCATCTGGCCCCAGGGAGGAAGTTGCCACCGCAGAGACTCATGGGAGGGGCTATTATAGGAAGGGGTGAGGCGGAGCTCGCTCTCTTTGGACACCGCGCTTCAAGCAACCAGACTTCCTGTGCGGATCTGCTGCGGTGCAAGGCCCGAAGCCTGGGGCCTTGCATGACTTCCGAAGAGCCTTCCACCCCACTGCGGAGCCTGGGTAGCACCTGACTTGTCGAGCGAGGACATCAGTTGGATCGGGGACCCGATCGTTGCAGACGCTGTGTGCGGATACACAGCAGGTGGAAGTCCCGGACTGGGATCGAGTGGTGAGCGGGCACCTGCCCAAACCAATAGACTGTGTTGTGTTTTTGTGTTTAGGCCTATAAACTGCATAGGCCTACCGTTCATCTATCTGCTGTTCCATGGGGGGACCGGTGGCAGGACAGAGTTGAAGTGTCCCCCCCCCCCCAGTATAGTTGTTCCAAGTTATTGCCTGTTGTGGATTACAAAATAGAAGTTCATCAAGTGCACCACCGAAAGCTGGCATGCGAAGAAATCCGTTAAAGAAGTGACTGAGATTTACTCCATGTCAGGCCTGACTCAGGTGGGGAAATAGGAGATTGTTTAGTGCGCCATAGGGCGCACATACCATAATAGCTACGCGTGGTGGAGTACCGCTCAGCGCCATTATAGTGTGCTGAATTGATTACTGCAGGGCTCTGCAGGGCATATTGCATGTGTGATGTTATACCTATGCTATAGAAGAGTAAAACTGTTATAGTTAATCTCTCACCTCAGTGTGTTGTCTTACTACCTAGAGATTATTTCATGCAATACAATTGAATGTGGTACAAGTATAACCCTAGACTAACTGTGCCAGAGTGGGTCGAGTAAGATTGCCGGGGGTTGGCGGTACTGCACACAGGGCCCAAAATCAAACCAGCGGCTCTCTTAACTGGGGGTAGCGCTACATATTATTTACTTTTTTTAAAACTTAATTTAGGCAGGGCTGAACCTCAAGTGTTTTTTTTTTTTTTACTTCATTTATCCTCTTGCCACCCATTTTAAACATGTGCAGTTGCAGAGGGGTGTGCTCCAATGCTGACACGCCACACTTATGTGTCAACAGGCGCGTTTCCTGAGCTGCCAAAGACAGCTCTTGGTCTGTTCTAATGATTGGTAGCCAATGGGACCAGCTCCCGATCATGTGACCAATGTGACAGCCAATCACAATGGTCAGATGATTGCCAAACCCTCCCGTCCCCCTCAGGAGCACAGACCCTATTGAAGGGATGCAGGGGGTAGGAGGGAAGAGGTTAGGTAAGACAAAGCTCATAGAATTTTTTAGGTTAACCACTTCAATACAGGGCATTTTCACCCCCTTCCTGCCCAGGCCAATTTTTAGTTTTCAGCGCTGTCACACTTTAAATGACAATTGCGCGGTCATGCAACACTGTAACTACCGTATTTATCGGCGTATAACACGTGCTGGCGTATAACACGCACCCCAAGTTTAGGAGGGAATTTTAGGGAAAAAAACTTTTAGGAGGGAAGTTTAAGGAAAAATAACTTACATTTAAATGCAGACTTATCAGTGTCCATTGCAGCCTTGTCACAGTGCAGCCTTGCCCCAGTGTCCATTGCAGCCTTGTCAGTGTCTATTGCAGCCTTGCCCCAGTGTCCACTGCAGCCTTGCCCCAGTGTCCACTACAGCCTTGCCCCAGTGTCCACTACAGCCTTGCCCCAGTGTCCACTACAGCCTTGCCCCTAGTGATGAGCCGAACACCCCCGGGTTCGGTTCGCACCAGAACCCGCGAACGGACCGAAAGTTCGTACGAACATTAGAACCCTATTAAATACAATGGATGCGAACGTTCGAATTCTAAAGTGCTAATTATAACAACTATTATGCATGTTATTGTCCTAAAAAGGGTTTGGGAAGCCGGGTTCTGCACCAGGGGACATGTATCAATGCAAAAAGAAGTTTTAAAAACGGTCGTTTTTCGGGAGCAGTCATTTTAATGATGCATAAAGTGAAAAAAAAAAAGTCAAATATTCCTTTAAATATCGTACCTGGGGGGTGTCTAAAGTATGCCTGTGAAGTGCCACGTGTTTCCCGTGTTTAGAACTGTCCCTGCACAAAATGACACTTCTAAAGGAAAAAAAAGCCATTTAAAACTGCTTGCGGCTTTAATGTAATGTCTGGTCCCGGTAATATGGATGAAAATCTTTAAGAAAAATGGCATAGCTACCCCATGACCCCCCCCCCTACCCCAGCCCATTACCAGCCCCTTTGGGTCTTGTATGGATATTAAGGGGAACCCCGCACATAAAATAAAAAAGGCCCTATATACTCTGAACAGCCGTATACAGGCGGTGCATACAAGACAGGGACTGTAGGTTTGTTCTTATGTAGAATCTGTTTGTAATTTTGAACAGGTACATTGTTGAAGTGTAGCTCCAGCCCAAAAATCTATTTTTAAACTTTTTGGAAAACATAGGTAAGGGTTATCACCCCTGTAACATTTGTTTTGCTGTCTGTGCCCCTGTTCAGAACATTTCACCTCACTTTCCGTCCCAATGACAACTGTTTTTGAAATGTGGTGTTTTTCTTGAAACAAGGATTGCTGATAAAGCATCAGTACAGAGGAGACACCTTTCTCCCATATTTATTCTTACAGGAGAGAATTTTCCTTCCTAGTGGTAGATTTCCTCTCACTTCCTGTTGTCTTCTTGCGTTTGCAAGTAGGAGTCGTTTGTAAGTTGGATGTTTGAAAGTAGGGACCTGCCGTATATACTCTGCAGAAATAGGCCCCTTAGTTGTTGGTGTTGGCACAACACTGTAAGCACTCACAGTTACTCTTGGTTGGTGCTGGAACGCCCTGCTGTCAACTATTATATCAGGAATTTTAATTACATATAATTGTTGAACAGTGGTAGTAAAAATTGGGCCTTTGATGGTGGTGCTGGTGCCACAACACTGTAAGCCCTGACAGTTACTCTTGGTGGGTGCAGCAATGGGCCCTGCTGTGAATTATTAGATCAAGAATTGTAATTGCATGCCCCTGTTGAACAGGGGCTGAAAAATTGGGCCTTTCGTGGTGGTGGTGGTGGTGGTGGTGTTGCCACAACACTGTAAGCCCTCAGAGTTACTCTTGGTGGGTGCAGGAATGGGCCCTGCTGTGAATTATTAGATCAAGAATTGTAATTACATGCCCCTTTTGAACAGGGGCTGAAAAATTGGGCCTTTCGTGGTGGTGGTGGTGGTGGCGTTGCCACAACACTAAGCCCTCAGAGTTACTCTTGGTGGGTGCAGGAATGGGCCCTGCTGTGAATTATTAGATCAAGAATTGTAATTACATGCCCCTTTTGAACAGGGGCTGAAAAATTGGGCCTTTCGTGGTGGTGGTGGTGGTGGCGTTGCCACAACACTGTAAGCCCTCAGAGTTACTCTTGGTGGGTGCAGCAATGGGCCCTGCTGTGAATTATTAGATCAAGAATTGTAATTGCATGCCCCTGTTGAACAGGGGCTGAAAAATTGGGCCTTAGGCACTGGTGGCACAACACTACAACCCCTCACAGATACTGTACTTGGAGCACAGCAATGAGCCCTGTTGCAAAGTATTGCTTCAAAAATTGTAATGACACGCCCCTGTTAAACAGGGGCTGAAAAATTGGGCCTTAGGCACTGGTGGCACAACACTACAACCCCTCACAGATACTGTACTTGGAGCACAGCAATGAGCCCTGTTGCAAAGTATTGCTTCAAAAATTGTAATGACACGCCCCTGTTAAACAGGGGCTGAAAAATTGGGCCTTAGGCACTGGTGCCACAACACTCCAACCCCTCACAGATACTGTACTTGGAGCACAGCAATGAGCCCTATGGCAAATTATTGCTAAAAAAATTGTAATTACACGCCCCTGTAAAACAGGGGCTGAAAAATTGGGCCTTAGCCACTGGTGGCGGCACCCATAAACAAAAATGATCTTCCAAGCTATCATCATCAATCGTATCATTGAGGACTCGGAGGAGGAGGATAGCCAGTCAACATAACAGCACAGGCACTCAGCATCAGCATCAGTCTTGAAGGGATGTGACATGTTAAAATCAATTAGTCTGTTATATCAGCATCAGGTGTGTGGTAGCTGGTGGTGATCCAAGACTGGTTCATCTTGATGAAAGTCAGTCGATCAACCGAGTCGGTGGACAGGCGCACCCTGTGATCCGTGACAAATCCTCCAGCAGCACTGAATGTGCGTTCCGAAAGAACGCTGGATGCAGGACAGGCCAGTAGCTCAATTGCATACTGTGCAAGCTCTGGCCAGTGATCCATCCTCAAGACCCAGTAAGCCAGAGGATTTTCGGTGGGGAAGGTGTCCAAGTCTGACCTTGCCCCTAGATATTCCTGCACCATGTTTATCAGACGCTGGCGATGGTTGCTGGAACCGATCATACTTTGGGGCTGCGGACTAAAGAATTGTCTGAACGCATCGGTCAGACGACCACCTTCCCCACCGCTCCTTCTTTGACTGGCCGAAGCCTCAGCAACTCGTTGTCCAGGACCAGGAGTTTGTAACCTCCCAGTCTCTGGGAACGCGTTGCACAGACCTTTCTGCAAGGCCTCCCAGAGTTGTCTCATCCTCTGCTCCCTCTGCGATGGTAACATAAGGTCCGCAACCTTACCCTTGTACCGTGGATCAAGGAGAGTGGCCAGCCAGTAATGGTCCCTCTCCTTGATCCGAAGAATACGAGGATCCTTCCGCAGACTTTGCAGGATCAGGGAGGCCATGCAGCGTAGGTTTGCTGAGGCATTCGCTCCGGAGTCCTCTGGGTCACTAAGGACGACATGATCCGCAGTCACCTCCTCCCAGCCACATACAAGTCCACTGGTTTCTTGGGACTGTAAATCATCCCTAAAAGACTGCTGCTGATGATGCTGAGTGCCAGCCTCCACCTCCATGCTGACACAATCCTCCTCCTCCTCCTCCTCCTCCTCCTCCTCCTCTTCCTGTGCGATGGGTGGGACAGAAGGAACACTGTCTGGGTAAAGGGGGCCTTGAGAGGCAAGGAAGTCCTCCTCTTCCTGCCTCTGTTCTGCCTCAAGTGCCCTGTCCATTATTCCACGCAGCGTGTGCTCCAACAGGTGGACAAGAGGTACAGTGTCACTGATGCATGCACTGTCACTGCTCACCATCCTCGTGGCCTCCTCAAATGGTGCCAGGACAGTGCATGCATCCCTGATCATGCCCCACTGGCGTGGAGAAAAAAAACCAAGCTCCCCTGACCCTGTCCTGGTGCCGTAGTCGCACAGGTACTCATTGATGGCCCTCTGCTGCGTGTGCAGCCGCTGCAGCATGGCCAACGTTGAGTTCCACCTGGTGGGCATGTCACATATAAGGCGGTTCTTGGGCAGGTTCAACTCCTTTTGCAGCTCAGCCAGGCGAGCACTGGCATTATAAGATCTGCGGAAATGCACACAGACTTTCCTGGCCTGCCTCAGGACATCCTGTAAGCCCGGGTACCTGCCCAAGAACCGCTGCACCACCAGGTTAAGGACGTGAGCCACACAGGGCACATGGGTCAGTTGTCCCTGTCGAAGGGCGGAGAGGAGGTTGGTGCCATTGTCGCAAACCACCATTCCTGGCTTAAGCTGGCGTGGCGTCAACCACCTCTCGGCCTGGCCCTGCAGAGCAGACAGGACCTCTGCCCCAGTGTGGCTTCTGTCCCCCAAACACACCAGCGCAAGCACGGCATGGCATCTTTTTGCCTGCGTACTTGCGTAGCCCCGTGAACGGCTACGGAGCACCGCTGGTTCATAGGACAAACCACAGGAAGAGGCCATGGAGGAAGAAGAAGAGGAGGGGGTGGAGGAGAGAGGTGTGTCACAACCAGTAGTAGCATTTTGGAGGCGTGGCGGTGGGACAACCTCCAACACTACTGCACCTTGTCCTGCATCCTTCCCAGCTGCCAAAAGAGTGACCCAATGGGCCGTGAAAGAAAGGTAACGTCCCTGTCCATGCCTGCTGGACCATGAGTCAGCGGTAATATGCACCTTACCGCTGACCACCCTGTCCAGCGAGGCCAAGACATTGCCTTCCACATGCCGGTAGAGAGCCGGAATAGCCTTCCGTGAGAAAAAGTGGCGTTTGGGAACCTGCCACTGAGGAACCGCACATTGCACAAACTCACGGAAGGGGGCCGAGTCTACCAACTGAAAAGGCAGCAGTTGAAGCGCTAGCAATTTAGCCAAGCTAGCATTCAACCGCTGGGCATGTGGATGGCTGGGAGTGAACTTCTTTCGACGGTCCAGCAGCTGGGGCAGGGAAATTTGCCTGCTAGAATCGGACGTCGGTGTACTGCTAGCAGAGTGGCCGCAAGTACTTGGCTGTGACACACCTAATTCTACACCTTCATTCCTCTCAGTGCATGTTTCAGAGAGGACTGAAGTTATAGTGGGGTTGGAGATCCCAGCTGATGCGGTGCAAGGAGAGGTCCGCTTTGTTCTTTGGTGTGGGTCTTTGAGGTAGGCTTGCCAACGAGCTGCATGGCAGGTCAACATATGTCTGGTCAGGCATGTGGTACCCAAGCGGCTGATGTTTTGGCCACGCGATATACGCTTGAGACATATGTTGCAAACAGCAGCTGTGCGATCTGATGCACTAGCCTCAAAAAAGGCCCACACCAAGGAACTTTTTGAATGACGGGCAGAGGCAGCGCCCTGCACAGGCGGAGCTCTGCGGTGTGATTCCGTCGGTGTACTGCCCTTACGCTGGCCACCAAAGGGCATCCTGCCTCGTTGGAGATGTGCCTCCTCCTCATCCTCCTCCTCCTCCTCTCTCCTATTAGGCACCCACGTGGAGTCAGTGACCTCATCATCCCCTCCCTCCTCATCACTGGAGCCAATCTGGCAGTATGCTGCAGCTGCTGGAACATGACTGCCAGATTGGTGTCCTTCTTGAGCATCCCCTCTGTCTGCTCTCACCCTACTGCCTTCCTGTAGCTGGGTTTCATCATCAGACCCTTCAAAACGCTGGGCATCCTCCTGGAGCATGTACCCAACACTGTGCTCAAACAGTTCGGGGGACTCTTCAGGAGGAGGACATGGTGGGTCTAGGGAAGGAGTGACTGATGATGAGTCTGACATTGATACCAGGGAAGAGGACGCTTTGGCAGCTGCTTTGCCAGTACCCTGAGCCTGGGTGAGAGAGGATGAGGAGGAGGAGGAGGGCTTGGTCATCCACTCTACCAAGTCTTCGGCATGATGTGGCTCAACATGTCCAGCTGCCGAAAAGAAGGACAAGCGTGTCCCATGGCCATGTGCTGATGACAATGCACCGCGTCCACGACCAGCACTGTTGCCCCCAGACACAGAGCCTGCTTGCCCTCTTTTATTGCCTCCTGACTGTCTGCCTCTCCTTGTTTGCCTTCCAGACATTCTAATAGATGGCCTGCAGGGAGATGGGAAAAAAGCAATAAGGGCTACCTTCAGGTGTCCTTCTCTGTCCCTTTACTTAAGGATTTCTAAATATGGTTGAGGATGATTGCTTTTGCACAGAATAGCACAACGACAATTTCCCTGACTGTCCAAAAAACAAGGATTTCAAAGATGGTTGATGAGGAATGCTTTAGCACACTATAGCACAAGGAGAATTCCCCTCACTTTCCTTCTTTGTCCCTAGAAACAAGGACTCGCACAGTGAAAGAAACTGACACTCTCCCTACCTAGAGTTTTCTGTCCCTAGAAAAAATGTTTTTTAAAAGCACACTATAGCACAAGGAGAATTCCCCTCACTTTCCTTCTTTGTCCCTAGAAACAAGGACTCGCACAGTGAAAGAAACTGACACTCTCCCTACCTAGAGTTTTCTGTCCCTAGAAAAAATGTTTTTTAAAAGCACACTATAGCACAAGGAGAATTCACTCACTGTCCTTCCCTGTCCCTAGAAACAAGGACTCGCACAGTGAAAGAAACTGACACTCTCCCTACCTAGAGTTTTCTGTCCCTAGAAAAAATGTTTTTTTAAAGCACACTATAGCACAAGGAGAATTCACTCACTGTCCTTCCCTGTCCCTAGAAACAAGGACTCGCACAGTGAAAGAAACTGACACTCTCCCTACCTAGAGTTTTCTGTCCCTAGAAAAAATGTTTTTTAAAAGCACACTATAGCACAAGGAGAATTCCCCTCACTTTCCTTCTTTGTCCCTAGAAACAAGGACTCGCACAGTGAAAGAAACTGACACTCTCCCTACCTAGAGTTTTCTGTCCCTAGAAAAAATGTTTTTTTAAAGCACACTATAGCACAAGGAGAATTCACTCACTGTCCTTCCCTGTCCCTAGAAACAAGGACTCGCACAGTGAAAGAAACTGACACTCTCCCTACCTAGAGTTTTCTGTCCCTAGAAAAAATGTTTTTTTAAAGCACACTATAGCACAAGGAGAATTCACTCACTGTCCTTCCCTGTCCCTAGAAACAAGGACTCGCACAGTGAAAGAAACTGACACTCTCCCTACCTAGAGTTTTCTGTCCCTAGAAAAAATGTTTTTTTAAAGCACACTATAGCACAAGGAGAATTCACTCACTGTCCTTCCCTGTCCCTAGAAACAAGGACTCGCACAGTGAAAGAAACTGACACTCTCCCTACCTAGAGTTTTCTGTCCCTAGAAAAAATGTTTTTTTAAAGCACACTATAGCACAAGGAGAATTCACTCACTGTCCTTCCCTGTCCCTAGAAACAAGGACTCGCACAGTGAAAGAAACTGACACTCTCCCTACCTAGAGTTTTCTGTCCCTAGAAAAAATGTTTTTTTAAAGCACACTATAGCACAAGGAGAATTCACTCACTGTCCTTCCCTGTCCCTAGAAACAAGGACTCGCACAGTGAAAGAAACTGACACTCTCCCTACCTAGAATTTTCTGTCCCTAGAAAAAATGTTTTTTTAAAGCACACTATAGCACAAGGAGAATTCACTCACTGTCCTTCCCTGTCCCTAGAAACAAGGACTCGCACAGTGAAAGAAACTGACACTCTCCCTACCTAGAGTTTTCTGTCCCTAGAAAAAATGTTTTTTTAAAGCACACTATAGCACAAGGAGAATTCACTCACTGTCCTTCCCTGTCCCTAGAAACAAGGACTCGCACAGTAAAACACACTGACACTCTCCCTACCTATCCTTCTCTTTCCCTAAACTAAAGGAATCCAGGTTAAGCAAGAAAGAAATAAATGTCACTGTCCCTGCCTATGCTGCTCTTTCCCTGCTCCGGAACACACTACACTAGGCCGCCGTGCTGGCGGCCTTTTATAGTGTGGGGCGTGTACTAAACACCCTCAGCAATAATTGGCCACAGGCATCCTGCCTGTGGCCAATCATTGCTCTCCTCGCTGCCGGCGCTGTGATTGGCCAAGCATGCGGGGTCACAGTGCATGCTTGGCCAATCACAGCGCCTGGATGACACTGCGATGGCGTAGTGCATTGTGGGCCGTTCGCGTCACTCGAATTTGGCGCGAACGGCCCAAATCGTTCGATCTTCGTCGAACGATCGAACAGCCGATGTTCGATTTGAACGTATGTTCGACTCGAACACGAAGCTCATCCCTACTTGCCCCAGTGTCCACTGCAGCTTTGTCACAGTGCAGCCGTGCAGCCTTGCCACAGTGTCGCCTTACCCCCCAGTGTTTATTGCAGCCTTGCCAATTTAAAATTGGCGCCGCCGAGACTGCGTGGAGCGGGGCGAACGCCGCCGAGAACGCAGCCGAGATACACATTGCAGAGTGTACTCGGCTCTACTCGGCTCTTTTCGGCCCTGCTCACAGTCACACCGAGTCCCGCCCTATGATGGACATAACACAGGTCCAATGGCGGGACTGGGCGTGACTGAGCGGAGCCGAGAAAAGCCGAGTAGAGCCGAGTAGAGCCGAGTACACTCGGCTATGTGTATCTCGGTGGCCAACCCCCCCCCCGCTCCGCTCACAGTCAGCAGAGATCGACGGGGGATAGGTGGCTATCGGCGTATAACACACACCCACAATTTTCCCCTGATTTTAAGGGGAAAAACGTGTGTGTTATACGCCGATAAATACGGTATATGATTTTTTCCCCACAAATAGAGATTTCTTTTGGTGGGATTTGATCATCTCTGCGGTTCTTATTTTTTGTTCTATAAACAAAAGAAGAGCGATAAGTTTGAAAAAAAAATACAATATTTTTTACTTTTTTGTTATAATAAATATCCAAATTATAAAAAAAAATTAAAACAAATTTTTTCCTCAGTTTAGGCTGATATGCATTCTTCTACATATTTTTGGTAAAAAAAATCTTTTTCGGCTGCTAGCGGGGGTTAAAACTGCACCGCTAGCGGCCGAATATTGCGGTAAATACAACGGTATAGCGGCGCTGAAAATCCCGCCGCTATACCGCCACCGCACCTGCCCACCCCAGTGTGAAAGGGGCCTTAAAGAGCACACCTCAAGTAAAATGTATAAATGATTTATTTAACAAACATCTAAAAACAACAATTAATACAGAAAAAAAGAGAAGAAGACATATTAAATATCAACATGTTAATACATTTCCATTAGATCTGAATATGTCATGCAGATGACTGTTAGTAGTCTAGGATAGCTGTGCTAGGTCTCAATGCATTTCACAAGAGGAGTATAGCTTCTTTGGGAGAAGCACAAATAAATGTGATTAATGAAGGACTCCTGGCCTACTAGTTGATACAGATGACTCTTTTTAATAATCAAAAAATGAATGTGAATGGATGGGTATATTACCCTACATAACTTGTAAAAGAGACTTAAAAAAATGAATGTCCTTAGGAATAGATGGATAAATGCCTAAACTGCCAACCATGCCACAAAGCTTCTCCCCCCGGGAGCTGTTGGAGGGAGGGAAGATGGAAACCAGTGGGAAGCCGCAAGAAACCGGAACCAGAACGGAAGATGTAGATCTCAAACTGGGAATGCCCACACCCTGTGAGGGAGACACATAAAGACTGATTATATCATGTTCTGGTGGCTAGAAGCCAATGGAGAGAGGGCTTCCTTTGCAGCTAAGTTCCGGACTCTGCTGGAGGTGAGACAGGCGGAGTCAGGCACAAAGTAGCACAGATCGCCTTTCTAGTTGCTTGCAGGAGGACTCAGAGATACTGCTGATGTGCAGAGCAGGGCCTGCAGGCAGGTAGCGCCTGAGGGATGTGACAGGCTTGGAGAACCACTGAGACAGCAGGATAGTCGGTGCAAGCCAGAGTCAGGAGCCAGGAGGGTAACAAAGCAGACGAGGTCAGGAGGAAAAGCCAAGGTCAAACACAGGAAGCCGAGGTTAAGGATGAGGCAGGCAGGAGACAGGTCAGGAACAAGCCGGGTCGGTAACGAAGGAACACAGCAGCAAGAGTCACAGGAATACAGGGTACAAGCTGAAGATCAAACAGCAACTTCAACCACTGACAAGCTTCCTTGTAAAGGCCCATGTGAAGTGCTGGTGGACCAGCTGGGTCCTAGAGACCTTCTCCTGTTGTTGGTGCCCTGACAGATGCTGGGTCCTAGAGTCCTCCTGCTGTCGGCCCCGACACCAACTATGAACACTGTACTTAATTCAGTGTTCAGTGGCGCGACTCCCAAATCAGACTACTCTGCTCATATACTACATATACAGAGCCTTGTGTATGTGTGTGCATGCCCGTATGGCACCAGTAACTTTAGTCCCTTGGAAGAAGAATGAGGATGGCCTCTTGCACAATTCCCATCCAAGCGACCCTGGTAGTGGAGACAGGGACTCCAGGAGCCCTTTTGCATTCCCCATTGTGATGGTGAGGAAGAGGAACGGGTCACTACGTATGTCTATTGACTATCAGACGTTGAATCGGTGCACCATCCCGGATCAGTACACAACACCCCGCATTGAAGATGCTCTCCGGTGTCTTACTGGGGCCAAGTGGATCAGTGTGCTCGACCCGAAGAGTGGGTATTACCAGATTCCCATGCATCCGGAAGATCAAGAGAAAAACGGCATTCATTTGCTCCCTGGGGTTTTATGAATTCAGTTGAATGCCTCAAGGCTTGTCAGGGGCCCCTGCAACCTTTCAACGGCTGATGGAGAGAATGGTAGGAGACATGAATCTTGTGGAGGTGCTGGTGTACTTGGATGACATCATCGTGTCCGGGAGATTGCTAGAAGAGCATGAGACTCAATTGGAAAAGGTTTTCTCACGCCTCCATGAAGAAGGATTGAAGTGGTCGTTGGAGAAATGCCAGTTTTATAGAAATTCAGTCACGTACTTGGGTCATGTTGTCTCTGTGTCACGTACCAGGCTGGAGGCTGAGGTGATGAGAGGGCTCCCCTTGCATCTGAGAGCAGAGTACCCCTGGAGTTGGAGACAGAGGTGCTCAGCCCAGAGATGCACGGGTTGCCTGCCGATGAAGCTGTCTGATGGTTCCAGAAGTGGACCCCCCCGGAGCAGAGAAGGCGGTCAGAGACAATAGTTCCCTGGAGGTGCGGGCGGATCTTAGCAGGTGGAAAAGCAGAGACGTCGTCAAAAGCCAAGCCGGGGGTCAAACACAGGAAGGCAGTCAGAAGCAGAGGCAGGAGGTGTGGTTGTGATCAAGCCGGGGTCAAACACAGGAAGTCAATCTGGAAGAGGCAAGGAGCAGGTCCGTGAAACAAGCCGGGTTCAGAGCCAGGAGAAAAGCCAGAGCAGGTCAGGATAAGTCGGGTCGGTAACAGGTAATCAAACAGGAGCAAGGAACACAAGGACACAGGATACAGAGCTGACGGTAATCCAGCGATTTATGAGAGCAGTTGGAGTCCTTATATAGGCCAGGAAAACACTGCTAATTAGCACGTTTGCGTAGGCAACGTTAGCCGTTGCTAACGTGCGTTCGCCGTTACACGCTGATTGCTAATGCGCATGCGCGGATTAGTGCGGCCATACGGATATGGGCATATCTGCCAGTTCTTCTCCGGTTTCTTCCCTGACACTCTGCAAGAGGGGTTGCAACAGACCCACAGAAGTTGGAGGCTGTTACTACCTGGCCCAGGCCAAGAAGTGTGACCGAATTAAAGGGGTTGTAAAGGTGTGTTTTTTATTTTCTAAATAGGTTCCTTTAAGCTAGTGCATTGTTGGTTCACTTACCTTTTCATTCGATTTCCCTTCTAAATGTTTTTTTTCTTTGTCTGAATTTCTCACTTCCTGTTTCTCCTCAGTAAACTTGCCACCATCATCCGAGCGGTGGTTAGTCAGCCAGAACAGCTTACTGAACAGCTTACTGAGGAGGAACAGGAATTGAGAAATTCAGACAACGAAAACAAAGAAAAAAAACATTTAGAAGGGAAATCGAAGGAAAAGGTAAGTAAACCAACAATGCACTAGCTTAAAGGAACCTATTTAGAAAATAAAAAACGAACCTTTACAATCTTTTAAGATCTTTCCTAGGGTTCTGTTCCTACTACTGATGGTTTGTGGCTAACTTTGCCAGGATTGCTAGGCCCCTCAATGAACTGCTACAAGTGGTCACGAGAGAAAGAGAAGACGGAGTGAAGGCCAAGAAAGGGGGTGCCTACAGGAAAGGAGAGTCTGTACATGAGCAGTGGACTTCCCAGTGTGAGAGGGCATTTTGGCAACTGAAGAAGAGCCTCACGGAAGCCCCAGTTTTAGCTTATGCTGACCCTGGCAAGCCTTATGAACTTCATGTGGATGCCAGCAGAGAAGGAGTGAGAGGAGTTCTCTATCAAGAGCAGAATGGTGGGCTCAGACCGGTGGCCTATGTAAGTCGTAGCCTCACCCCTTCCGAGAGAAATTACCCTATCCGTAAACTTAAGATCCTGACTAATAGAGCGATAGTAGACAAGTTGAAAGACTACCTGTATGGAGCGGAGTTCATCGTAAAGACTGATAAAAATCCCTTGACGTACATCTTAACCACAGCCAAGTTGGACGCTCCAGGGCACAGATGGTTGGCCGCCATGGCGGGATTTAGATTCAGTTTAAAGTACTGACCTTGAGCCGTGAATCGAGATGCAGATTCTTTGTCCCGCAGGTCTCATAAGAGGGAAGAGGAGCTGGAAGGTTGGGCCTATGTGAATGAAGAAGGTGTTTAGCTTGCATCCAGCGTAAGACACTACCAGTTAGGGCTACACCCATGGGTAACTTGCAGAGTCAAGAACAGTTAGAACTGGTTTGCATTGGCTTTCTGTGCCTGGAACCTGATACAGGTGGAAGAAACAGTATGCTGGTGGTGACTGATCATTTCACCCGTTACGCACAGACATACCCTACTAAAGAAGGCAAGCACTGTGACTAAAGTTCTTGTGGAAAAGTTTTTCATGCACTATGGATTGCCAGTACGGATCCACTCTGACCAAGAAAGAGACTTTGAGAGTCGATTAGTTCATCAGTTGTGTACCTTGTTGGGCATTAAGAAATCTCGTACTACACCATACCACCCCAGGGGGACCCTCAGCCTGAAAGGTTCAATCGCACTTTGCTGAATATGTTAGGGACTTTGACTCCAGAAAAGAAGCAGCATTGGGGTAACCATATCGCAGAAATGGTACATGCCTATAAAAGCACTGAGAGTGATGCCACTGGTTATTCCCCTTATCGACTTATGTTTGGAAGAGAAGCTCGTCTCTGGCTTTTGGTACATCTGGCTTTTGGTACATCAATTGACAACATCTCTTTGACATCCCACAAAGGTTACAGTATGTCGATAGATTGCGAAAGAACCTGCGACAGGCCTATGAGAAAGCTATGGAACATGCCGCTACCAGGGAATCAAGAAATGAGCAAAATTTTTATTTGAAAGTAAGAATATAGGACTTACAGCCAGGAGATCAAGTGTTGCTGAAAAACCTAGGAGTACCAGGGAAACATAAGTTGACAGATCAATGGAGGCCGCAACCTTATGTCGTTTGTAAATGGCTCCCTGGGTTACCAGTATATCAAATCGGACCTGATGGGGAAAAGGGACCCTTGAAGATGTGGCATAGGAATCATCTGCTTCCACTATCCGATGCAGTGTGGGTGCCTCAGGTGCCTTTGTCACCCCCCTCAAAACCAACTCCACCCAGGACTCACTCACAGAAGAAAGTTTACTCCCCTGCCGATTGGACAGACGAAAAAGATGAAGAGTTTGAGGAAGGTTATGTGCCACCGCAAGTTCCAACCCCTGTGTTATCTCCAGGAAGGAAAAGTATTGAAAGAGAGGAGGAGGAGGAAGATATAGTGACTGTGCCTTATTGGCTGTGGCTTACAGAGAATGATCCGGAGAATACCCTTCTGAAAGAATAGGGGAAAGGGAATGCGCCCACCAAAGTGTTTCCTG
Organism: Rana muscosa; assembly: GCA_029206835.1. Lineage (NCBI taxonomy): Eukaryota > Metazoa > Chordata > Amphibia > Anura > Ranidae > Rana > Rana muscosa. The sequence goes on from CM055125.1 coordinate 1,658,559, forward strand.
GGAAGACAACTGAAGTGATTAAGCCGGCACGTCAGTCTCTCAACTCAGAATTGGAGAACCTGCTACCTTTCAGGGGAGTTGATAAGATCAAAACTGAAAGAGTTACCCTGGAGGGAAACTAGGGTTCTGATAGACTTCTCTAGTGAACTTTTACCATTCCCTGAGGCACCTTGCTCTACTGAAACAGGAAGACTTTGCTCAAAACGGGAGAAGGGAAATGGTCGGGAAAATTCCTCTGCTCCTTTGGAGGGGGCTGATGTCTCTTGCCCTGTGTTAAGTCCTGAAATCACCAGTGTGAATCTTCCAATGGAGCCTGACCTCCAGGACAGTGCCAAGGAAACAGCAAAAGATCCTGTGCCAACTGCTGGAAAGTACTCCCAAGTTCGGCTGAGGCAGAATGTACATCCTCCCAAGAGACTCTGAAGAATTAATTCATACCATTCGCAGAGAAGCTCCTACCTCTACACCCCCTACTATCCGGACCAAAGAGTTCAAGTGGGGAGGGAGTGTGTAGCCAAGGTTTGTTACTTTGCTTATATTAAGGGACAGTTTCTTTATTTGTTATATGGGTTTGGCTCCCTCTAGTGCCTGCTGGACTTTATACAGTATGTGTGTCTCTTCAATACACTTGTGAAGATTCGGAGCGAAGCATCATGGGACATGAAGTTCGGGATAGGGAAGTGACACTGTCAGCAGGGTTAATCTGGACCACGGGTAAAAGAATGCAGTTCACACAGAACAGCCTGCTGGGAGAGGAAATAAAGAAGTGGGCGTGGCCTGATTTCACTCTCTCTGGACGCCATTCTGAACCTGCCCGCAGGAGGTCTGTGTGACGGGGAGTGCTGAGAATCTGCGGCCTAGCAAGTAGGAAGTTGGATAGCCAGCTCCAGAGGGATCTCTGGGGACGTCATCGCTATTCCAGTCCAGCGGACTGGAGCGTGTTCCAGACCATCCAGAGGTGCCTGCAATCCGGCCCACCAGGAGCTGCAGCTTGGCACGGTGCTGCCATTTCCACAAGAAGAGGGATACAGAGGCAAAGAATTCCGGCTGGAACCCTTTATCCATCTGATCCATTCATGACGGTAGCAGTGGTGAGCGGGCACAGCCCTTGTGTTAATTAACAACTGTATTGCTGAGTAACAACTATACAGACTGGCTGGTGATACTTGTAGTTCCAGGGATGTGAATCTACTTCTACACAGGCCCATACCTCCCAACAGTCCCGGATTGCCCGGGACAGTCCCGCAATTGGAAGCTCTGTCCTGGGCACCTTCATTTCGGGACAATACAGTGTCCCGGAATTGCCTCCTGGCCCAGGGCCGATATAATGCCCCCTAAAATAGTCCTTGCATCACAGCTGCCATGCACTGTGGTGGGTCCTGGCTGGCGGAGACCCTCTTTTACTTCATTCTCTGGCCCCTGGCTCACTGCCCAAACTGGTTGCTAGCCGCGGCCCGCCTCGCGTCTAGCAACCCGTGACGTTACTAGGAGGAGAGAAGCAGAGACCCAGCATTCACAGCGGAGTGCACTTTTAAACCAGGGGCGGAGTTGGGAGGTGGAGCTGGCGGTCCTAGGTACAGAGATGACTTTCAGCGGCTGCAGAATAAGGAGCGGTTCTCCTATATGCTGCACCCCGCCAGCCCTCCTATCCAGCCTGGCGCTAGCTGCATCCACAGCGTAGAGGCAAACAGTCATCCGTACCTAGGACCGCCAGCTACGCCCCCGACTCAGGGTCTCGCTTGAAGGCTGTTCCTGCCCTGGAAAGGTAGGAGAAATGCTCCCTGCAGTGCAGTGCATCAAGGACGCTCATGGTCACTGAGACACTCTGATCCCTGCCATACTGGCCTCCTCCAGTCATGCTGTCCCCCATACTGCCCTCCATTGCGGCTGCCACCCCTCCCATCATACTGCTAGGCCACTGCGGGGGGCCTTCCCCATGCCGGCGGCGTCCCTTGATCGCCACCGGACTGTCTGTGACGTCGCACCTTTGCGTCGGAGGTGACGGCTTATGCCTGGGCTTTGCCTTCCGGAACGCCGAGGGGACCACGCGGACGATGCCATTTGGCACTGCAGACCTGTGGGAGGATGGATGAGGAGGGGCCCAACACCTGCAGACAATGGACAATTCATGCAGACACTTTAAAACCCCACAGCTCCCAGGAGATCCATTCCTGAGGTGTTCCCTGGTAATGCTGTCGCATACGAATACAAGACTGATGGAGTGCTTGGTAAGTGCAGCGTCTTGAACACTTTTGACTGGCCAATCTTTGTACTTGTGGTATACCCATCTATTTTTCAACATTGTGATTGTTTAAACTATACACTACTATCCCTATGTAGTGCAACCTTAGTTTTATTCCCCTACTTCATGTATATGTTGCTCAGTGTCACATCAGTTGTCTGGCACTTAATCCCATCTCATTTTCAATATTTCATTCATTGAATCATTTCCCCTTTCACTTCTCACTCCACATACATGTTTTTACCTCCATCAACACAGGCACTCCACACTCACACTCATCCCCCAGTCCTCTACACATTTCACTTTTACACATTTAACACTTTTTAATTTGCAGTAGCCCTCTTGTTTTCACTTTCACACCTATATTGCCTCATCATCAGTCACCACACACCATGCATATTCACTTCACTCATCTCATCATCACACCCCATCCCCCATCCCACCCTTTTTTCATTGCTAGCCTACCTTTCATATAACCAATCAACAAATAAACCACGCCATGTTATGCATAACCTAATTTTTCCATAATATTAAATTCATTATTGACCAAATAACAACCAGCCTACAGCTGCCAAGCACTTCCAGACACTCCCCTAACATTAACTTATGACGACTCTAAAAGTCTTTGCATGTCCATTCGCAGGTTCTCCACCCCCCATCCTCCTCTCCGGGTCCTAGAACGTGGCCCCCTGTAAGCTCTGCGGACTATGCTCCCACCCGGGGTGTACATGCGGCCGAGATGGGATCATTGGACAACTACAATCCTGCAATGCTACTCTGTGCGACACATCTTCATGTTTTCATCCACCCATTGGTAAATAGAACTCTATGTGTATGGAGATACAATTTTGCTCAATTCGGAATGCTATACCTACATTTATTATATTGTTCTAAGCCTCTAATTAGACATTTTGATATTTCTCCCAGAATATAAATCCCCCTGAAGAGACCGGAAATCGCAAGGGTCGAAATGCATCGGGGTTTTTCATGTGGATACTTATGTTATAAACACAATTGGCAAACCATGCTTGTACATAGGGTGTTCTTTGCTTTGAGTGATGTTCCATGTTTGTTTTTGTGTCACACCACCTATATGGATGCTTTATTATTGTTCATATGAAATTATTACTGTTTGTAAAATAAATGATTTTTTTATATCAACTATTTCTATACAAATTCTCTGCTGCTAAAAAACCCTGGGGAAACTTCCTTTTCTTCTTCTTTTTTTTTCTTTTCTCCCCTCCCATCATACTGCCCTCCACTACCACCCCTCCCATCATACTGCCCTCTGCTAACACCTCTCCCATCATTCTGCCCTCCGCTACCACCCCTCCTATCATACTGCCCTCTGCTACCACCCCTCCTATCATACTGCCCTCCGCTACCACCCCTCCCACCATACTGCCCTCCGCTACCACCCACTCCATCATACTGCCCTCCGCTACCACTCCTCCTATCATACTGCCCTCCCATACCACCCCTCCTATCATACTGCTCTCTGCTACCAACCACCCCTCCTATTATACTGCTCTCCGCTACCACCCCTCCTATCATACTGCCCTCCGCTACCATCCTCCCATCATACTGCCCTCTGCTACCACCCCTAATATCATACTGCCCTCCCCTACCACCCTCCTATCATACTGCCCTCTGCTACCACCCCTAATATCATACTGCCCTCCCCTACCACCCTCCTATCATACTGCCTCCCTCTACCACCCCTCCCATCATACTGCCTCCCATCATACTGCCCTCCCATACCACCCCTCCTATCATACTGCCCTCCCATACCACCCCTCCTATCATACTGCTCTCCACTACCACCCCTCCTATCATACTGCCCTCTGCTACCATCCTCCCATCATACTGCCCTCTGCTACCACCCCTCCTATCATACTGCCCTCCCCTACCACCCCTCCTATCATACTGCCCTCCACTCCCACCCAAACATACTGCCCTCCACTATCACCCCCTCTTATCATACTGCCCTCCACTACCCCCTTCCATCATACTGCCCTCCACTACCACCCTTCCTAAAATTCTGCCTTCCACTACCACCCCTCCTATCATACTGCCCTCTGCTTCCACCCCTCCCATCATACTGCTCTCCACTACCCCCCTTCCACCATACTGCCCTCCACTACCCCCTCCCATCATAGCTCATCCCAGAACTCTGTACCCTGTACATAGCTCATCCCAGAACTCTGTACCCTGTACATAGCTCATCCCAGAACCCTGCACCCTGTACATAGCTCATCCCAGAACCCTGCACCCTGTACATAGCTCATCCCAGAACCCTGTACATAGCTCATCCCAGAACCCTGCACTCTGTACATAGCTCATCCCAGAACCCTGCACTCTGTACATAGCTCATCCCAGAACTCTGCACTCTGTACATAGCTCATCCCAGAACTCTGCACTCTGTACATAGCTCATCCCAGAACTCTGCACTCTGTACATAGCTCATCCCAGAACCCTGCACTCTGTACATAGCTCATCCCAGAACCCTGCACTCTGTATACAGCTCATCCCAGAACCCGGCACTGTACGTAATGCACTCCAAAACCCTGCATTCTTTTATCCTTTTTTAAAATGAATCTGCTGGGGTTTGTATGTATCCTTGAGACTCTTGCTTGTGGAACAATAATAAAAGCATATTTTATAGGTACAAGGAAGCCCGAGTTTTGTTTAATGACGCCCCTTAAGCTATGCAAGGTTACTTCCTTTCTCAAGTGTCCCTCTATCTGAAGTTCAAAAGTTGGGAGGTATGCAGGCCTCACACAGCAGGCGCTTGGGGTCTATATACCCTGGTGCTTTAAAGTCAGTATTGTGGACACTTCTTTGTCACATTAAAGGAGGAACATACACTTGTTATAATTTCTTCAAACAAATTACAGTTTAGTTCACTTTTGCTGCCCTTTCTTTTGGTCACATTGGATTACAATTAACCACTTAAGCCCCGGACCATTATGCAGTTTAAAGACCAGAGGTGTTTTTACAATTTGGCACTGCGCTGCTTTAACTGGTAATTGCGCAGTCATGCAATGTTGTACCCAAACAAAATTTGCGTCCTTTTCTTCCCACAAATAGAGCTTTCTTTTGATGGTATTTGATTGCCTCTGCGATTTTTATTTTTTGCAATATAAACGGAAAAAGACCGAAAATTTTGAAAAAAAAAATATTTTCTACTTTTTGTTACAAGAAAAATCTAATAAACTCAATTTTAGTCATACATTTATGCCAAAATGTATTCAGCCACATGTCTTTAGTAAAAAAAATTGTCAATAAGCGTATATTTATTGGTTTGCGCATCTCATTTCTTGAGGTGCTAAAATGGCAGGTCAGTACAAACCCCCCCCCCCCAAATGACCCCATTTTGGAAAGTAGACACCCCAAGGAAATTGCTGAGAGGCATGTTGAGCCCATTGAATATTTATTTTTTTTGGTCCTAAGTGATTGAATAATGACAAAAAATTTTTTTTTTACAGAAAGTTGTCACTAAATGATATATTGCTCAAACATGCCATGGTTATATGTGGAATTGCACCACAAAATACATTTTGCGGCTTCTCCTGAGTACGGGGATATCACATGTGTGGGACTTTTTGGGAGCCTAGCCGCGTACGGGGCCCCAAAAACCAAGCATCGCCTTCAAGATTTCTAAGGGCGCAAATTTTTAAGTAGACACCCCAAGCTATTTGCTGAGAGGCATGTTGAGTCCATGGAATATTTTATATTTTGCCACAAGTTTCGGGAAAATTACAAACTTTTTTTTTTGCACAAAGTTGTCACTAAATGATATATTGCTCACACATGACATGAGCATATGTGAAATTACACCCTAAAATACATTCTGCTGCGTCTCCTGAGTACGGAGATACCACATGTGTGGGACTTTATGTGAGCCTAGTCGTGTATGTGACCCCAAAAACCAAGCACCGCCTTCAGAATTTCTAAGGGCATAAATGTTTGATTTCACTCCCACTGCCTATCACTACCTATCACAGTTTTGAAGGCCATAAAATGCCAAGATGGCACAAATACCCCCAAATGACCCCATTTTGGAAAGTAGACACCCCAATCTATTTACTGAGAGGCATGTTGAGCCCATTGAATATTTAATTTAATTGTCCGAAGTGATTGAATAATGACAAAAAAATATATATTTTTTTTTACAAAAAGTTGTCACTAAATGATATATTGCTCACACATGCCATGGTTATATGTGGAATTGCACCCCAAAATACATTTTGCTGCTTCTCCTGAGTACGGCAATACCACATGTGTGGGACTTTTTGGGAGCCTAGCCGCGTATGGGGCCCCAAAAACCAAGCACCGCCTTCAGGATTCCTAAGGGCGCAAATTTTTGATTTCACTCCTCACTACCCATCACAGTTTCAAAGACCATAAAATGCCAAGATCGCACAAAACCCCCCAAATGACCCCATTTTGGAAAGTAGACACCCCAAGCTATTTGCTGAGAGGCATGGTGAGTATTTTACAGCTCTCATTTGTTTTTGAAAATTAAGAAAGAACATTTTTTTTTTTTCAATTTTCAAAACTTTGTGACAAAAAGTGAGATCTGCAAAATACTCACCATACCTCTCAGCAAATAGCTCGGGGTGTCTACTTTTCGAAATGGGGTCATTTGGGGGGGGGGGGGTTTGTGCCATCTGGGCATTCCATGGCCTCCAAAACTGTGATAGGCAGTGAGGAGTGAAATCAAAAATTTACACCCTTAGAAAGCCTGAAGGCGGTGCTTGGTTTTTGGGGTCCCGTACGCGGCTAGGCTCCCAAAAAAGTCTCACACATGTGGTATTCCCGTACTCAGGAGAAACAGCAGAATGTATTTTGGGGTGTAATTCCACATATGCCCATGGCATGTTTGGGCAATATATCATTTAGTGACAACTTTGTGCCAAAAAAGAAATAAAAAAATTGTCTTTTTCCCGCAACTTGTCTCAAAATATAAAATATTCCATGGACTCGACATGCCTCTCAGAAAATAGCTTGGGGTGTCTACTTTCCAAAATGGGGTCATTTGGGGGGGGGGGGGGGGTTTGAACTGTCCTGTCATTTTATGCACAACATTTGGAAGCTTATGTCACACATCATCCACTCTTCTAACCACTTGAAGACAAAGCCCTTTCTGACACTTTTTGTTTACATGAAAACATTTTTTTTCTTCCAAGAAAATTACGTTGAACCCCCAAGCATTATATATATATTTTTAAAGCAAAGGCCTTACAGATTAAAATGGTTGGTGTTGCATTTTTTTTTCCACACAGTATTTGCGCAGCGATTTTTCAAGCGCATTTTTTGGGGATAAATACACTTTTTTAAATTTTAATGCACTAAAACACACTATATTGCCCAAATGTTTGATGAAACAAAAAAGATGATCTTAGGCTGAGTACATGGATACCAAACATGACATGCTTTAAAATTGCGCACAAACGTGCAGTGGCGACAAACTACATACATTTTTAAAAGCCTTTGTAGCGCTACCCCCAACTAAGAGAGCCGCTGGTTTGATTTCGGGCCCTGTGACAGTACCGCCAACCCCCGGCAATCTTACTCGACCCACTCTGGCACAGTTAGTCTAAGGGCGACTTAAACCACCTTTAAGTGTATTGCATAAACCAGTGTTTCTCAACTCCAGTCCTCAAGGAGCCCCAACAGGTCATGTTTTCAGGCTTTTCATTATTTTGCACATGTGATTTGATCAGTTTCACTGCCGTAGAAATTACCACAGCCGTTTCAACTGAGGGAAATCCTGAAAACATGACCTGTTGGTGCGCCTTGAGGACTGGAGTTGAGAAACACTGGCATAAACTAATCTCTAAGCAGTAAGACCACACACTGAGGAGAGAGATTAAGTATAACAGCTTTACTATTTCAGTAAATAGAACATATATATAACATCACACATGAAATATGGTTTGCAGAGCCCTGCAGTAATCAATTCAGCACACTATAATGGTGCTGCGTGGTACTCCGCCACGCGTAGCCATTATGGCGCACTAAACAGTAACATATCTCCCCACCTAAGTCAGGCCTGACATGGAGTAAATCTCAGTTACTTCCCTAAAGGATTCCTTCGCATGCCAGCTTTCGGTGGTGCACTTGATGAACTTGTATGTTTGTAATCCAACAGGCAATAACTTGAATTAACTATACTGGGGAGGGACACTCCAACTCTGTCCCGCTACCTGTCCCTCCCATGGAAACAGCAGATAAAAGAACTGTGGGCCTATATAGTCCCTAGGCCTTAACACGACTCAGTCTATTGGTCTGGGCAGGTGCCCGCTCACCACTCCGGACGCGATCCCAGTCCGGGACTTCCACCTGCTGTGTATCCGCACACAGCGTCTGCAACGATCGGGTCCCCGATCCGACAGATGTCCTTGCTTGACAAGTCAGGATCCACCCAGACTCCGCAGTGGGATGGAAGGCTCTTCGGATGTCACGCAAGGCCTCAGGCTTCAGGCCTTGCACCGCAGCAGATCCGCACAGGAAGACTGTTTGCTTGCAGCGCGGTGTCCAAAGAGGCCGAGCTCCGCCTCGCCTCTACCTTAAGTAGCCCCTCCCATGAGTCTCTGCGGTGGAAACTTCCGCCCTGGGGCCGAATGGGGTTCTGGGTAATGTAGTCCTGGGGCCATTAAAGGAGACCCTGCTACAAACTCCCCCCACTTAAACTCTTTGGTCCCCAAAGATAACATAACCTTAAACTACAGATCGTACAACATCAATCAACTTTTCATATGATGTCGGCAGAGGAAATTCCCACCAAAAACGAGGCAGTGAACTCCCCTGCCCACAGGACACACTAACATCACTATCCCGTCTAACTGTGCCAGAGAGTGAGTTGGGGTTGCCTCCCACCAAATGAACAGTGGGAGGGTCAGGGTCTTCCATACTCCTTCTGGCATTAACTACAGTGTCTTCCGCACTCTTCCCCATTTGTGGGTAAGTTAATCTCCTGGGAGGTTTTATGGCTCTTCGCTTTCTTTGTCCTCTTGGACTTTCTGTTGGAACAGGCTCTTCTTCTGCAACTGACTGAGGAATGTCCTCTGATTCAGGAGCATTGGGCTCCGGAGCAGGGAGATACATGGCTTCCCTTGGATCCTCCTCTGGGAGTAATTCACAGGCACTCTCCCAAGTATCTGACCAAGGACTGGACGGGACGAACTCAGTAGCTTCTGCATTCAGTGTCTGATCTTCAGTATCTTCGTCAGGTGGAAGATCAATAGCAGAAGCTGTCGGGGCCTGGGAAGGTCAAAGCCAACCAAGTTCTTCTCCCTCATCTTCACTTATCTCCGAGCCTTCTGTATCCTCGGTCCGAGGGGTCTGAGACCGAGTGTTTGGTCTGGGAGTATCCAAGATGGACGTTGTTTCAGGGGAATCCACCATAGGGGGTATCCGTTCCGCCTCAGCTAGTGGAAGTAGGTGTTTTCGATGCCAGGTCTTCAAAGGCCCCAACTTCCCTTCTGGCTTAAGTCTGTAAATGGGTAGACCTGGTAGTCTTTTGCAAACAACATAAGGTTCGGGTCTCCATCTGTCTGCAATCTTGTGTTTTCCAGGGACTCCCAAGTTCCGCAACAACACTCTGTCTCCTGGTTGTAGATCTTGGATCCTAACCTTTAAGTCGAAATTCCTCTTGTTGCGAGCACCTCTTAGTTCCGAGGCCGCCTGGGCCTGCTCATAGGCCATCTTCAAATTACGCCTGAGTCTATCAACATATCCCTTGTGGGAAACAGCGGAACAATGGTCTATGGAAGTGCCAAAGGCCAGATCCACCGGCAATCTTTCTTCTCTCCCGAACATGAGTCTATAGGGTGAGTACCCGGTAGCGTCGCTGATAGTGCTATTGTATGCATGCACAAGGGCCGCTATGTGGTTGCTCTAATGTTGCTTCCTTTCACCACTTAAAGTTCCCAGCATGTTGAGCAGGGTTCGGTTGAACCTCTCCGGCTGAGCATCACCTTGTGGATGATAGGGGGTAGTCCTTGTCTTCTTAATCCCCAAGGTGTCCAGGAGCTTTCGTATCAGCCCACTTTCAAAATCTCTTCCCTGGTCTGAATGGAGCCGTTGTGGTAGCCCATAGTGTATGAAGTATTTCTCCATGAGAATCTTGGCCACAGTGGAGGCCTTCTGGTCTTTGGTTGGGAAGGCCCGGGCATACCGGGTGAAATGGTCGGTTACTACCAGAACATTTCCTAGTCCACTCAAGTCGGGTTCGAGGCAGAGAAAATCAATGCATACCAGATCAAGCGGGCTTTGACTTTGTAGATGACCCATTGGGGCAGCTTGATGGGGCAAAGTCTTTCTCTGGATGCATCGTGCACATGAATGGCAGTATTCCTCAACTTCAGCCCTCATGCAGGGCCAATAGAAACGGTCCCTAACAAGTTGGAAAGTCCTTTCTGCCCCTAGATGACCATGGTGGTCATGCAGAGCAATCATAACAGTCTCTCTGTGTTTCTCGGGCAGGAACAGCTGCCATCTGTCTTCCAGGTCATCAGAGGGGCCCCTTCGGTAGACCACTCCCTGACGCACCTGTAACCTGTCCCACTCCTTTTTCAACAGGCGAGCTTCCTTCGAAGGGTGACGTAGGAGTCTGTTCGAATCCTGGTTTTCTAGTGCCTCTAGGACCAATCTCCCCAAGGGGTCTTCCAGTTGGTCGGATCTCAACTCCTTTTTGGACAGTTTTGGTAAGTTATCATCCCCCAGTTGGGTTACCCCACAGTACTGCTTGGGGACTCCTACTGTGGTAACCCCTATCTCTTTTGCTTTTGAGCCTCCACTGGCTTAGAGTTCAGCCCCTTGGCAGAGGGCCCGCACCCCGTCGGGTGCCACTTGGGTCCAGTCTTCTGTACTGCAGACGGGGACATGAGATCTTCTGGATAGGGCATCCGCATCTCGATTTCCCGCCCCAGGTCTGTATTTTAGGCTGAAATTGAAGGCAGACAGTGCCGCCAGCCATCTATGTCCTGTGGCGTCAAGCTTTGCTGTGGTAAAAAGATAGGTGAGAGGATTGTTGTCCGTTTTTACAGTGAAGTCTGCCCCATACAGGTAATCTCGGAGTTTGTCAACTACGGCCCACTTGAGGGCCAGGAACTCCAACTTATGAGTAGGATAGTTCTTTTCGGAGGGGGTCAGACTTCTGCTCACATATGCAACAGGTCTCTGTTGCCCTTCATGCTCCTGGTAGAGCACTCCCCCCAGACCATCATGGCTGGCATCCACATGGAGTTCATAGGGCTTCTTTGGGTCTGCATAGGCCAGAACAGGGGCAGTGGTCAGGTTCTTTTTCAGCATCTGGAAGGCGTCTTCACACTTCTCATTCCACTGGTCCTTGACTGACTCCCCCGGCTTCCTGGGACCCGAGTCATCCTCTTCCCCCTCCGTCTTCAGCAGCTCATTCAAGGGCCTGGCTATCTGAGCAAACCCCTCCACGAATCTCCTGTAATAGGAACAGAATCCCAGGAAGGACCTGAGTTCTGTCACGGTGGTGGGCCTTGGCCAGGAGGTGACAGCTTCCAACTTTTCAGGGTCTGTGGCCACCCCATCTTCAGACACTATGTGTCCCAGATAGTTGACTGAAGACTGATAAAATTGGCATTTTTCCGGGGAGAGCTTGAGTCCTTCCTCACTCAGTCTCTTCAAAACTTTCTCCAGCCTCTCTTCATGTTCCTCCAAAGTTCTTCCGAAGACAATGATGTCATCCAAGTATACGAGGACTTCAATGAGGTTCATGTCTCCTACAGTCTTCTCCATGAGTCTTTGGAAGGTGGCTGGAGCTCCGGACAGGCCTTGTGGCATCCGATTGAATTCGAAGAACCCTACCGGGGTTATGAAAGCCGTCTTCTCTCTGTCCTCTGGATGCATCGGGATCTGATAGCACCCGCTCTTGAGGTCCATGACACTGAACCACTTGGCTCCAGACAAGCTCTGTAGGGCATCCTCTATCCTCGGAGTGGTATACTGGTCCGGTGTGGTTCTCCTGTTGAGGGTCCTATAATCTATGCACAGCCTCAAGGACCCATTCTTCTTCCGGACCACCACTATGGGGGAGGCATAGGGACTTCTAGATTCTCGAATCACCCCTGTTCGCTTGAGCTCGGCGAGCTGCTCCCTCAAATCTTCAAGGTCTGCCAACGGCACTTGCCTAATCCTTTCCCCGAAGGGCTTGTCTTCCTGGAGGCGGATTCGATGGGTGGCACTCCTAGCACACCCCACATCAAATTCATAATGGGAAAAGATCCTTTCCCACCTGGTCAACTGGGACTTGGCTCTCTCTCCAGGTTTGGATTCTCCATGGAAAGTTTCTCCCACACAGTACTTTCTCCATCTGTCTTCTCCACATCTGACGAAGCAACTGGTGTAGCTGGGCTCACCTGGCCCAGCAACAGCCTGGCTGGGATTTCCATGGGACCATCCGTGGTGTTTCTGACACTCACAGGCACTTTACAGTGGGCCTTCTTCAGGGCCCTCACCGGGACCACTTCTGGAACTACTAAGCCCGAAGTTTCTTCCCTCAGATCGGGTTCCAACATGACAAAAGGGCCCGGCTGCTCCCAAGTGAGTTTCACTGTGGCTTTCAGGCAGGTTACTTCACCGGGCTGCAGCACTATTCCCCTTCTTCCCAGTCTCCAGACCTTCCCTACCCCCTCTTCCGGGGCCTTCTGTTCCAAGATCAGCCGTTGGTAGGCGGTCTTCAACATTGGGTGTATCTCAGTGACTGTGGGGTTCTTCCTTCTTGTCAGTGGGGCCAGAAGTCTTCGGACCAGATCCGTGTTGGTCCCTATTATTAGGGAACTCTTGTTAGCTCCAGGCGGTCTGGGGCACACCACAGCTAAGGTGTCGAACACTTCAGCCTTTCCAGCTATGGACGGGTCAAAAGTCAATTTTATGGGCAGATATCCATCATAAGGGAAACTCTCTATCCCAATTCCCCATATCTCCAACTCTTCAATCTTCTGGATGGGTAGATGACTCAAATGCCTGTCATAAAAGTCCAGATACAACAGGGTCACCTGCACCCCAGTATTCAATATAGCTTTTGTGTAGACTCCTTCCACCTGAATAGGTACTATTGGGGAGGGACCCACCAGCTTCTCCGGATACCGCTTCAAAGGGGTTTCTTTCCTTGGATCTTTGCATTTCCCTTTTTGACTTTCTTTCTTCCATTTCTCTCTGGACTTAAGTCTCTCTTGGGCCTGGTATGCATTAATCTCCCTCCTTTTTATGGGTGTAGCTACCCGCTGAGGGACATTACTGTCTTTCTTTGGAGTGCAATCCCTCTGAGGAACCTTACGTTTCTTCTGTGGGGTCCTGTCCACTCCTCTCATGTGCTTCTCATTCAGTTTGGAGTTCACTGGAGATGATGGCCACCCGGTTGACTCCTTCACCGGGGCCCGCTGAAGTTTTCCGGCGGCTTGCGGTTGTTCATCTTTCTTTTCTTTGGACTGGCACACACTTTGGCAAGGTGGCCCGCTCCTCCACAATTGAAACAGATCACATCCCCCCAATCTTCCAGGGATGCGGGCGCTGAGGTATTTGGGAACAGCTCCTTCCTCAGACTTTCCCTTTCTGTTTCCTTTGACTTCTTTTCCATCAGGGAGGTCAGCACTTGGGACATCTGCGACTTCAAGGTATCCACCTCTGCGTCTCTTTCCAGGGTTATGGCCGTCCTGACCATCACTGGAGGAGGATTCACCGTCTCAACTGGTTGGCTCCTCTTCTTCTCCTCCAGCATAGCTTCTTCTTCTCTGACTACTCGAATCAAGTCAGGGTACTCCAGGCTCTTCCCGTCCTGTCTAGTACGTAGCGTCAGTGCGATGGGGTCCAGGGGCTGAGATCCTCTCATCACCTGCTGGACACGGGCCTAATCCACCTTCCGCGGATCAATCCCATTCTTTAGGATCATCTTGTGCAGGATCTTATCCAGGCGCTTCATGAACTCCGACAGTTTCTCTCCTGCCTTTTGGTAACAGTGCTCCAGCTGGTACGTTACATAGTTACATATTTAGTCAGGTTGAAAAAAGACACAAGTCCATCCAGTTCAACCATAAAAAAAATAGGATTTTCATAACAGCTTACCTGTAAAATCCTTTTCTTGGAGTACAGCACGGGACACAGAGCGACATAGTCATTACTAATGGGTTATATAGATACCTTCAGGTGCTGGCACTGGCAACTTCCAAAACCGGAAGTACCCTCCCCTATATAAGCCCCTCCCATCCGGGAGCACCTCAGTTTTGTAGCAAAGCAATAAGTGTCCCTAAAGAGGGGTGGGAGCTCTGTGTCCCGTGATGTACTCCAAGAAAAGGATTTTACAGGTAAGCTGTTATAAAAATCCTATTTTCTTTCTCGTACATCACGGGACACAGAGCGACATAGTCATTACTAATGGGATGTCCTAAAGCAATGCCCAACGAGGGGGGGGGATACACCATACATAAGCTGAGCGCTATCAGACATGAGGATCTTTTGCGGCCTGCAACACACTGCGCCCAAAGGCGACATCCTCCTGACTTCTAACGTCCACCTGGTAGAACCTAGTAAACGTGTGTACTGAAGACCATGTTGCGGCCTTACAGATTTGAGCCAGGGAGGCCTGGTGATGCGCTGCCCATGAAGTTCCAACTGCTCTCGTGGAGTGCGCTCTAACTTTGAATGGAGGCGGTCTCCTTCTCAAGCCATAGGCTTGCATAATGACCTGTTGAATCCACTTGGCTAAAGTAGATTTTGACGCTGCCTGACCCTTTCTGGGGCCTTCCGGCAGAATAAACAAAGTATCCGTTCTGCGAATCTGAGCAGTGGCTTTTAGATAAGCTTTAACTGCTCTTACTACATCCAAAGAATGCAATAACTTTTCCTCTACCGAACTAGGTTTGGGGAAAAAAGGAGGAAGAACCACATCTTGGTTCAAATGAAAACCTTGATACCACCTTAGGAAGAAAGGCTGGATGAGGACGTAACACTACTCTGTCTTTATGGATAACCAGATATGGCTCCTTACAGGACATAGCTGCTAATTCCGACACTCTTTTAGCCGAACAAATGGCTACTAGAAAAATCAATTTCCTGGTGAGAAGAACCAAAGAAATATGCTGTAATGGTTCAAATGGTTGTTTATGTAGAACCGACAGAACCAAGTTTAGATCCCATGGACATATGGGAATATTAACCGGAGGACTAATACGCATCACTCCTTGTATAAAGGCTTTGACTAGTGAATGCGAAGCCAAGGGCCTTTGAAAAAATATTGACAAGGCCGAAAACTGACCTTTGATAGTACTCAAGGCAAGCTTCCTATCTACAGCCCACTGTAGGAAGTCCAGACTCCTACCTATTACGTACTTATGTGGATGCCATTTCTTGGCCTCACACCACGCGATGTACACCTTCCAGATTCTATAGTAGATCTGCCTGGATACCGGCTTCCTGGCATTGATCATGGTAGATACCACAGGATTAGAGAGCCCTCTCTTTTTTAGAATGTGGGCTTCAATAGCCAGGCCGTCAAACCTAGGGCTGGTAAGGAAGGGTGGTATATCGGTCCTTGCGAAAGCAGGTCCGGACGACGTGGGATAGTCCAAGGACTCCCCATTGACATTTTACAATCTCCGCGTACCACGCTCTTCGGGGCCACGCTGGAGCCACCAGAATCACTGGTTTCTTTTCTACCCTGATTCTGCGGAGTAATCGAGGTAACCATTGTGGCGGTGTGAATGCATATATCAGCTTGAACTGATCCCAAGGGAACACTAGGGCATCCGAGCCGCAAGCTAGGGGATCCCTTGTCCGAGAGACAAACCTGTCCACCTTTGCGTTGAATCTGGATGCTAGAAGATCTACATCCGATGTTCCCCACCGCTGACATATTGTCCAGAAAACCTCGGGGTGAAGGGACCATTCCTCTGGGCATAATTGCTGGCGACTTAGAAAGTCCGCCTTCCAATTCTCCACTCCTGGAATGAATACCGCAGATATGGCTGGGACATATCTTTCTGCCCATTTCAGGATGTAATTTACTTCCCTCTGGGCTGCACGACTCCTGGTGCCCCCCTGATGATTGATATATGCCACTGCTGTGGCATTGTCTGATTGAATTCTGACAGGGGACCCTTGGAGTTTGGATGTCCATGCTACTAGGGCATACCGGGCTGCTCGTATCTCTAAGAGATTGATGGGCAGGGCCTTTTCTGCATCCGACCATCTGCCCTGGAGAGACCATTTCTCCAGTACTGCTCCCCAGCCTATAAGGCTGGCATCTGTAGTGACCACCTTCCAAGAAATCGGACTGAAGGATTTCCCTTTTTCCAGATTCTGGGGAACCAACCACCAACGGAGGCTCTTGCGAACGGAAGGGGACAAGGACATTGTAAGTTTAGGGCCTGAACTTTTTTGTTCCAGGCTGACAGTATGGCCCCTTGCAAATTCCTTGAATGGAATTGACCGTAGGGTACTGCTTCGAATGATGCCACCATTTTTCCCAGCAGCCTCATGCACAGGCGTATGGACGGCTGTCTTTTTTGTACCCACTAAGTGGATCAAATCTTTCAAAGACAACACCTTTCCTCGAGGCAAGAATATTTTTCTCTGGCCTGAATCCAACCTTAGCCCCAAGTATTCCAGACTTTTGACTGGTTTTTAGGGCTGACTTGTCTCGGTTGATAATCCAACCGTGAGATTCCAGATACTTGATTGTCTTGTGAACGACCACGTCTAGTTTTTTCACTGAGTGGTCTATCAGCAACAAGTCATCTAGATATGCCATTATCATTACACCTTGTGTTCTTAGATTGGCCAATAAAGGGCCAGAATTTTTGTAAACACTCGTGGTGCTGTGGCCAAACCGAAGGGTAAGGCTCTCAACTGAAAATGGCGCCCTTCTACTGCAAAGCGTAGAAATTTTTGGTGGACTGGAAAGATGGGAATGTGCAAATAAGCATCTTTGATGTCGATCGCGGCTAACCAATCCTCCCCTTGCAGGGCAGTGGCCACCGATCGGATCGACTCCATCGGAAAGTCCTGATATACAGGAATTTGTATAGCCCTTTTAGAATTAATATGGGCCTCCCGTCCGCGTTTGCTTCGGGACTGTAAAGAGGTTTGAGTAAAACCCGAACCCTCATTCTTCCAGGGGAACCTCCATAATTACTCCTTGGAGCAATAGTTGTTCTAGTGCCAACAGGAGGGACTCTCTCTTCTGGGGATCCCTTGGCACGTTTGACCTCAAAAATGGGAAGGAGGAGAGTCTTTTAACTCCAAACTGTATCCCAAACATACTGCGGAGAGCACCTATCTGTTTTGATCGTGTCCCGCCAGGTCTCTTGCGAACAACTGGAGTCCTCCCCCCACCCGACTGAGTGGGGGCAACCCTTCAATGAATTTAACTTTGGGGGAGGTTTTGTACCTCCCCTGACCCAGGGTTTCTCATTACCCTGCTATTGTCCCTGTTTTTTACCCCCGGGAATTGACCGAGGAGGCCGTCGGAACTGTTACACAGCCGATGCCCCAGGGACTGGAGAAGCAGGCCTCTTAAAGAGGGACCTCTAACTCTGTTTTTAACCGGCAAGAGCGTATTTTTACCGCTGGAAATTTTCTGGATATATTTGTCCAGGTTTTCCCTGAATAAGCGTTCACCATGAAATGGGACGCTAACCAGCCATTCTTTACAGGGAGCTTCAGCAGACCAGTTTTTGAGCCATAGAAGCCTACGCATATGTACTATAGACAGCGTAAGGCGGGAGGCCTGATGGACTGAATCCTTTATGGCGTCAACCGCAAAGCCTAAGGCTCTAGGTAGATCAGCTAAGGCAAGGCCTGCTGATCTGTCAAGTCCCTCAAGACCTGTTTCAACTGATCCTTCACTGCTTAGCAGACCTCACTGCTGGTTGTGTCACCAAGCTTGCTGTAGAAAGAAGCAGACTTTCATAAGGACTCCAATCTTTTATCTATTGGGTTCTTGAACATTTGGACATTATCCACTGGACATGTCAGTGATTTATACATTGTGACAGCAGGAAGGTAAAGTCACCTGGTTGCATCCAGGGGGGTAGATATATTTCGCCCAAATTCAGGCTTTACGCCGACTTATACAGCTAGGTGGAGAGTTGTATAAGCCCAGCTGAGACTAGTGGGCTCATTGATGACTCATACCTCTAGGGAGAGGGCTGGGCGTCGTGCAGACAGGGAGTTGATGAGTCCAGCTGAAGCTTGTCAGCTCATTTAGGCCTCTATAAAAAACTCCCAGATTCATTAGATGTTAGCTCATGCCTGGAAGCAGACCTGTGTGGACTGTCTAGGGAGAGTGAACCCCTGTGCGGTGAGAGAAAGCCTGTGTGGCTATATATTTGCTTGGACATTTAAAACTAGGGACTAGGACAGCACTAGGCTGATCCCAGTTGTTAGTTAGGAAACCTGTATGTTTAGTCAGAGGTCAAGTTGACCAGGATTTATTTTGTTTATGTTTTTTTTTGCCTTGCTGTGTTTTTGTCACTGTAAATAGAAAATAAACCGCACCTTTTTGATTTTGAAAACCACAACCTCCGTCTGCTGGGCCTGTTTTTGGGTGGGGAGCCCATCCCGGGGGTCACACACACCCGCTGCCGAGCTAACCCCCTCACAGTTGGTGGAGAACCAGTGGCAGTTTTTTTTTTAAGCCAGCATGGAGGAGATACTGAAACAGCTGGCTCTAGCAAATGCCAATCAACAGCAGACAAATGCAGGTTTGCAAAGGAGCCTTGCAGCCCAGCAGCAAGCTCATCAACAGAGCCTTGCAACTTTACAACAGAGTCTGGAGGCTCAGCAACAAGCCCAACAGCAATCTGAGGCCCGCTTCATAGACCTGTTGCAGAAGCAAGAGCAGAGACTACAACAACAGATGGAAGCAGTAATGCAGCAACGTCCGCAGACCAGTGAGGAAAGCCGTCCCACTAATACCGCGTCCTTTGGGGTGAGTCGTTTATTGACAAAAATGACTGGAGAGGATGATCCAGAGGTATTTTTGACCACATTTGAAAGGACCGCTGAAAGAGAAAAGTGGCCTGAGGAGCAGTGGGCTGGACTAGTGGCTCCTCTGTTAACTGGTGAATCGCAGAAAGCTTACTATGACCTAGAGCCTAACCAAGCAAAAGACTATGTGATGCTAAAAGCTGAAATATTGGCAAGGCTGGGTGTCACCCTGGCTGTCCGGGCTCAGCGTGTGCATAACTGGACTTTCCAGCTTGGAAAACCCCCCAGGTCTCAAATGTATGATCTCATTCACCTGAGCAGAAAGTGGCTACAGCCAGAGACTTTGTCCGCACCAAAGATTGTGGAACGTGTTGTAATGGATCGGTTTTTGAGAGCTCTTCCTACTGCCATCCAAAAGTGGGTAAGCCATGGAGACCCAGAGACGGCCGATGGTCTTGTGGATCGTGTGGAGAAATACTTGGCTACAGAGAACCTGACGGCCTCTTCCAGAGACACTCGGACTTTCCACCCTAAGACCAGACCATCCCCAGGGGCGGATAAGAGGATTCCAAGGGGTGAGGGTGGAGAGAGTGAGAGGGTGGGAGCTCTACCCCAAGTTTGGCGAGAACAGCCTGGGAAATCAGCGGCTCAAGAGGCCGCAAGAAGGATCGTTTGCTACCGCTGCCGGCAAGCGGGACATATTGCAGCAAATTGCCCGGTTGTGGAGGAACCCATGCAGTGTGACTTTCTGACGGGCAGACGTCAGTCGCTGTGTGCGACAGTCGCATGCACTGCCATTCGGGGAACTGAGAAACATTTATGCAAAATGTGTATTAATGGTAGAAATGTTGTGGTATTGCTGGATTCAGGTAGCCTTGTGACCCTGATAAAGGCTGAGTTAGTTAAAACAGAGGTCTCTGGGAATAGCAAGGTAGCCGTTATTTGTGTGCATGGGGACACCCGAGAGTATCCAGTGACTACAGTGTGTTTCGAGACCCCCAGAGGTACCCTCTCTCATCCAGTGGGCTTAGTATCTCAGTTACCGCATGACGCCATTGTGGGAAGGGATTTTCCGAAGTTCTGGGAACTGTGGGATGATCCTGAGCCCCCCACTGGTGCCCCTATGTACCAGGAATGTGATAGCCAGAACTCCCCTGAGAGTGGTGAGGACTCTCCGGAATTTCCCTTGTCAGTATTGGCAGGGGAGACTCAAGAAACTGGAGAGGAACCCACCTCCTCAGACGAAAACCTACCGTCTGTGGAGTTTTCTGATCTTGAGGTTCACAGGGAAAACTTTGCCACAGAACAGTTGAAAGACCCCGCCCTAATAAAGGCACGGGAAAACGTAGTGAAAATAGATGGCGAGTTAGTGAACCCAGATAATACCGGCACTTACCCATACTTCAGCGTAGAGAAGGACCTACTGTATCGGGTGGCAAAAAGGGCAGAAGAAACCGTTGAGCAGCTTGTGGTGCCCAAACCTTACAGGAAGTTGGTGTTGGAGTTGGCCCATGGGCACATTCTTGGAGGTCATCTGGGGACAGAGAAAACCCGAGAGAGGGTATTACAGAGATTCTATTGGCCTGGGGTGATGAAGGACATAGAAAATTATTGTTCCTCCTGCCCTGTGTGTCAGAGGTCGGCCCCGATGCCACATTTCCGTAGCCCGCTGGTCCCTCTACCCATCATTGAGGTCCCGTTTGAGAGAATCGCAATGGATTTGGTAGGTCCTATAATCAAGTCCGCTAGGGGGCACCAGTACATATTGGTTATAATGGACTATGCCACCCGTTATCCAGAAGCGATCCCTCTCAGAAATACCTCGGCCAAAACCATAGCCAAAGAGCTATCTCTTGTTTTTAGCCGGGTGGGTATTTGTAAAGAACTGCTTACGGACCAAGGTACACCCTTTATGTCCCGGGTTATGAAAGAGCTGTGTAAATTGTTCAAAGTGACGCAATTGCGTACATCTGTGTATCACCCCCAAACCGATGGGCTGGTTGAAAGATTCAACAAAACCCTAAAACAAATGTTGAAGAAAGTGGTGGATAGAGATGGAAGGGATTGGGACTGTCTACTTCCTTATTTGATGTTTGCTATTAGGGAGGTGCCCCAATCCTCTACGGGATTCTCCCCCTTTGAGTTACTGTATGGGAGACACCCAAGAGGGCTGTTGGATATTGCCAAGGAAACTTGGGAAAGTGAGAGTTCTCCCCACAGGAGTGTGATTGAGCATGTCGCCCTGATGCAAGATCGAATTGCACAGGTAATGCCCATCGTGAAGGAACATTTGGCCCAAGCGCAGTTGGCACAGCAGAGAGTGTACAACCGTGGAGCCAAGACCCGTACCTTTTCCCCGGGGGATAGGATATTGGTACTTGTCCCTACGGTTGAAAGTAAATTCCTTGCCAAATGGCAAGGCCCCTACGAGATAATGGAAAAAGTGAGCGAAGTGAATTACAAGGTCAGACAACCAGGAAGGCGAAAGCCCGAACAGATCTATCACGTTAATCTGTTGAAAGCCTGGAGGGATAGAGAGTCCCTAGTCGCAGACACTTGGTCACCAGCTCAAACTGGTTGCGTGATTCCTGAGGTTGGAATCGCAGCCACCTTGTCACAACCCCAACAACAGGAGGTTAAGGAGTTTGTGCTTCGCAACAAGGAGGTATTCTCTGAGCTGCCGGGACAAACATCTGGGGTAGAGCATGACATTATTACCCCGCCCGGTGAAAGGGTGAAGTTAAAACCCTATCGGATCCCAGAGGCCCGACGGGAGGCAATACGGGAGGAAGTACAGAAAATGCTGAACTTAGGGGTGATAGAGGAGTCCCAAAGTGATTGGTCTAGTCCCATTGTGTTGGTGCCTAAACCGGATGGGAGCTGGCGATTTTGTAACGATTTTCGTCAGTTGAACAAAGTTACAAAATTTGACACCTACCCCATGCCACGTATAGATGAGTTGATCGACCGGCTGGGAACAGCCCGATACATGACGACTCTTGACCTCACAAAAGGGTATTGGCAAATCCCCCTGGCCAAGTCGGCCAAAGAGAAAACCGCATTTGTAACCCCAGACGGGGCGTTCCAATATAAAAGAATGCCGTTCGGGTTACAGAATGCGCCGGCCACATTCCAGCGGAAAATGGACCAGATGCTGAGGCCCCATCGGAAGTATGCTGCGGCTTACCTGGATGACATAATTGTCCATAGCACAGATTGGGCCTCACATCTGCCAAAAGTGCAAGCAGTCCTGGACTCTGTTCGGGAAGCAGGGTTTACGGCTAACCCCAAGAAGTGTACCATTGGGCAGGAGGAGGCCAAATATCTTGGGTACACCATTGGGAGGGGAGTAATAAAACCCCAACTCAACAAAGTCGAGGCCATTCAGAGTTGGCCACGTCCCAACAGCAAGAAGCAGGTACGAGCCTTTCTGGGAATCGCTGGGTATTATCGGCGATTCATTCCCCACTTTGCTTCTAAGGCTGTGCCCCTAACCAACCTGACGAAGGGGAAAGGGTCGGTCATGATTAAATGGACCCCCGAGGCTGAGGCAGCATTCCAATTCTTGAAACAAGCCTTATGTAGCCAGCCAGTGTTGTACTCACCCGACTTCTCTAGAGACTTTGTCGTACAAAGTGATGCGTCAGATGTGGGGTTAGGAGCAGTATTGTCCCAGGTCTGGAACGGGGAAGAGCACCCAGTCATTTACCTCAGCAGGAAGTTGAAGTCCCATGAGGTAAATTACGCCACCGTTGAAAAGGAGTGTTTAGCGGTGAAGTGGGCTCTAGATTCCCTTCGGTACTACCTGCTAGGTAGGCACTTTGACATGGTTACGGATCACGCTCCGTTAAAGTGGATGGCTCAAAACAAGGAAACAAATAGAAGAGTGAATAGGTGGTTCCTGGCCCTCCAGGAATTCAACTTCACAGTAAAGCATCGCCCTGGCGTTCAAATGGGGAATGTGGATGCTTTGTCTCGAGTACATGAATGCCTGATTGCTGGTGTTCCAACCCCGAGGTTAAAACAAGAGGGGGGGGTATGTGACAGCAGGAAGGTAAAGTCACCTGGTTGCATCCAGGGGGGTAGATATATTTCGCCCAGATTCAGGCTTTACGCCGACTTATACAGCTAGGTGGAGAGTTGTATAAGCCCAGCTGAGACTAGTGGGCTCATTGATGACTCATACCTCTAGGGAGAGGGCTGGGCGTCGTGCAGACAGGGAGTTGATGAGTCCAGCTGAAGCTTGTCAGCTCATTTAGGCCTCTATAAAAAACTCCCAGATTCATTAGATGTTAGCTCATGCCTGGAAGCAGACCTGTGTGGACTGTCTAGGGAGAGTGAACCCCTGTGCGGTGAGAGAAAGCCTGTGTGGCTATATATTTGCTTGGACATTTAAAACTAGGGACTAGGACAGCACTAGGCTGATCCCAGTTGTTAGTTAGGAAACCTGTATGTTTAGTCAGAGGTCAAGTTGACCAGGATTTATTTTGTTTATGTTTTTTTTTGCCTTGCTGTGTTTTTGTCACTGTAAATAGAAAATAAACCGCACCTTTTTGATTTTGAAAACCACAACCTCCGTCTGCTGGGCCTGTTTTTGGGTGGGGAGCCCATCCCGGGGGTCACACACACCCGCTGCCGAGCTAACCCCCTCACAACATACAAGAGATGGCTGCGTCCACTGTAGGGACCTTCCATTTTTTTTTTTTTGATGAACCTATCCTCCATGGGATAGACCACCGGAAATCTCTTGGGGGAATAAATATTTTCTCAGGACGTTCCCAATCCTGGTAAATGAGCCCTTTCAGTAAAGGGTGAAGTGGAAAAGAACAGACAGTCTGGGGGCTTCTAGCGACCCCAACGAGGATACAGTAGTGGTTGATGGTTCCGCAAGGTGCATTTTTAAATGCTGATCGGACCATGTTAGTCAGAGACTGAACCCATAATCTTTCAGCTTGAGATGCTGAGAAAAGGTTCCCCCACTGTTGATTCCTCTATGACAGAATCAACCTCATCCTGATCCCCTTCAGGCAGGTCGATCCCTGTATGGGACTGTTGCTCTGCTAACAGGCACTCTGAAGGAGGAGACGGAGATCGGGCGTGCTTTCCCTGACAGGGATGCAGCGATCAATGTTGACAATCTCTCTCTAATCCTCCCAGAGCTGAGGAAAAAACCTCCTCTGTTACATACACAGGAGCAGGTGAACTGAGGACAGCCACAGTACCAAGTACCCCTGCGGGGTCTCTACGGTCACTTACCTCTGAACTTCAGGGGAGACTGGTGCAGCAAAAGCATGCCCAAGATCCTCAGAGCCCGATGAGACCCCCTTCGCTTCCTGGAAGATTCAGTTCCGGAGCTTCTGGACGGCATATTCCTAAGCCTAAAGCTGAGGTATTCCAGCCGTAATACACCACTTTTACTGAGAATAGTCTAGCACAATTGCTGCTATATCACAGTTGGTGTCTACTAAAGTGCCTTTCTAGGGGATGCCTGCATCAACCGCCTCTGTGTGCCTTTATACTGTTGCTAGCTCTGTCTGTGCACTTCAATAGCCAGCTATAATGTGCTTTAAAACACGCTGGATGCCCGCACATGTGCAGTAGCGCCGCGGCGCACACCTGAGCGTCATCCACCCGCTCCGCCCCTTTTTCCAGATCGCCTCTATATATAGAGGCGCGTGCACGCGCACGCGCGCGGGCACGTGCGCCTTCGGCGCCTTTTTTGAAAACAATAAGGAGCTAGATGGGAGCCAGGGTCCCTTTGCCGCAGGGCCCGGGGATGGATGAGCGCAGCAACAGGGCAGAGGAGACAGCTTCCCAGCAGAGAACATACCAACTGCCTGGATTTGATTCTGGAAGAAAAAAATCCACATTACAAGAAAAAGAACCATAGCAGCCTCTAGTGTCTAACACAGGTACCGCGGTCTTACTTTTTTTTTTTTTTTTCTCAGTAGTAACAGGCATACACAGAATATTAGCGGGAATACCTTAGGTAACAGGCAGAAAGACAAAATAGGCTTGGGGGTCCCTCAATAGAACCAAGTTCCCGAGGGCCCCCACTTACCTTTTCCTCGCCGCAGGACTCTGTTTGGTCCACAGAAGCCCAAACTTCACCTATCACGGCAGGCATTGTAATCAAACCTTCAGGGACCGGGTTCCCAAGGATTCCACTCCCCTGGACCTGTATAGCACCCTGCACAGAAAACATCTTGGTCGTGGGTATGACCAGAGCTCTGGATCCCAGGGTCCAGCCCTCCTAAGAGAGGCATTACAGGCAAAACCTTGCTCTTCTCTTGCAAGGCCCGGGTACCGACCGTTTAGCTATGAAGCTTTTTTGGTCGGATCCGGAATAGCTTACTGAGGCCCAAAAGAACCTGTACGCAAGCTCAGTGTAAAACACATGTTACTTCTTGGCCAACACCTTAGACACTGGCAAAAAACTGAGGTGCTCCCGGATGGGAGGGGCTTATATAGGGGAGGGTACTTCCGGTTTTGGAAGTTGCCAGTGCCAGCACCTGAAGGTATCTATATAACCCATTAGTAATGACTATGTCGCTCTGTGTCCCGTGATGTACGAGAAAGAAAATAAATATATCGTACAATCCCATATACCCAATTCTATACCCACAGTTGATCCAGAGGAAGGCAAAAAACCCCAGCAGAGCATGAACCAATTTGCTACAGCAGGGCAAAAAATTCCTTCCTGATCCCCCGAGAGGCAATCGGATATTCCCCGGATCAACTTTACCTATAAACGTCAGTACCCAGTTATATTATGTACATTTAAGAAATAATCCAGGCCCTTCTTAAAGCAATCTACTGAGCTGGCCAGAACCACCTCTGCAGGGAGTCTATTCCACATTTTCACAGCTCTTACTGTGAAAAAAACCTTTCCGTATTTGGAGGTGAAATCTCTTTTCCTCTAGACGCAAAGAGTGCCCCCTTGTCCTCTGTGTTGACCGTAAAGTGAATAACTGAACACCAAGTTCACTATATGGACCCCTTATATATTTGTACATGTTGATCATATCCCCCCTTAATCTCCTCTTCTCAAGAGTGAATAAATTCAGTTCCTCTAATCTTTCCTCATAGCTGAGCTCCTCCATCCCTCTTATCAGTTTGGTTGCCCTTCTCTGCACTTTCTCCAGTTCCCCAATATCCTTTTTGAGAACTGGGGCCCAAAACTGAACTGCATATTCCAGATGAGGTCTTACTAATGATTTGAACAGGGGCAAAATGATATCTCTCTCTCTGGAGACCATACCTCTCTTAATACAAGAAAGGACTTTGCTCGCTTTGGAAACCGCAGCTTGGCATTGCATGCCATTATTGAGCTTATGATCTACCAAAACCCCCAGATCCTTCTCCACTACGGACCCCCCCCAGTTGTACTCCCCCTAGTATGTATGATGCATTCATATTCTTAGCCCCCAAGTGCATAACTTTACATTTATCAACATTAAATCTCATCTGCCACATAGTCGCCCAATTAGACAGAGCATCAGGGATGAGCCGAACACCCCCCTGTTCGGTTCGCACCAGAACCTGCGAACAGACAAAATGTTTGTGTAAACTTTAGAACCCTATTAAATACAATGGACTCGAACGTTCGAAATCTAAAGTGTTAATTATAAAGGCTAATATGCAAGTTATTGTCCTAAAAAGTGTTTGGGGACCGGGGTCCTGCCCCAGGGGACATGTATCAATGCAAAAAGAAGTTTTAAAAACGGCCGTTTTTTCGGGAGCAGTGATTTTAATAATGTTTAAAATGAAAAAATAAAAGTGAAATATTCCTTTAAATTTCGTACCTGGGGGGTGTGTATGATATGCATGTGAAGTGGCGCATGTTTCCCGTGCTTAGAACTGTCCCTGCAAAAAATGACATTTTTGAAAGAAAAAAATGCATTTAAAACTGACTCGCGGCTATTAATGAATTGTCGGCTCCCGGCAATACATACAAAAGTCATTGATAAAAAAAAAAAAAAAAAGCGTGGGTGTTCCCCAGAATTCAATTACCAGGCCCTTCAGGTCTGGAATGGATATTAAGGGGAACCCTGCCGCAAATTTAAAAAAAATTGACGTGGGGTTCCCCCAAATATCCATTCCAGGCCCTTCAGATCTGGCATGGATTTTAAGGGGAACTCCACCCCAAATTTTAAAAAAAAATGGCGTGGAGTCCCCCTAAAAATCCATACCAGACCCCTTATCCGAGCACGCAACCTGGCCGGCCGCAGGGGAAAAGGGGGGGGACGAGAGAGCGGCCCCCCCTCCCTCCTGAACCGTACCAGGCCACATGCCCTCAACATGGGGAGGATTTCCCCATGTTGATGGGGACAAGGGCCTCATCCCCACAACCCTTGCCCGGTGGTTGTGGGGGTCTGCGGGCGGGGGGCTTATCGGAATCTGGAAGACCCCTTTAACAAAGGGGACCCCTAGATCCCGGCCCCCCCCCCTATGTGAATTGGTAAGGGGTACATTGTACCCCTACCATTTCACGAAGAAAGCGTAAAAAAATGTTTAAAAAAACACAAACACCTTGAAAAAGTCCTTTATTTAAAAAAAAAACAAAACATTCCAGCGGTGAAATCCAGTGTCCCGCGGCGATCCCGATGTCCAGCGCTGTCCTTCATTGGTTGTGCCTGAGCGGACCTGATGGGGAACTCCCTCTCAGTATTTTAAATGTATAGACCCGCCCCTTCTAAAGTTCCCCATCAGGTCCGCTCAGCGGACCAGATGCGGAACATGAGAAGGGGCGGGTCTATACATGTATTACCAAAGTGAGAGCAGTTCCCCATCAGGTCCGCCCCCTCGGTATGTCGGACCCGCCTACGTCATTGGCTTGAGCGGGGAACTTCCTTCACTATGTAAATTTAAATTACACAGTGAAGGAAGTTCCCCGCTCAAGCCAATGACGTAGGCGGGTCCGACATACCGAGGGAGCGGACCTGATGGGGAACTTTAGAAGGGGCGGGTCTATACATTTAAAATACTGAGAGGGAGTTCCCCATCAGGTCCGCTCAGGCACAACCAATGAAGGACAGCGCTGGACATCGGGATCGCCGCGGTACACTGGATTTCACCGCTGGAATGTTTTTTTTTTTTTTTTTTTTTAATAAAGGACTTTTTCAAGGTGTTTGTGTGTTTTTTTAAACATTTTTTTACGCTTTCTTCGTGAAATGGTAGGGGTACAACGTACCCCTTACCAATTCACATAGGGGGGGCCGGGATCTGGGGGTCCCCTTTGTTAAAGGGGTCTTCCAGATTCCGATAAGCCCCCCGCCCGCAGACCCCCACAACCACCGGGCAAGGGTTGTGGGGATGAGGCCCTTGTCCCCATCAACATGGGGACATCCTCCCCATGTTGAGGGCATGTGGCTTGGTACGGTTCAGGAGGGAGGGGGGGCCGCTCTCTCGTCCCCCCCTTTTCCCCTGCGGCCGGCCAGGTTGCGTGCTCGGATAAGGGGTCTGGTATGGATTTTTAGGGGGACTCCACGCCATTTTTTTTTAAAATTTGGGGTGGAGTTCCCCTTAAAATCCATGCCAGATCTGAAGGGCCTGGAATGGATATTTGGGGGAACCCCACGTCAATTTTTTTTAAATTTGCGGCGGGGTTCCCCTTAATATCCATTCCAGACCTGAAGGGCCTGGTAATTGAATTCTGGGGAACCCCCACGCTTTTTTTTTTTTTTTTTATCAATGACTTTTGAATGTATTGCCGGGAGCCGACAATTCATTAATAGCCGCGAGTCAGTTTTAAAAGACTTTTTTTCTTTCAAAAATGACATTTTTTGCAGGGACAGTTCTAAGCACGGGAAACATGCGCCACTTTACATGCATATCATACACACCCCCCAGGTACGAAATTTAAAGGAATATTTCACTTTTATTTTTTCATTTTAAGCATTATTAAAATCACTGCTCCCGAAAAAACGGCCGTTTTTAAAACTTCTTTTTGCATTGATACATGTCCCCTGGGGCAGGACCCCGGTCCCCAAACACTTTTTAGGACAATAACTTGCATATTAGCCTTTATAATTAACACTTTAGATTTCTCCCATAGATTTTTCGAATTTGCCGCGAACACCCCAATTTGTTCGCTGTTCGGCGAACGGGCGAACAGGCAATGTTCGAGTCGAACATGAGTTTGACTCGAACTCGAAGCTCATCCCTACAGAGCATTGAGGTCGGCTTGTAAATTGGCGACATCCTGTAAGGATGTTATTCCACTGCATAGCTTGGTGTCATCTGCAAAGACAGAAATGTTACTTTTGATCTCAGACCCAATATCATTTATAAACATATTAAAAAGTAAGGGTCCCAGCACTGAACCTTGGGGTACACCACTGATGACCTTGGACCATTCAGAGTAAGAATCATTAACCACTACTCTCTGAATTCTGTCTTTTAGCCAGTTTTCTATCCATTTACAAACTGATATTTCCAATCCTGTAGACTTTACCTTACACATGAGCCGTGTGTGGGGAACTGTATCGAACGCTTTTGCAAAATCCAAGTATACCACGTCCACAGCCACCCCTCTATCCAAGGTCTTACTTACCTCTTCATAAAAAGAAATCAGGTTTGTTTGACAACTTCTGTCTTTCATGAATCCATGCTGCCTGTTGCTTAAATAGTTTTTTTCTAGCAAGAACTCATCTATGTGGTCTTTTATTAATCTCTCCAGTATTTTCCCAACTATAGAAGTTAAACTAACAGGTCTATAGTTACTTGGTAAAGACTTAATTCCCTTTTTAAATATAGGCACCACATTGGCCCTGCGCCAATCCAGTGGTACTATTCCTGTCATTAATGAGTCCCTAAAAATTAAATACAATGGTTTTGAAATTACAGAGCTCAATTCTTTTAGGATCCGTGGGTGTATGCCATCTGGTCCAGGTGCTTTATCCACCTTTATTCCATCTAAATATTTCTGGACCATATCACTTTTGAGCCATTGTGGATTTGGGGCTGTGTCACTACCACCCCCATTTTGGACATGAGCTCCCCCATGCTCCTTTGTATACACAGAACTGAAGAAAGTATTTAATAAATTAGCCTTCTCTTTGTCCCCAGTCACCCACTCTAGATTATTTTGTAAAGGGCCTACATGCTCAGACTTGACCTTTTTACTATTAATATATTTGAAGAATTTTTTGGGGTTTGTCCTACTATCTTTTGCAATCTGTCGTTCATTTTGAATTTTTGCATCCTTGATTTCCTTTTTACATATCCTGTTATATTCTTTGTAACATTTAAATGACACTAGTGTTCCCTCATTTTTATTTTTTTTAAAAGCTCTTTTCTTATAGTTTATAGCTTTTTTAACTTTGGCAGTGAGCCACATAGGTTTTATTTTTAGCCTTTTAAACGTATTGCCCATGGGAATATACTTTGCAGTGAGTTCACAAACAGTCTTTTTGAAGAATTCCCATTTCTGTTCTGTGCCCATTGATGCCAATATTCCTTCCCAGTCTAAGTCCTGGAGAGCAGCCATCATCCTTGGAAAATTTGCTCTCTTGAAATTAAGTGTTTTTATCTTTCCTGTATGTGATTTTTGCTTACAACTAACATCAAATGAAATCATGTTATGGTCACTGCTACCAAGGTGGTCCTTTATCTGAACATTAGTAATAAGCTCTGCATGGTTTGAGATTACCAGGTCCAACAGAGCATCATTCCTAGTTGGGGCCTCAATAAACTGGACCATAAAATTGTCCTGCAATAGGTTTATAAATGTTTGCCCTTTAACTGTCCCAGCAGTTCCATTACTCCAGTCAATTTATGGGTAGTTAAAATCCCCCATTATTATCACCGTCCCAGCCCTTGCAGCCCTTTCCATCTGTGCAAGGAGCTGAGTCTCTAACTCCTCATTAACATTGGGTGGTCTATAACAAACTCCAATGATTAGCTTTGAACTACGCACATCTGTATGCAGTTCCACCCATAATGCTTCAGCCTCATCACACTCTCCATCAACCAGGTCCTCTTTCACACTCGCTTTGAGATCACTTCTCACATAGAGACAGACCCCTCCACCCTTCCTTTTTACCCTGTCTTTCCGAAAGAGTGCATAGCCAGGAATATTAATAGCCCAGTCATGAGAGGAATGAAGCCAAGTTTTAGCAATACCGATTACATCATAGCTCTCCTCATGCACCAGAGCTTCCAACTCACCTATTTTGCTTGGCAGACTTCTGGCATTGGTGAACAGACACTTTAATTCATTAATATATTTTGACCGGTCACATACTATCCTCTTGGGTGTTCCCAGATTGCAACTAGGACTTGCTACTATACTTACCTTGGGTTTATGTGCTTTGGTTACCCTACCACTAATGCCCCTAATACTACCCTCTAGAATATGTTCCCCGCTGACTCTCACTATCTCTGGACCCTCCCCCCCGTCGCCTAGTTTAAAAACCCCTCTAACTTTTTGGCCATCCTTATTCCCAGCTGATCTGCACCCTCCTCATTTAGGTGCAGTCCGTCCCTTCTATAGTACTGGTTATCGACTGAGAAGTCGGCCCAGTCCTCCAGGAATCCAAACCCCTCCTTACTACACCAGCTCTTCAGCCACTTGTTCACTTCCCTAATCTCCCTCTGCCTTTCTGGTGTGGCTCGATGTACCGGTAGTATTCCCGAGAATACTACCTTGGAGGTCCTTTTCCTCAATTTAGCTCCCAAGTCCCTAAAATCGTTCTTTAGGACACTCCATCTGCCTCTGACTTTGTCATTGATGCCAACGTGCACCATGACAGCTGGGTCTTCCCCAGCCCCTCCCAGTAATCTGTCCACCAGATCCGTCATGTGCCGAACCCGAGCGCCCGGTAGACAACATACAGTTCGGCGCTTCAGGTCTTTGTTACAGATTGCCCTCTCTGTCCTTCTAAGAATTGAGTCCCCTACAACCAGAATCTGTCTTTCCTTTCCCTTCGCTTCCCCCCCACTCTCACTGGAGGAGTTCTTCCCCTGGCAGCTAGGAGAGTCCCTCAGCTCCAGCAGTGCTGGTCCCTGACTGGTTTCACCAATGTCACTCAATGGAGCATACTTATTGGGATGCTCCAGCCCTGGATCGGCCTCCCTGGCACTTCGCCCTCTACCCTTCCTGACTGTCACCCATCTACTATTTTCTAGTGCCTGCATCTCTTTGTCTCCACCCACCTCTGTGCTGGCCCCTGCCATCACCTGCCGGGTACGTATCCAGCTCTCCTTTAGTGTGGAGGGACTTCCCAGTGCTGACAGTTGCTTCCCAAGATTCAGAACCTGGGCTTCCAGGGAAACAATGTGCTTAGATTTTGCACAGCAGTAATCGCCCTCGATCAGATGATCAAGGAACGCATACATGCTGCAAGATGTACACCGAGTCGCCTCGCCACACCCGCCGGGCATCGTACCTATTAATTTAATGAGGATTCGAGATTATACCCTGTCCAAATTACCTAACACTAGCTTCCTGACCAAACTATTTAACAAGACAATACACAGGTACTCAAGACAATACACAGGTACTCAACAAAACAATACACAGGTACCACGCAGACCTAAGTGCACTCGCAGACCAACGGACCCACGTGCACCCGCAGACCAGTGTGCACTCGCAGACCAACGGACCCGCGTGCACTCGCAGACCAGCGTGCACTCGCAGACCAGCGGACCCGCGTGCACCCGCAGACCAGCGTGCACTCGCAGACCAACGGACCCACGTGCACTTGCAGACCAGCGTGCACTCGCAGACCAATGGACCCGCATGCACTCGCAGACCAGCGTGCACTCGCAGACCAACGGACCAGCGTGCACTCGCAGACCAGCAGACCAGCGTGCACTCGCAGACCAACGGACCAGCGTGCACTCGCAGACCAACGGACCCGCGTGCACTCGCGGACCCGCGTGCACTCGCAGACCAACGGACCCGCGTGCACTCGCAGACCAGCGTGCACTCGCAGACCAGCGTGCACTCGCAGACCAAATGGACCCACGTGCACTCGCAGACCAGCGTGCACTCGCAGACCAAATGGACCCACGTGCACTCGCAGACCAGCGTGCACTCGTAGACCAATGGACCCGCGTGCACTCGCAGACCAGCGTGCACTCGCAGACCAACGGACCCGCGTGCACTCGCAGACCAGCGTGCACTCGCAGACCAACGGACCCGCGTGCACTCGCAGCCCAACGGACCCGCATGCACTCGCAGACCAGCGTGCACTCGCAGACCAACGGACCTGCGTGCACTCGCAGACCAGCGTGCACTCGCAGACCAGCGTGCACTCGCAGACCAAATGGACCCACGTGCACTCGCAGACCAGCGTGCACTCGCAGACCAAATGGACCCACGTGCACTCGCAGACCAGCGTGCACTCGCAGACCAACGGACCCACGTGCACTCGCAGACCAGCGTGCACTCGTAGATCAATGGACCCGCGTGCACTCGCAGACCAGCGTGCACTCGCAGACCAACGGACCCGCGTGCACTCGCAGACCAGCGTGCACTCGCAGTCCAATGGACCCGCGTGCACTCGCAGACCAGCGTGCACTCGCAGACCAACGGACCCGCGTGCACCCGCAGACCAGCGTGCACTCGCAGACCAACGGACCCGCGTGCACTCGCAGACCAGCGTGCACTCGCAGACCAACGGACCCGCGTGCACTCGCAGACCAGCGTGCACTCGCAGACCAACGGACCCGCGTGCACTCGCAGACCAGCGTGCACTCGCAGACCAACGGACCCGCGTGCACTCGCAGACCAACGGACCCGCGTGCACTCGCAGACCAGCGTGCACTCGCAGACCAACGGACCCGCGTGCACTCGCAGACCATTGGACCCGCGTGCACTCGCAGACCATTGGACCCGCGTGCACTCGCAGACCAGCGTGCACTCGCAGACCAAATGGACCCACGTGCACTCGCAGACCAGCGTGCACTCGCAGACCAACGGACCCACGTGCACTCGCAGACCAGCGTGCACTCATAGACCAACGGACCCACGTGCACTCGCAGACCAGCGTGCACTCGCAGACCAACGGACCCGCGTGCACTCGCAGACCAGCGTGCACTCGCAGACCAATGGACCCGCGTGCACCCGCAGACCAGCGTGCACTCGCAGACCAATGGACCCGCGTGCACCCGCAGACCAGCGTGCACTCGCAGACCAACGGACCCGCGTGCACTCGCAGACCAGCGTGCACTCGCAGACCAACGGACCCACGTGCACTCGCAGACCAGCGTGCACTCGCAGACCAACGGACCCGCGTGCACTCGCAGACCAACGGACCCACGTGCACTCGCAGACCAGCGTGCACTCGTAGATCAATGGACCCGCGTGCACTCGCAGACCAGCGTGCACTCGCAGACCAACGGACCCGCGTGCACTCGCAGACCAGCGTGCACTCGCAGACCAACGGACCCGCGTGCACTCGCAGACCAGCGTGCACTCGCAGTCCAATGGACCCGCGTGCACTCGCAGACCAGCGTGCACTCGCAGTCCAATGGACCCGCGTGCACTCGCAGACCAGCGTGCACTCGCAGTCCAATGGACCCGCGTGCACTCGCAGACCAGCGTGCACTCGCAGTCCAACGGACCCGCGTGCACTCGCAGACCAGCGTGCACTCGCAGACCAACGGACCCGCGTGCACCCGCAGACCAGCGTGCACTCGCAGACCAACGGACCCGCGTGCACTCGCAGACCAGCGTGCACTCGCAGACCAACGGACCCACGTGCACTCGCAGACCAGCGTGCACTCGCAGACCAACGAACCCGCGTGCACTCGCAGACCAACGGACCCGTGTGCACTCGCAGACCAGCGTGCACTCGCAGACCAACGGACCCGCGTGCACTCGCAGACCATTGGACCCGCGTGCACTCGCAGACCAGCGTGCACTCGCAGACCAGCGTGCACTCGCAGACCAAATGGACCCACGTGCACTCGCAGACCAGCGTGCACTCGCAGACCAACGGACCCACGTGCACTCGCAGACCAGCGTGCACTCATAGACCAACGGACCCACGTGCACTCGCAGACCAGCGTGCACTCGCAGACCAACGGACCCGCGTGCACTCGCAGACCAGCGTGCACTCGCAGACCAACGGACCCGCGTGCACTCGCAGACCAGCGTGCACTCGCAGACCAATGGACCCGCGTGCACCCGCAGACCAGCGTGCACTCGCAGACCAATGGACCCGCGTGCACCCGCAGACCAGCGTGCACTCGCAGACCAACGGACCCGCGTGCACTCGCAGACCAGCGTGCACTCGCAGACCAACGGACCCACGTGCACTCGCAGACCAGCGTGCACTCGCAGACCAACGGACCCGCGTGCACTCGCAGACCAACGGACCCGCGTGCACTCGCAGACCAGCGTGCACTCGCAGACCAACGGACCTGCGTGCACTCGCAGACCAGCGTGCACTCGCAGACCAGCGTGCACTCGCAGACCAAATGGACCCACGTGCACTCGCAGACCAGCGTGCACTCGCAGACCAACGGACCCACGTGCACTCGCAGACCAGCGTGCACTCGCAGACCAACGGACCCACGTGCACTCGCAGACCAGCGTGCACTCGCAGACCAATGGACCAGCGTGCACTCGCAGACCAACGGACCCGCGTGCACTCGCAGACCAGCGTGCACTCGTAGACCAATGGACCCGCGTGCACTTGCAGACCAGCATGCACTCGCAGACCAACGGACCCGCGTGCACTCGCAGACCAGCGTGCACTCGTAGACCAATGGACCCGCGTGCACTCGCAGACCAGCGTGCACTCGCAGACCAACGGACCCACGTGCACTCGCATACCAGCGTGCACTCGTAGACCAATGGACCCGCGTGCACTCGCAGACCAGCGTGCACTCGCGGACCAACGGACCCGCGTGCACTCGCAGACCAGCGTGCACTCATAGACCAATGGACCAGCGTGCACTCGCAGACCAACGGACCCGTGTGCACTCGCAGACCAGCGTGCACTCGTAGACCAATGGACCCGCGTGCACTCGCAGACCAGCGTGCACTCGCAAACCAACGGACCTGCGTGCACTCGCAGACCAGCGTGCACTCGTAGACCAATGGACCCGCGTGCACTCGCAGACCAGCGTGCACTCGCAGACCAACGGACCCGCGTGCACTCGCAGACCAGCGTGCACCTGCAATACACAAGTACTAACGATCCACACACACTACTCAGACAACACCCAGGTACTCACACTACACATCTACTATGACCCCTGTTTTAACCTCCTGTTTTCAACTCTCGATTTTAACTCACCACTTAGTCCAGTTCCACTAACGTTTGATTTTAACTCACCACTTAGTCCAGTTCCACTAACTCTTGATTTTAACTCACCACTTAGTCCAGTTCCACTAACTCTTGATTTTAACTCACCACTTAGTCCAGTTCCACTAACTCTTGATTTTAACTCACCACTTAGTCCAGTTCCACTAACTCTTGATTTTAACTCACCACTTAGTCCAGTTCCACTTGGACAGAGTTCCAGCAAACTCAAAATGAGCAGGCTCTAAATGAGCTCTACAGAAATTTATATAGGCCTCAAGCACCTGTGACCAATTAACCACTCCCCTTAATTAGTAGGCTGAAGGAAAAAAAGAGAAAAAAAAGGCTGTTTAAAATGTGCCAGAAAAAGGTGTTAAAAAGCTGCAAGGAAAAAGCCAAAAATAACCAAAAATGCAACCCAGCAGTCAAAAGCAGAAACTTCTTCACTCTCCACGCAAGGTCTCCACTGTCTACCCTCCAACCAACAAGACTGGTGAGTTCAGTGATTTTCTCTGTTCCACCAAACACATTCTGCAGAATGTCCAGATAGTCCTGTGCATCACAGTCTGTCTTGCTCATCTTGAGGTTGCGTATGGCCTCTAGAGCAGGCCCCTTCAAGCTCTTTGCAATTCTCTGCTTCTTTCTGTGGTCTGGGACTTCCCACTCTTCTAGGGCCTGAGTGGCACCGTCTAACCACTCCTCAAACCCCTCTTCGCCTGAAGGTACAGGTTTCCTCCCTGAAAACATTCTGAGTTTCCGGTATCCTGACATTTGGTAATCTGTAGGATCTTTCTTGCATTGGGCTATGATTTCCCCTAGGACCGCGCATAATTCAGTGCTAAGGGTGCCCTGCGGCGACCCGGGACTCTCTTTCTTGGTTTTTGGGGTGGGTGGTGATAATTTTGGTGTCTGAACCCATCCTCCTTTGGTAGGCAGTGCGTGTATTAGATTATAGGTTTGATCATCTATCGCTTCTATACTTGTCCTCCGGGACTCCATCCTTCCACTCTATCAGTGCATGCGTCAGCGAAGAATTCGACCTGACATCCACTATCCATGCCTTCTGATGCGGGGACAGCGACGTCACTAGCTGCTTCACTGCTTCTTCTTGCCAGATCCCTGGGAGTTCTATAACTACTACCCCGGCTAGATCTGTGCTGACCGCCTTGCACCACTTCACTACTTCTGGTGGGTCCATGCTGGTACTTTGTGGCGCGTTACTTGCTGCAACAGGATCGCGGACTCGAGAGCCCCCACGTGTAGCGCTACCCCCAGTTAAGAGAGCCGCTGGTTTGATTTCGGGCCCTGTGACAGTACCGCCAACCCCCGGCAATCTTACTCGACCCACTCTGGCACAGTTAGTCTAAGGGCGACTTAAACCACCTTTAAGTGTATTGCATGGACTAATCTCTAAGCAGTAAGACCACACACTGAGGAGAGAGACTAAGTATAACAGCTTTACTATTTCAGTAAATAGAACATATATATAACATCACACATGCAATATGGTTTGCAGAGCCCTGCAGTAATCAATTCAGCACACTATAATGGCGCTGCGTGGTACTCCGCCACGCGTAGCCATTATGGTATGCGCGCCCTATGGCGCACTAAACAGTAACTTATCTCCCCACCTAAGTCAGGCCTGACATGGAGTAAATCTCAGTCACTTCCCTAAAGGATTTCTTCACATGCCAGCTTTCGGTGGTGCACTTGATGAACTTGTATGTTTGTAATCCAACAGGCAATAACTTGAATTAACTATACTGGGGAGGGACATTCCAACTCTGTCCCGCTACCTGTCCCTCCCGTGGAAACAGCAGATAAAAGAACTGTGGGACTATATAGTCCCTAGGCCTGAACACGACTCAGTCTATTGGTCTGGGCAGGTGCCCGCTCACCACTCCGGACGCGATCCCAGTCCGGGACTTCCACCTGCTGTGTATCCGCACACAGCGTCTGCAACGATCGGGTCCCCGATCCGACAGATGTCCTCGCTTGACAAGTCAGGATCCACCCAGACTCCGCAGTGGGGTGGAAGGCTCTTCGGATGTCACGCAAGGCCTCAGGCTTCAGGCCTTGCACCGCAGCAGATCCGCACAGGAAGACTGTTTGCTTGCAGCGCGGTGTCCAAAGAGGCCGAGCTCCGCCTCGCCTCTCCCTTAAGTAGCCCCTCCCATGAGTCTCTGCGGTGGAAACTTCCGCCCTGGGGGCGAATGGGGTTCTGGGTAACATAGTCCTGGGGCCATTAAAGGAGACCCCGCTACACCTTTAAAAGCCTTTACAGGTTACCACATTAGATTTACAGAGGAGGTCTACTGCTAAAATTACTGCCCTCGATCTGACCTTTGCGGTGATACCTCACATGCATGGTGCAATTGCTGTTTACATATGACGCCAGACCGGCGCTTGCGTTCGCCTTTGCGCAAGAGCAGCGGGGGACATATTTTTTTTTTAAACTGTTACTTCCATTATTATTTTTATTGTTATCTCAGGGAATGTAAATATCCCCTATGATAGCAATAGGTAGTGACAGGTACTCTTTTTTTGAAAAAATTGGTGTCTATTAGACCCTAGATCTTTCCTCTGCCCTCAAAGCATCTGACCACACCAAGATCGGTGTGATAAAATGCTTTCCCAATTTCCCAATGGCGCTGTTTATATCTCAGGGAGGGGGGGGGGAACATTCCCTCCCACTGCTTGTAAAAGCAGTCTAGAGGCTAATTAGTCACTAGGATTGCTTTTACATGAAAGCCGACCGCTGGCTGAAAAGAATGATACCAAGATGATACCTAAACCCGCAGGCATCATTCTGGTATAACCATTCAAAGTCCAGCAACATACCAGTACGTTGCTGGTCCTTGTTGGACATGTATTGTAATCTTTTTTTTCATGCAGCCTATTGGCTGAATGAAAAAAGAGATTGATCGGTGGGTATGCCCACCATTAGAATACCTCCCTTCATCCACCCACTTCTAATGATGGGCATACATGCACCATTTATATATGCCGAAGCATAGGGGCATCCTCCCGCAAAAAAGTCATGCCGCGTACACACGGCCTGACTTTTTCACGGGCAAGCCTCCGTCGGAATTTCGAACGTACGTACGCGGCATTAGGGGCAAAATCGCTCCTCCGCCCCTGCTGCCCACATGCTTCGACATATATGCTCTTTTTTTTAACTGTGGTGGTGAAATCACCTCCTACAGCACTGGAGTCACGGCTTTATGTATCGTGGGAGCAAACGCTGTTGCTGTCAAGATAAATAAATCGCTGCAGCTGAATGGCGCACCTGAAAACAAAAAATTACATAACAATAAAACATTGCAGAATAGAATACAGTAAAAAAGAGCAGAACAATAGAGAGAAAGAGAGAGAGAGAGAGAGAGAGAGAGAGAGAGAGAGAGAGAGAGAGAGAGAGAGAGAGAGAGAACAATAAAACGACAACAATTTTTTTTTTATATATTTTTTTCTGTGGTTTTTTTTTTACGTTTTTTTTTTTTTTTTACTTTTTTTGTAACTGTAACAACTGTAATGGTTCGGGTCTCTCAAAATGCAATGGCATCTTGGGAGACCCTGTGTAAGTGTGTCCTATCCTGTGCATTGCTGTACCCTACGCTAAAACTTCACTAGTGTGTGGAAGCGTTCAAAACATTTACCAATGCAAAGACCAGGATCGTCAGGACAGCGTGGACAATAATAACGAGTGTCATGCCTAAATCCGTGCTTGCTACAGACACATTTTTTTTGGGGGGCTCATTGGGTAGGGGTACTCTCGAGGACATACGGAAAATGCCTCTCATGCAGCCGGCTTACTGCATTTGGTTGGGAATAGTGAGGTGCAGAACCGCCTGGATACAGGAGGTCTGTGACTATCTCATCCTGGAATTTAAGGAAGGATAAAGTCCCGCCTGAAGCTCTGTATAGCATATGAGCGTTCAGCACAGCCAATTGAAATAAGGATAGAGACACTTTTTTGTACCAGCGTCTCGCCTTACGGGCAATGTGATACAGCACCAACAACTGGTCGTTGAGGTCCACCCCTCTTATATTTTGGTTATATTCGTGGACACAGAGGGGTTTCTCCACAACACCAGTCGCCGTACGAATTTGGACTGTCGTGTCTGTGTGAAGGGAGGCAAGAAGGAAAACATTCTTATTATCCCTCCACTTCACAGCGAGCAAATTATTACACTTCAAGCAGGCTCTCTCCCCCAGCCTAAGACGAGAATCTACAAGCCCCTGTGGAAAGCCCTGGTGATTAGGTCGCACAGTGCCACATGCTCCAATCTGATGATCAAACAAGTGACTAAAAAGTGGCAAGCTTGTGTAATAATTGTCCACATACAAGTGGTACCCCTTTCCGAATAAGGGTGACACCAAGTTCCACACAATCTTGCCCGCACTCCCTATGTAATCTGGGCAGTTCTCCGGCTCTACGTGACTGTCTTTTCCCTCATAAACCATAAAGCTCCATACATAGCCTGTTGCCCTGTCACAGAACTTATAGAGCTTGACCCCATATCTGGCACGCTTGCTGGGAAGGTACTGTTTGAAAGACAAGCGGCCAGAAAATTTAATCAGGGACTCATCAACGCAGACAACTTGATCGGGAGTAAACAATGCTGCAAAACATTAGTTGAAGTGGTTTATGAGGGGCCGAATTTTGTAGAGCCAATCAAATTGAGGGTCTCCACGTTGACGACAAAGTTCATTGTCGTTGAAGTGCATGAACTGCAAGATCTGCTCGTATCGTGCCCTGGACATTGAGGCAGAGAACACGGGCATATGGTCAATTGGGCGCGTGGACCAATAGGTGCGCAACAACGAGAATTTATGTGTGCCCATGTTGAGGGAAAGGCCCAGAAAGGTTTTAAATTCGGAAACCGTAATTGGTTTCCAATCTCTGGCAATGGAAGGCAACTGGGGATTAGCGGCGATGAATTGACCAGCATATAAATTACTCTGGTCCACAATAGATCTATAGAGATCTTCCGTGAAAAACAGTGAATAATAATCAAGTGGCGTAAAATCAGCTGTTTCCACCTGAATAACGGATTGGCCAGTGAATGGGGGGAAGTACGGGTTCTGCAGAAGTGGTGGTGACCCAATCAGGATAGGCGAATTCTGCAGGAAGGGCACTATGGGCACGACGGGCCTGCCTTTGTCTTCTCCTTGGTGGCAGTGGGACACTACTTGTGCTTGCCACCTCGCCAGCTTGAACTGCACTTATGGGACTCGCCACGTCACCAAGTGTTACTGCAGTGCTGGATGTACGTCCAGGCTGTACTAGGCCGCTGGTGCTTGCCAGTTCACCAGCTAGTACTGGCTCTCTGCTCCATACAAGGGACCTGCGGTTCTTGCTCCTCAACAACATCAGAAGATCGGGATCCTGTACGCCTGACCTTAGCAGAGACCTCATCTTCGTCGTCAGTGCTATCTGACATGGAGCCGCTGTCTTCTACGGGGATGTATTCTGAGCCTGAATCTGACAGATGCGTGACCTCCTCTTCACTATCTGTCATGCTCAGAATCTCGTAGTACCTTCGATTTGCCATTTTGGGCTCTAAATTTAGTGGTACACTAGTAAGGATTCACAGGTAAAAAAGCACCTGACTGTCAGCAAATGTATAAAACGCTACCAAAAAAAACTGTTAGCGATCGCAGGGATCAGGCCTGTCTCTGCGAACGCTGCAGTTATGTGTGTTGTGTTTTGTAAGTGACTGTGATCGATCGATACTGCACTTGGGTGGGCTGGGCTGTGCGGAGGGGCAAAACGCAGGTGCTAGCAGGTATCTGGGCTGATCCCGCTAACACTGCGTTTTTGGGAACCATAAACGGCTGGGGACGCTAGTATAGATCTGATCAGATCAGATATTGATCTGTTCAGATACTATACCACTAAAGGGAGGTGTATGCTTTGCGCGTGGGTGTTAGCATTACTGGCACTAACCTGACACTGCCTGGGGCGACGCAGACCCTAACTGACGCTACTAAAACTTAATTGATATCACCCGTCGGGCGATCAGGGGGTTAAACCTTTATTGGGTTATAATGAAAAAGGGGGGACAATGGGTATAC
The DNA here is from genome assembly GCA_029206835.1 of Rana muscosa. NCBI lineage: Eukaryota > Metazoa > Chordata > Amphibia > Anura > Ranidae > Rana > Rana muscosa. The sequence continues at coordinate 1,701,108 of CM055125.1, forward strand.
TCAATACCCTGGGATTTTTAGAAAAATCGGTGTTTGGTAGAGATAAACACAGAAATCAAATCTTAAAAGATTATATTTTATTACAATAACATTGAAAGACAATACATATAAGTAACCATCCTCATAGATGTGTGGTTCAGTTGTCAAGAGATGCAATTCGCTGCTTGGTTTCCACTCAACTAGTTTCGCTCCTAGCGGAGCTTCCTCAGGAGTAATTAGAACAATAGCAGATTAAACAATTTGCAACAAAACCATAGACTTAAAGGAAAAATGGCATTATTTCACTGGTCTGCTCAAACGGTTGACACAGTCCGATGACCCAACCACCAGTATTTGCAACCATAGGGGTAAAGAAAAGTACCTTAAAAGGTTTTTCTACGTATCAAAATTCAAAGTAGTAATATGCCAATAGGAAATAGTAAGCATGTTGAAAAACAAAGAGTTGCTCAAAAGGAGAAAACACTTGAGCTAGAATGTTCAGAAGTAAGGAATGGGGAGGCTTGAATATATGAGCTTCACCCTGAATGGCTGGATAAGGTCAAAAATTCTCTGTCAACTTAATAAGTGTGCAAAAGCGGAAAAAATCTGGCTAAAGTGGACACGTCCCACCCACCGGAATGGTGAGGGAACCCGGCAGACTGTCGGCGGCCGAAGCCGCATTTCAAAAAAAAAAAAAAAAAGGGTTATATACGGGTGTCCTGATGCTATAAAAAGCAAACTAACAAACCAGCGTCACCCGCAGTGCTGTATTATGGCCTAGGCCGACAAGGCCCAGGCCTAGGGCGGCACTTTGCACCCCCCCGCGCGAACCCCCCTCCTCCCGCACGGAGAGCCGCACAGCTGAATCCCGGAGCTCAGTGCCACGTCAAGTTTCGGCACTGAGCTCCGGTAATTGGTCAGTCTAGGAGGCGCTGGCGTGGTCACCCGGGACACCTGCCGCCCGGGGTCCCGCAGTGTCGATCAGCTTTACGAGCAGCCGTCCCCCTCTCTCTCCACTGACATCGCACAGTGTCACTCTTCAGCTCCCCCCCTCTCGGATCAATGTTCCTGTGTACACAGCCAGGAGGAGGAGCCAAGGAGAGACACAACTTCAGTCAGTGAGAGAGCCGTGCTGCTGGTATGTAAGACAACGTCAGTGAGAGAGGACACAGGCAGGGGGCAGGCAGATAAGAGCTAATGAAGTGATGGGAGGGGAGAGGGGGGTATGGGGATATGTGCTGGGAAGTGATTTAAGAGGGAAGAAGATATGTGCTAGTGGGGGGGGTCTGATTCCCCCCCTACTAGCACATATCCTCTCCCCTCCCAAATCACTCCCCAGCACATATCCCCATACCCCCCTCTCCCCCCAAATTAAAAGATGCTCTGCCCCTCCCCACCCTGTCCCTCTGTCCTCATCCCGCCCTGTCCCCCTTTCCTCGTCCCACTCTGTCCCCCTTTCCTCTTCCCGCCCTGTCCCCTTTCCTCATCCCACCCTGTCCCCCTTTCCTCATCCCACCCTGTCTACCTGTCCTCATCCCACCCTGTCTACCTGTCCTCATCCCACCCTGTCTACCTGTCCTCATCCCACCCTGTCTACCTGTCCTCATCCCACCCTGTCTACCTGTCCTCATCCCACCCTGTCTACCTGTCCTCATCCCACCCTGTCTACCTGTCCTCATCCCACCCTGTCCCTCTGTCCTCATCCCGCCCTGTCCCTCTGTCCTCATCCCGCCCTGTCCCTCTGTCCTCTTCCCGCCCTGTCCCTCTGTCCTCTTCCCGCCCTGTCCCTCTGTCCTCTTCCCGCCCTGTCCCTCTGTCCTCTTCCCGCCCTGTCCCTCTGTCCTCATCCCGCCCTGTCCCTCTGTCCTCATCCCGCCCTGTCCCTCTGTCCTCATCCCGCCCTGTCCCCCTGTCCTCATCCCGCCCTGTCCCCCTGTCCTCATCCCGCCCTGTCCCCCTGTCCTCATCCCGCCCTGTCCCCCTGTCCTCATCCCGCACTGTCCCCCTGTCCTCATCCCGCACTGTCCCCCTGTCCTCATCCCGCACTGTCCCTCTGTCCTCATCCCGCACTGTCCCTCTGTCCTCATCCCGCACTGTCCCTCTGTCCTCATCCCGCACTGTCCCTCTGTCCTCATCCCGCACTGTCCCTCTGTCCTCATCCCGCACTGTCCCTCTGTCCTCATCCCGCACTGTCCCTCTGTCCTCATCCCGCACTGTCCCTCTGTCCTCATCCCGCACTGTCCCTCTGTCCTCATCCCGCACTGTCCCTCTGTCCTCATCCCGCCCTGTCCCCCTGTCCTCATCCCGCCCTGTCCCCCTGTCCTCATCCCGCCCTGTCCCCCTGTCCTCATCCCGCCCTGTCCCCCTGTCCTCATCCCGCCCTGTCCCCCTGTCCTCATCCCGCCCTGTCCCCCTGTCCTCATCCCGCCCTGTCCCTCTGTCCTCATCCCGCCCTGTCCCTCTGTCCTCATCCCGCCCTGTCCCCCTTTCCTCATTCCTCATCCCACCCTGTCCCCCTTTCCACATATCACCCTGTCCCCCTGTCCTCATTCCACCCTGTCCCCCTGTCCTCATCCCACCCTGTCCCTCTGTCCTCCCATGAAAATGACAGAACGGGTCTTAAAAAGGAAGGGGCGTAGTCTTGACAGGAAGGGGTGCGTCATATATAAATTAGGGGGTGCGTGAGTTTCGTCAGGCCTAGGGCAGCACAAGACCTAGATACACCACTGGTCACCCGTAACACTTATACAGTGATCACTGGTGAAAGGGTTAACTAGGGGCAATCAGGGGGTTAAAACCTTTATTAGGTAATATATGGGGGTACCTGACGCTATTTAAAACCTGACGGGTAACCTAAATAACTAAATAACTAACTGGCTAACCAGTGTCACCAGTGACACTTATACGGTGATCACTGGTGAAAGGGTTAACTCTAGGGGCAATAAGGGGGTTAAAACCTTCATTAGGTTGTATATGGGGGGTACCTGACGCTATAGAAACCTGGCGGCTAACCTAAGAAAATAACTGGCTACCTAGCGGCACCAGCGACACTAATACAGCGATCAGAAAAACGATCGCTTAGTGACACTGGCGATAGGTGGTGAAAGGGTTACCTGGGGGGCATTCAAGGGGTTAAACCTTTGTATGGGGGGGGGGTTAGGGGGCTACCCTGGAACTAAAGCTATTTGCCCTGACACTTTTTACTGTCACAAATGACACTGATTGCAGTGATCAGTAAAAAAATTACCACTGCAAACGGTGACACTGTGACTGGGGGTGATCTGGGGGTGACTGGGGGGTGATTTGTGTGCCTATGTGTACTGGTGTCAGTGGGCTGTTGGTGCACTTACTGTGAGATGTATTCCTCTCATTGCGCCGGACGAAAAGACCGCCACGAGGAGAGTGACATCACTGTTTACATTACACAGGCAGGGGAAGCATTAAATTCGCTGAGAGCAATCACGAGGGGGTGGCCAGAAACCAATGGCCGCCCCCACATCCCGGATCGCTCCTGAAGCGATACCGACCGCCGCATGTACCGGGGGGTCCGATCGGACCCCCCACCCGCGGGAAGGCAGTAGGGTTGCCACCTTTTCTTCAAGCCAAACCCGAACACTTTAGCGGCGCACGCCATGGCACCCCAACCGCGGTGCGATTTTGCCGCGATTGTCACCCGACAAATCACGGCAAAATCACGTAAACAGAATTGTGGGATGCCTGTCACCCAAAAGTACTTTTGCTTTGTGATTGGGGTGCCATTGTCCCCATCCCCTCCTATTACAAATCTTCTTCCCCTACCAGCACAAATCCTCCTCCCTTCAATAACCCCATGGCAGCCGACAGGGGGTATCACGCGGCCCCAGCACACAGTGGGGCCCGGACAGCAGGGGGTTCAGGGCAGCAGGCTTGGGGGGCAATTACAGAGGAGGGGAGTGCAAATACAGAGGAGGGGGTAATTAGAGGAGGGGGGTGCAAATACAGAGGAGGGAGTGCAAATACAGAGGAGGGGGTCAATTACAGAGATAGGGGGGAAATTACAGAGGAGGGGAGTGAAAATACAGAGGAGGGGGTAATTACAGAGGAGGGGGGTGCAAATACAGAGATGGGGGCAATTACAGAGGAGGGGGACAAATACAGAGGTGGTGGGTGCAATTACAGGGAGAGGGGCAAATACAGAGGAGTCAAAACATAAGGGAGAGAGAGAGGGGACAGGCAGCTGCTGGTGCGGAAGTTTTTAATAAAATAAATGCTTAAAAACAATCCACTCGCTCTTCATGTTAAAGCTGTAGGCATGTCAGTCTGTGAAGAGGGCTGTCCCATTCTCCTGATCCACGCTGCTGTTATCACTGAATCACTGGAGGAAACAGAGAGCCGCGGGAAACTTATGTGAACTGTCAGCCTCTGATGATGGAGGCGTGGTTAAGCCTCCTGAACGATCTGATTGGCCACAGCATCCCAGGCTGACAGCTCACTGCAGTTTCCCCGTGGCTCTCCTTGGCTTCCTCCAGCGATTCAGTGATAAAAGCAGCGTGGATCAGAAGAATGGGACAGCGGAGTTGACAGACTGACATGCCTACAGCTCTAACATGAAGAGCGAGTGGATTGTTTTTAAGCATTTATTTTATAAAAAACTTCTGCACCAGCAGCTGCCTGTCCCCTCTCTCTCTCCCTTATGTTTTAATTGCTCTGTAATTGTTCCCCCGCCCGCCGCTTCGATCACCCTGCTGTCCAGGTCCCCTGTGTGCTGGGGCTCGTAAAAGGAGGCCCCATGGTACCCCCGTCAGCTAGAAATGGTGCCCGGGTGTGAGGCAGAGGGAAACCCGGGCACAGCCTCCTAAACCCGCACTGTCTGGGTCAAAACTGGACAGGTGGCAACCCTAGAAGGCAGGCACGTACAGGTACGTGAATATGCCTGTACGTGCCATACTGCCAACGTATATGTACATGCGGCGGTCGTTAAGTGGTTAACTGCAGTATAAAGAACTCTGGCTAGCTGAAGATAACCGGAACCAAGGAACATTTCTTATTTCTTCTCTATTGTGCACAACTTTCTTAAACTCAGTTACACACTGCATTGACTCATTTCAGGGAGCCACCCAATAGGAAATTATTTGATCTGTATGTAGCGGGGGTCTAAAATATAGGGGGACGTGCATGGGTGGTAGAATGATCCAATGCACCCTGATTGCTAGAGAATTGGGGACTATTTACAGTCCTGGAGGACTCTGTGTAAGGTACCTGTGATAGGTAGTGTCCGAAGTGGAACTTGTGTGCTGAGGATTCAGGCGAAAACGTAGTCAGGCAGATTAGGTTGGCAACAGATCAGGCAAAATGGTACACGATCGAAATCCAGAGAGTGGTCAGGCAGGCAAAGGTCATACACGAGCTGGCAGTGAAGTACAAAATCAGCAGGCTGGAGAGTAGTCAGGAATTCAGGCAGAAGTTCAACACGAAAATCAGGATCAAAAAGCAGTCACAACACCCAGGGAGCTATTCCACACAAACGGGCGCTGAGAGATAGCATCACTTCCTTTTTAAGGGCTGCTTTGATTGAAAATTGTCCACAGCTGGCAGTAGGTGGGGCTGGTGAGTCCAAGGTAATGTTTAATACTGAGAGGACATTTCCAAAAGTCTAGATCTGCTCAGTAGCGCAACAGGTAAGGCTGCAGCTTTGGGACCAGGAAGATCCCGGTTCAAATACACCCAGGTACATGACAGGGCCCCCTCCCCAGTGGACCCCTCCGGGGGTCTAGCGGGGCTTAGTGGGAAAGGAGGCATGGAAGTCTCGAATAAGAGAAGGGGCATGCAGATCTTTGGCTGGAACCCAGGAACGGTCTGTGACAGGATATCCCTTCCAATGAACCAGATACCGAAGGCCACGACCCTGTCTTCTAGAATCAAGAATCTTGGAGACTTCAAACTCATTTTGTCCATCAACAAGAACAGGAGGAGGTAGCTGTTGCGTTCTGGAGTAGCGATTGAAAATTGCTTTTTTGAGGAGGGAAACGTGGAACACAGGATGAATCCGGAGAGAGGAGGGTAATTTCAACCGATAGGAGACTGGCCCGACTCTAGCAATAATTCTGTAAGGACCAATGAATCGAGGGCCCAATTTGGCAGAAGGTTGTTTCAGTCTCACATATTTGGTTGATAGCCAAACTCTGTCCCCCACCACATATGGAGGTATATGGCGTCTTCGTTTGTTGGAAAAAAGTGCATACTTGCCTGCTGACTTCCGTAGTAATAAGCGAATCTTTTTCCAATGTAGCAGAATATTTTTAACCCGCTGATCTGCTGCTGGTACACCAGAAGAAGGCTGAAGTAGGGGAAAAGTCTGAGGGTGATAGCCTAGGGCTGCGTAGAATGGTGTGGTATGAAGAGCACTGTGCCAACGGGAATTAATGGCGAACTCAGCTAAAGGCAAATACTCAGACCAGTTGGAGTGTAAGGCATTGACATAATGTCGAAGACCATCTGTTTGAGGGTGATGTGAGGTAGAGAGTGAAAGCGTTACTCCCAGTTTCTTGCAGAACGCTCTCCAGAATCGGGAAACAAACTGGGATCCGCGGTCTGAGACGACATTGGTAGGTATGCCATGATATCTCACAATATGGGAAAGGAAGAGAGTAGACAGTGCTTCCGCTGTAGGTAATCCCGGGAGCGGCACAAAATGAGACATTTTTGAAAAGCGATCCACTATGACCCATATAGCAGTCATGCCCTCGGACTTGGGTAAGTCTGTAATGAAGTCCATAGTCAAATGGGTCCAAGGCTGACGAGGTGCTGAAAGTGGTTGTAACAGTCCAGTAGGCAATGTACGGGGTACTTTATTAGCAGCACAAGTTGGACAGGCAGCCACATAGTCAGTAACATCCCTTTTCATATGAGGCCACCAGACATGACGCTGCAAGGTCTTAAGAGTGATGGTGACACCAGGATGACCAGATAAAACACCATCATGTGCCCAGAGGAGTACAGGTTTTCTGAGGCTAGGGGCTACGAACAGGCGACCTGGTGGTATCTTCAAGCCTTGGGGAACACAATTCTGGGTTTCTTGTAACTGTTGGGAAAGAGCCGTAGAGATCTGTGCGACAATTTTGTGAGGTGGGATTATATACTGCTCGGTAGGTTGGTCTTCTTCAGAGGTAGCAAACTGTCTGGAAAGAGCATCGGCTTTCTTGTTTTTATGCCCAGGAACATAAGAAAGAACAAAATTAAAACGGGAGAAAAACAGAGCCCATCGAGCCTGACGTGAGTTCAAACGTCTTGCAGTCTGAAGGTACAGTAGGTTTTTATGGTCAGTGAGGATAGAAAAAGGTTTGGGAGCCCCTTCCAGAAGATGTCGCCATTCAGACAATGCCAATTTGATGGCCAGTAGTTCTCGATTCCCAACATCGTAATTCATCTCCGCTGGAGAAAACTTTCTAGAAAAAAATGCTACTGGATGGATTCTACCAGACTTAGGCTGTCTCTGGGAGAGCACGGCACCTGCTCCTACCTCAGAGGCATCAACCTCAACTATGTACTGGAGATCGGGATTTGGATGCTGAAGAATTGGAGCTTTGCTGAACATGTCTTTTAATTGCTGGAAAGCCGATTCTGCTTCTGAGGACCATACCTTGCAATTTGTACCTTTCTTAGTCATAGCAGTAAGGGGGGCCGCAATGGAGGCAAAACCTTTGATGAAGCGTCTGTAGTAATTTGCGAACCCTAGAAAGCTTTGGAGCCCTCTTAAAGTGGTCGGTTGGGGCCATTGCAAGACAGCGGAAAGTTTTTGAGGGTCCATTTGGAAACCGGCAGCACTTATAATGTATCCAAGGAAAGGAATACGGCTTTGATGGAAACTGCATTTCTCAATCTTCGCGTAAAGATGGTTTTCTCTCAGTCGTTGCAATACCTGTTTTACATGCGAGATGTGCTCTAGATGAGTCTTGGAAAAGATTAAAATGTCGTCCAAGTAGATGATCTCAAAACTGTTGCTGAAATCATGAAAAATTTCATTCATGAAACGTTGGAAGACAGCAGGGGCGTTACACAACCCAAATGGCATAACCAGATATTCAAAATGTCCATTACGAGTGTTGAATGCTGTCTTCCACTCGTCCCCGTCTTTAATTCGAATTAGATTATAAGCCCCTCATAGGTCTAGCTTGGAGAAGATAACAGCCCCCTTAAGTACATCAAACAGTTCAAGAATGAGAGGCAAAGGGTAGGAGTCTTTTACAGTGATTTGATTTAACCCTCGATAGTCTATGCATGGTCGAAGACCCCCATCTTTTTTTTCAACAAAGAAAAAACCTGCCCCTACTGGAGAAGAAGAGGGTCGGATAAAACCTCTTTCCAATTTGTCTTTTATGTATTCCTCCATGGATTTTTGTTCAGGCAAAGACAGGGGATAGGTCCTTCCTTTGGGAAGAGGTGCTCCAGGAATCAATTTAATTGCACAGTCAAAAGAACGATGTGGAGGTAAAACCTCTGCCTTTTGCTTGCAAAATACGTCTGCAAACACATGGTATTCATGAGGCAAGGTAGGTGGGACGGCCACGGAAGCCAACATACAAGCAGGAAGTCTTTTGGGTTGAGACAAACAGTTTGAATGACAGAACGACCCCCAAGAGGTTAGTTCTCCATTTTCCCAATCAAAAGAAGGGTTATGTTGTTGTAACCATGGGTAACCAAGGATAACAGGCAGAAGTGGAGAATCAATAAGAGACAAGACAACTTCCTCTTTGTGGAGTACGCCTACCTGAAGGGTGATTGTCATAGTCTCAAATTTTACAATGCCATCTCCCAAGGGTTGTCCATTCACGGTGGTAATGTTCAGGGGTCTAGATTTTGGAACAAATGGGATATTATTTTTTTTTAGCAAAAGTGTAGTCCAAGAATATGCCAGCAGCTCCAGAATCCACAAAAGCCTCACAGGAGACAAGTTTAGAGGGTAAATGGATAATTGCAGGAATGGTAATCTTGGTCTTGGAGGATATACCTGTAAGGTCTAAGCCAGCTCCTCCAACACTGGTTAGACCCTGCCTTTTACTGGACGGGAAGGGCAGACAGATAATAAATGTCCTTTAAGTCCACAGTATAGGCATAGGCCCAATGCACGCCTCCTTTGTTTCTCAGACTCAGTAAGGTGGAGACGGCTTACATCCATGGGTTCCACAGGTGTCTGGGGTCCAACTGAGATTTCAGGTTCTGGCTGAGGTGGTGCTTGGAAGTTAGGGGCCAAACGGTAGATTGGCCGAGGAAACTTGCGAGTTCTAAGTCTCTCTTGGCATCTTTCATGATACCGGACATCCAGACGAACACAGAGCTCTATGAATTTCTCTAGGTCTTCTGGGGAATCCTTATAGACTAATTCATCTTTGATGCGATCTGCAAGACCTTTTCGGAAGGCTGCACGTAATGCCCTTGAGTCCCAAGTAGTCTCAGCAGCAAGGGTACGAAACTCAATAGCATATTGTGCCACAGACCTGGTGCCTTGTTGCATGTCCAAGAGTGAGTACTCAGCTGCAGAAGCTCTATCTGGCTTGTCAAATACAGTCTGGAGAGAAGCCAGAAATTTGTCAGCGTCTTGCAGCACAGGATCATTGCATTCCAGATAAGGAGAGACCCAGGCCAGGGCCTTCCCCTTTAACAAGGAAATTACAAAAGTCACTTTGGCAGAAGAAGTGCTAAAGGTCCCAGGGTTGTTGCGGAAATGCAAACGGCAAACATTTAAAAAGCCTCTGCAGTCCTCAGTATCACCACCAAATTTGTCAGGCATAGGAAGTTTGGGTGGTACAGAAGAGGTGGGTTGGATCGTAGCAGGAGTAGGATCCAGAGTCTGGACCGTTGCAGAGGAAGCAGGCAAACAAGATTTAAGCATAGTACAAAGTTCATCTAACTTGGCGTCCAGGGAAGAAAGATGCTGTTCATGAGCTCCAATCAATTGTCCCTGACGTGAAATCGCCTTAACAATCTCAGCAGGGTCCACTGTCATTGTGGCCCGTTTGTAATATAAGGTACCTGTGATAGGTAGTGTCCGAAGTGGAACTTGTGTGCTGAGGATTCAGGCGAAAACGTAGTCAGGCAGATTAGGTTGGCAACAGATCAGGCAAAATGGTACACGATCGAAATCCAGAGAGTGGTCAGGCAGGCAAAGGTCATACACGAGCTGGCAGTGAAGTACAAAATCAGCAGGCTGGAGAGTAGTCAGGAATTCAGGCAGAAGTTCAACACGAAAATCAGGATCAAAAAGCAGTCACAACACCCAGGGAGCTATTCCACACAAACGGGCGCTGAGAGATAGCATCACTTCCTTTTTAAGGGCTGCTTTGATTGAAAATTGTCCACAGCTGGCAGTAGGTGGGGCTGGTGAGTCCAAGGTAATGTTTAATACTGAGAGGACATTTCCAAAAGTCTAGATCTGCTCAGTAGCTCAACAGGTAAGGCTGCAGCTTTGGGACCAGGAAGATCCCGGTTCAAATACACCCAGGTACATGACACTCTGGTGGTGTGAGGTTCCCTGAGGCCTACAGGTGGCATTGTCGCCCTGGGGGGCCGGGGTTGAACCCACACCGCAAGACTGTGCCTTTTTGTCCTTTTCCTGGCGCTTGTACAGCGGGGCGGGGAACCCGCTGTGACGCAAAGGGAGAGGAGATAAAAAGGGGTGAACACCCTTACCAGGGGGTTCAGAGTTCCGAGTCAGAGGACGCGGCCGTACCCAGGCACCCTCAGCCTGGGTGCTGGCGTTCCGGAGTTCCGGGCCCAGGTGCCCTTGATCTGGCTGGAGCGGGAGATGGAGTCCATCTCAGGCACCTTTAGCCTGGGGTGAGGTACTATGGCGGAAGCCTGGAGCTCAGTACCTTCGACTGAGTTCCGCGAGGGTGGAGGAATCCGAGGGGGCCCTAACTCCTTGGGTGCCCGTGTCTGAGACGAGGAGGCCGGTGAGCGGAACTTCTCCGGAGAGTCCAGCGCAGCATTGTTGGTGACGGAGAGGCCTCCGGTAACTGTCTTGGACGGATTACGTTAGCGAAGGTAATCCATGTTCTGTTCTATATAGTCAGTGGCAGTGACTATGCGCCATTGGTGATACCACAGTGGTTAGCTCTATCTAAAAGGATTGTGCCTTGACCTACTCCCTACAAATACTTGACTATAGTATAACAGATGTACTTACTATACTACCCCTTATTTACCTTCTTACTTATGAATAAGTAAACGAGACCACACCAGGAGTTGGAGAAAACATAGGCCGTAGCAGCCTTATTTATTAAAAAAACGCTGTATAACTTTTAACAGTAACCATAAACTCTGTCCTAAAGGACCCTCAGTAAATTACTGGTGTCGATCTCTGCAGGAACCTCTATTAACATCTGTGTACATTATTGCACTGCGGTACTTCTCAAAATCCGCTAATAGGCCTCAAGCCGACATGCTGGCTCAGAGACAACCATGACCGCAGTGCACCCGTTCCCAATGCTTCCAGCTAAACCTTCGTTAACTGTAAGCCCACCATCAGGACCCATACCAACGACAGGGCCTGAACCCTTCTTTCCGAGGTATCATCCTTCCCCTGCAAAGACCAGATACCCGCCACTGCCACGACATCCACAATGACCCAACTTGTACCTGGAAAAAATTGACAAACAACATCCAACCCCGTCTAAAAATTAGGGGAGGGTGGGCGGGAACTTTCCTTGCGCCGTGTGTTACCCGGGGGGCGGAGTCACTCCTTTATACCCTCTGTGCCCCCTCCCAACCAAATTAACACACCAATCCCACCATCCTACTCATCAGCCGTAACCCACCAATCCCACAATCCCTCTCATTCGTCCCTGTTTCCCTAGTCATGTCCGCCCTCCGCCCATGCATTGTATTTCTTTGCTCCGGGCTTCTCTTGACTATAGTATAACAGATGTACTTATTATACTACCCCTTATTTACCTTCTTACTTATGACTAAGTAAACAAGATCACACCAGGAGTTGGAGAAAACATAGGCCGTAGCAGCCTTATTTATTAAAAAAACGCTGTATAACTTTTAACAGTAACCATAAACTCTGTCCTAAAGGACCCTCAGTAAATTACTGGTGTCGATCTCTGCAGGAACCTCTATTAACATCTGTGTACATTATTGCACTGCGGTACTTCTGAAAATCCGCTAATAGGCCTCAAGCCGACATGCTGGCTCAGAGACAACCATGACCGCAGTGCACCCGTTCCCAATACTTCCAGCTAAACCTCTGTTAACTGTAAGCCCACCATCAGGACCCATACCAACGACAGGTCCTGAACCCTTCTTTCCGAGGTATCATCCTTCCCCTGCAAAGACCAGACACCCGCCACAGCACCCGAAGTAAAAACCTTTACAATTGGGTGCCCCTCCACACCCTGAGAGCCCTCTGTATACCGTCCTGTAACCCTAACGCCCATAGGTCTATACCCACATCATTGAGGTGTACCCCATCACCCCGAAGGTACCGCCATGTCTCCAACTCCAGCTCAAAATGACGTATCACCAACCCCCCATTCTTAACCATGAACCTGGCCACATCCCGATTAACTTTCCTCCGCGCCCTATTGATGCCTTCTAAGGATCTAGCCGTCCGCCATGAGGTACGAGCCAACATGTCGGACCACACTATCACCATGTCCGGGAATGCCATACGAAGACGAAGAATATCAAATTTGATATCTTTCGTCACATCCAGCATAGATCTAACACCTAAATCATTCCCACCTACGCGCAGAATTAAAACGCCAGGTGGGCGGTCCAGCCGCGCATAACGATGCACTTCTGGAACCATCCTACTCCACAACATTCCCGGAATACCCAGCCAGCGAACCCAGGCCTCCTGCCTTGGAAACCCCAATTGCCGACCTTCCGGCCTTGCCTCAGCCCTCTTACCCCCCCCAGTACACGTAAGAGTGCCCCAGTATCCAGACCAACGCCGGCGCCATACCTGAAAGAGAAAAAAAAACATGTATCCACCGTAACCACAGCAAGCCTATCAACGTAACACCTTGTTTTTTTTTTTAATATATATCCATTCCAGCCCTACCCCCCACTCTCTTCACACCCCTACCACCAAGTGAGGGCGAATGTAAGATCAAAATCTCCTCGATTCCCATCTCCCAATGCGCTTCACCGACTCCGCATCCAACCCACTTCGAGCCGCTTCCGTAGCAGTCCCAATTCTAAAAGAATGTGACGAAAATTCTTTCGCCTCTAAGCCTAGGCACCCCAAACATTTGCGGAAAACCGAAATGAACTGAAATCTGGACAATGGACACCCATCTGCATGTATCAAAAAGGAACCCTCCTTATCTGGGAATACCGCCAGAAAACCTCGAACCGCCCCCACTGGACAAAGCGGAGAGCCTGGCAATGAAAAAATCTGAACTCTCTTGCCCTTCCCTTTTTGATCCGTTTTTGATCTACGTAACCACACGGATGCACTATCCTCCTGGCAACGCACTTCAGTAACCCAAATCCCCCCGTGCACCTTCTTAGATGGGCTAACCAGCTCGCCAATCCTAAATGCCCCAAAAAATGCCAAAGAAAATGCAACTTGGAACAAGGAGGCCTCGTACACAGAGGCGCAAACCTCTGGTAACTTAGCCAACACACCCAGCAGGACCCCACACGACACTGGGCGTCTGGTGTCCTTGAACGGTCTAGCCCGCCTATAACCTTTGAGCGCTTGTCGTACCCAGAAATCTTTAGTAAAATCTGGCAAACCCTGCCATTTGAACAAAAAAGCCAAACCAGCAACCTTTTTACCCAGCGCAGATACCGACACCCCTGCTTCCATGCACCTGGAGATAAAGTACAAGACTAGCAACCTCACCTCCGGCCCATCAATATCCACTCCCACCATGCGACCCAAATCCGCCCATTCCAACCATACTTTATGATATGCGGCCCACGTCGTCTCACTCACCGACCTTCTGATCCATCCGGAGACTACTCCAACGCAATCTTCCACAGCCAGTCGGGACAAGGTACCCCTCGCTGCTCCGCTTCCGGCGCCAACTCTCGGAACCTGTCCCACTGAAAGCGAGATTAAGCGTCAGCCAACACGTTGTCCACTCCAGGAAGGTGAACGACATACATAAAGATGTTCAACTGCAGGCATCTCAACACCAGCTGTTGTAGCAGGCGAACCACCGGCGGTGATGAAGCCGACGCCCTGTTAATCACCTGTACAACACCCATGTTGTCGATGTGGAAACGCACCTTCCGATCCCGGAAAGCCTCGCCCCACAACTCCACCGCCAATACCACCGGAAAGAGCTCCAGCAGCACCATATTCTTCGTGAGGCCTGCCTCCACCCAACCCTGTGGCCACGGACCCGCACTCCACCGGCCTTGGAAAAAAGCTCCAAAACCAGCTGATCCCGCAGCGTCCGTGAACAGATCCATATCAAAGTTACTGACCGGGCCCGACATCCACAGTGCCCTATCATTGAAGGACTCCAAGAATGTATGCCATACCTGCAGATCAGCCCTGTGGGCAGGGACAGATTAAGAACATCATGGGCCTGGTGCTGAGGATTTTGGTGGGCCTTTTATAAATAATAAATAAATAAATAAGTATGCAAACAATTTTTTGTTATGAGAGAGAGAGAGAGAATGAGCATGCGTGGGAATGACATCAACGCAGCCCAGCCAAGGCAAGTGACCGAAGGCACAAAACCCAGAAGGAAGATCGGGTGAAAATGGAAGCGCCCAGGACCCGCCGGATTGATCACAGTGCAGCACTGGAGGGCTCAGTCTGACAATTTAAGTGTACCCTAATATGCTGTACATATTTGTACACTATGGCATAACCTACCTCAGGGCCTCTAAAAAGTAGTAATGTTAGCGAAGTTTACTACCGCTTTATTATCATAGGATCCCAGGAGCCTCTCATGGGGCCCCCTACTGACCCGCTGGCCTCTTGTCAGTGCCTAAGTGCATAGTTGCCAACATTTCAAAAATATTTTTAAGGGGCACCTTTTTCACCAGTGCTCACCAGTGCTATATTTAGAGTAGCTGAGATCCCCTATGATCCTCTATACATCACAGAAGTAATCACAAAATGAAATGAGTACTAATAATGGGGCAGAACAAATATGAGGACTGAATAGATTTCCTTTAGTTGAACTAACAAAATTGTGCCCATTCTAGAGCTGGTAACATTGAGGATATTCAGTATAATTTTAAAGAACTGTTTTTGTGGGTAAGAGGCTTAGGGGAGGAGTATGGACGGTATAAAACTGGGAAGTATGTGCAGGTAATGGAGAGAAATGTGGAGGGTCTAACAGTGGGCACTATGTACAGGAGAGGAGTGTGGAGGGTATAGCAGTGGGCAGCATGCACAGCAGAGGAGTGTGGAGGGTATGACAGAGGGTGGTATGTACCGGAGAGGAGTGTGGAGGGTATGAAAGTGGGCAGTATGTACAGAAGAGTTGTGTTGAGAGTATGACAGTGGGCAGTATGTACAGGAAAGGAATGTGGAGGGTATGATGGGGGCAGTATGTACAGGAGAGGAATTTGGATAGAAAGATAGTTGGCAGTATGTACAGGAGAGGAGTGTGAAGGGTAAGGTTAGGTTACAGTATGTACAGGAGAGGAGTGTGGAGGGTAAGGTTGGGTTACAGTATGTACAGGAGTATGTACAGGAGAGGTGTGTGGATTAGAGGTCGACCGATATATCGGCTGGCCGATATATCGGCCGATATTTGGCCATTTTTGATAAATCGGCATCGGCCGATTTATTATCAAGATTAGGCCGATATTTCAGACTGACCTCTGCTCATTCTTCCTTCTCCACACTCAGCGGCTCTGGCTGCATCAAGCGCCGCGCTGAGTGTGTGAGCAGAGAGGAGAGAGAGACAGAGAGGAGCTGTCAGCTTGATGTCGGGGGTGGGCGGGACCCGGCCGGGGTGGGCGGGACCCGGCAGCTAAATTACACCAGCCAATGATTGGGCTGCTTTAGAAAGGGGGCGGGGCCACATACACGTAGCGACCCGCCCAGATACCATCCCATTAGCTGGTGTAATATAGCTGCTGGGTCCCGCCCACCCCCGCCCGGGTCCCGCCCACCCCGACATCGAGCTGACAGCTCCTCTCTATCTCTCTCTCCTCTCTGCTCACACACTCAGCGCGGCGCTTGATGCAGCCAGAGCCGCTGAGTGTGTGAGCAGAAAGGAGAGAGAAAGAGGAGCTGTCAGCTCGATGTCGGGGTGGGCGGGACCCGGCCGGGGTGGGCGGGACCCAGCAGCTATATTACACCAGCTAATGGGATGGTATCTGGGCGGGTCGCTATGTGTATGTGGCCCTGCCCCCTTTCTAAAGCAGCCCAATCATTGGCTGATGTAATTTAGCTGCTGGGTCTGCAAAATCAGTGCAATCTGTCAGTGCCGCCAGCCAGTGCCACCCGCCACCGCCAGCCACCGTCAGCACCACCCGCCACCGCCAGCCAGCGCCACCGCCAGCCAGTGCCACCCGCCACCTCCAGCCAGTGCCACCTGCCACCGCCAGCCAGCGCCAGCCACCGCCAGCCAACGCCACCCGCCACCGCCAGCCAGCACCACCCGCCGCCACCGCCAGCCAGCACCACCCACCGCCAGCCAGCGCCGCCCGCCACCGCCAGCCAGCGCCAGCCAGCGCCACCGCCAGCCAGCGCCACCGCCAGCCAGCGCCACTGCCAATCAGTGCCATCTGTCCCAAACTAGTGCCATCTGTCAGTTCCAAACCAGTGCCACCTGCTAGTGCCAATCAGTGCCAGTCAGTGCCAATAGTGCCATCTGTCAGTTCCAAACCAGTGCCACCTGCCAGTGCCATCTGTCAGTTCCAAACCAGTGCCATCTGTCAGTTCCAAACCAGTGCCACCTGCTAGTGCCAATCAGTGCCACCTGCCAGTGCCAATAGTGCCATCTGTCAGTTCCAAACCAGCGCCATCTGCTAGTGCCAATCAGTGCCACCTGCCAGTGCTAATCAGTGCCTCCTGCCAGTTCCACACCAGTGCCACCTGCCAGTGCCACCTGCCAGTTCCAAACCAGTGCCACCTGCCAGTGCCAACTGTCAGTTCCAAACCAGCGCCATCTGCTAGTGCCAATCAGTGCCACCTGCCAGTTCCACACCAGTGCCACCTGCCAGTTCCAAACCAACGCCATCTGCTAGTGCCAATCAGTGCCACCTGCCAGTGCTAATCAGTGCCTCCTGCCAGTTCCACACCAGTGCCACCTGCCAGTGCCACCTGCCAGTTCCAAACCAGTGCCACCTGCCAGTGCCAACTGTCAGTTCCAAACCAGCGCCATCTGCTAGTGCCAATCAGTGCCACCTGCCAGTTCCACACCAGTGCCACCTGCCAGTTCCAAACCAGTGCCACCTGCCAGTGCCATCTGTACTGAGGACATCAAGTGTGTGCTAGAGTGACGGGAGTAAGCAGGAAGGAGTGGAGTGGGTGAGGTTTTTTTTTTTTTTTTTTAAATCGGCCACACAAAAATCGGCCACAAAAATCGGCCATCGGCCGCCCTAATTTCTAAATATCGGCATCGGCATCGGCCAGCGAAAAACCCATATCGGTCGACCTCTAGTGTGGATGGTAGGATAGTGGGCAGTATGTACAAGAGAGGGGTGTGGAGGGTATAATGGGGGCAGTATGTACAGGAGAGGAGTGTGAAGGGTATGATAGTGGGCAGTATGCACAGGAGAGGAGTGTGGAGGGTATGACATCCGGCACTATGTACAATAGAGGAGAGGAGTGTAGACGGTATGATACTGAGCAGTATGTACATTAAATGAGTGTAGAGGGTAAGACAGTGAGCAGTATGTACAGGATAAGGGTGTGGAGGGTATGACAGTGGGCAGTATATGTACAGGAGAGGAATGTGGAGGGTATGAGAGCGAGCAGTATTGTTGTGGAGATTTTTATGGAAATGTATTAATGTATGTTGTCAGATGTCCCCCCAGTGTCAGTTTTGCTGTAATGCGCTCATCTGAGCGTATTTGCACATACAGACGTTGGTGGAAGACAAATGACGGGAAAATCTTCCTATGGAGACAGCGATGTTTGCTCCATTTAGAGATGTTGTTTTGCGCCCCGTTGGGGGAACTGGCCGGCCCCTGGCGGGGGGTGTTGAATGACTTCGAGCGCACAGATCTGTGTCCACAGGAACAGTAGCATAACTATAAAATAATTGTGGTCCATTTGAGGCATAATTATTTTATAGTTCCCGTCATTGGTGTATGTCAACACTAGTCAATTTAAATGTACATTGTATCTGTTTGAAGGGATGTCCTTGTCTGTGACATCACTTCCTGTTGGTGACTTCTTGAGTGAGGATCACATGCTGTGACATCACTTCCTGTTGGTGACTTCCTGTTGTGAGTTTAATAAAAGCCTATGATGAGGCTATGGCGATGCAGTCTATGCTGGGATGGCCTGATAAGAAGACCTGTGTTGGTGGTTTCCTTGAATGAATGGGGATGAACGGTGAGTGCACTTTAGCAAACTTAATTTAACGATAGCATTACTTCAAAAAGATTAAATCTGATGTGTGCTTAGATAGCACAGGAATTATAGGCTGTGTGCTCTGTAAACAGCAGCCTAAAATTCCACAACAGTTAATGGCGGGCCAGGATTTTGGGAATAGATGGAGTCCCTTTGGACATCGGATCGAGATGGGGGGAAGTGTGGATCTACGTTCCGATGTGGGGGGCTCTACTCTTTAAAATAACATTTTTTTGGTCTTTTTGAAATAATGTTTAAGTTTGCAGTGTGTGTCTGTGTCTGTGTCTGTGTCTGTGTGTGTGTGTGTGTGTGTGTGTGTGTGTGTGTGTGTGTGTGTGTGTGTGTGTGTGTGTGTGTGCGTGTGTCTGTGAATCCGATTGTATGCCTGTGAATTTGTGTGGGTATGCCTGCATGTGTCTGTGTGATTAGATTGTCTACGTGATGTAGGACATGTGTACCCATGAGTGCGATTGAAATTGGGTAAGAGATGGCTGTTTGTGCGATGTATTGAGAAGTCTGCTGCCAGCAATGGCTGCTGCATTGTCCTGGTCCTTGAGCCATGAGGTTTAGTGGGGGTGGGGCAGGAAGCATCTCAGTTACAATGGTGAAAGTTGGTGACTTTCTGTAAATAGCATGTTTTGTAGTGGGAGGGCCCTGAGAGATGATCTGATGGAAACTGTGGGCTGTAAGAGTGTAACTAAGCGAGAAATATAGACTGTATATTGTGTATGAAATGAAGGTATAGCTGTGGTATTTAGTGCACTGAGAAGTTTGTAAAGTAGATTGTTTGGCTGCCATGTGCTTGAATGGGGGAAGGGCTTGCCCACTGTTTTGTGTTGCAATGGCTGTGCCCTGAGGGAAAGAAACTCTAAGCAGATGTACAAGCAACAATATACTGTATGTGTGTGGTGTTTGTGATTTCTATGAAAAATAGAAATGAATAGATTGTGATTTTTGCCTTTATAGGGGACAAAGACACATGTCCCCATAAGTGTAAAAATATTAAGTGTTTGGTTTTTGAGTTGAAAGTTCCCGCCGCATATCCAAGTGGCCAGGCATTGCTAGAAGGCAGACATAGTATGTCTCTGCAATGGCTTGTTATGGAAGCTGAGGCCACTGTGTGTGTGAACTTTAGGTAGAGAAAAGTGGTGAATATCTCAGAGTATATGAACTTAGAGAAATGAATATGTTTTTAATATTATTCATGTAACTCACATTTATTGAATGTGCTGTTTAGTTGGCAAAAGGGAGGCTAAGTCTGTAAGTGTACATGTGGTCCTTGTAGAGTGTAGCTGACACCTTTTTCAGTGGATTTTGATGATAATTTAGAAAAGTTTCAATGGTGTAGTCAGTCTTTGTGGAGAAAAGCATTTTTGATTTTCTTTTAAAAAGAGATGCTGGTTTTGGCGGGAAAAAGCAATGGCGCCATTCTTGGTTTTTGTTAGCCTTCAGGTTTGTCTGCCATTTTGAGGCACAGTTTTTCTTGGCACCTTCCCTTATATGATACTCACAGGCTAGACACCTTTCTTTTGGGCACTATACCATGTGGCATTCGTCAGCTATGTTGCTGATAGAATTTCTCAGTTTTTGATGTTTAGTGCGAATTGGGTAGTGCGGCCTTTTTAACCTGCTGGAGGCCATTTGTGTTTGTCTTTGTGTGGGGGAATCCATGTGGTGTTCATTGTGACGCCCCATGCGGGTTATTGGCGGGAAAAAATTGCATGCGTCAATGGCGCAATTTTTGTTGTCCATGAGGTGCTGTGGTGGGTCATCCACCATTTTGTAGTCCTGGCTTGTCGGCCATTTTGAGAGACGTTTACAGTTTGAGATAGGAAGTTCCAGTTTGGCAAACACGACTCCTGAATATGCTGTATTGGCATTTGTTGATCGGCGCAGTTTTCTTATGTTTTATGCGTTTACAGTTTGACCTGTGCACTGCTGGGAAGAGTAGTGAGACACCAGGGGGACATACTGAGAGACTGGTTTTTGTTTAATGAATTTTCTGGTTTAAATTGCTTTTCTAAGCATCGCCTTTTGAGTTGAGTGGTATCTTAAAATAGCGCGGTCTTACCCTGAGGGGCCACGACACGCTTGCGGACACACGCACATGCTGGGGCCTATTTATGGATAGGATCTGGCTGACCTACCAGCAGTTGGAGTGTGGGGGGAGGCCAACGCAGACACAGGGAGGACATGCAAACTCCATGCAGATGTTAGGTTGGGGATTTCTCTGTTTTCATTTAAGTGAATGTAAGCTATTGCAGGGTCAGCTGACTTTGCATTGGATTTTGGTTTTAAGAAAAACTTCACTTTACACTGAATTTTGATGGATTGTAAGACTAACAGAGTTTTTGTACAATGATGTGTTTTTATGTTTAAATATTTCCTTCCCAGAAAGCAATTCATATGTTTTGAAGCTTGTATTGTATAGCCTGTAGAGGAGGAGTGGGGGTTTTGGTCGAAACCCCTAGAGCCATCCTTTTGCAGGAGTTTTGCATTTGAGTCAACTTGTGGTTTTGCTTGCAGGGGATGTTTGGGTCAGGACCCTCCCATTTGCAAAGGGGGGTTTTATTCCACCATCTTCTTGACAAGGTTTTAAATTGTTGAAATATATAATGTGTAGCCATGGATTTTTTTGGAGTCTTGATAGACACAGCAATGTGGCTGGGCTTCCCCCTCCCCCTCCCTCTTCCTGAACAATTGATATGTAAATAAACCAGTTTTTTTTTTTTTTTAAGAGCTGAGCATAACCGGAAGTTTCTTTTCAGCATTTATATATCAGCAGAAAGTTAGTGGGAGGAGCTTGGGGTTTTTAAAGGTGAGAAATGAGATTTGTGTCTGGAAGGAAAATGGAAAGCATTTTGGCGTTTCAAAGTGTTTTATATTTTGTTCCAGTTTTGTACTGTAAATACAGTTTTGGGTAGAGAGAAAAACAGGGGGTATCACCATTATTCTATCATCTAGATACAGAGAGAAGCCACATTGTTCTGCAGGTGGTAAACTGGCGTAATTGTTCTGTGAGGTTTAGTCTGACAACGCAGTGTATGGGTGTATAGCGTAAAATGCTTGTGTATGCATACACTGTGAGGGGTAGAGGCCTAATTCGGGGGTTGATCGGTGGTTGTTCTGTAGTTCCAAAAGTGTTGGGACAACAAGCCATAGAGTTGACGCCTCGGTTAGGGTTTCTAGTTGGAGGACTTGACCATATAGTGGTTGTAGTTCTGCAATTCACTGTATAAGAAGACACCGGGCGGTGATCTCCGAAAGGGTGCAACGGTTTAACCTGGACGCAGGTTTAAGACGATAAGCCGATTCGAATCGCCATGGACACAAGGAGGTCTGTGAAAAGGGAAGGAATGGAGGCTTCCCATAGTCAGACGGTCACACAGTGCACGAAGCCTAGTTTTGGGGCAAAGGCCTTTGAACCCCAAAAAGATTAACATAGGTGGTCCAAGGATACTATTTTGGGTATCCCTCTGGAATGGATGTAGTTGAGCTGCGGCTTCAGAAATCTGTAATGAGGAATGGTGGCTCATGCCCGTTTGTTTGAACTTTGTATGGCTGGTCCATGCAAGCTTCTCGAGTTGCTCTCATATTCCCATTGTATTTTTTTTCTATTGCTGAAAGAGTGAAGGTAGAATCCTGGCTGTTTTTGTTTTTTTTCATTTGTGGTTTTGGAAACTGGGAAGTATTTCCCCCACGTTTGTATCGGAATGTTTGTATGTAGTAACGTGAATATGTTCGAACTTACCGCGGCGATCCTTCAATGCGTCGCGGCTGTTGTATGTTTGTAGGAACGGGAAAAGTAAGGGTTACAGAGGGTTTTGTTTGAATCAGTTTTGAAAGAATGTCATTGACAATTTACCAATGTACAGGAATGTCATTATTATTTTACCATTCTTTGCAGGTTAAATATGAAGGATAGAGTAATGATTTTGCTTATAAGTATTTTTCAGGTCCAAGGAGTTTGTACACAGAGAACAGGTGTATGTAGACAGCGGTACATATGGATAAATATGAGTCTAAGGCGGTAAAAGTATCATAGGCTATTTCATTGTTTCTTTTTTCCTGCACCACACATTTCTTCCTTCAGTCTGTAATGAGGAAGAAAAGGGGGGAGAATGATAAATGTAAGAGTGACAGATTTTTTTCTGTCAAACTAATAATAACCTCTGTAATTCTAACCAAGTTTGTGCCAAGACGGTCTTTCTTTAATAGAATTTGAATCGGCAAGCAGCAGTCTGGTGAAGTAGGTTCCCATCCCAGAGGCTAAGAACCTTGTCAATGGTTTCAGGTGACTGGGTCGTTGTAAAGAAGCTTGAGGGATGAGACCACGCCAGCCACTGCAAGAAGCGGCTCAACCACACCAAAGAATGAGGAGTATCTTTGTTTATTTATATTTTTGTTGTTTAAATAATAACTTGGGATGCTTTTCACCGTTACCCTCGCTAAAATTTACTAAAGTGTATGTCCTGACTAGCTCAGAAAGCGAACAGGACCGATGGTCTGTTCTGAGTCTTCACCGAGTTTTAGTCCCCAGCGATGACAGCGGTACATGACATTTATGATGTTATTATGGGTATGAGGAGTTTTTGACAAACTAGTGAAGACTCCAGACAGACACTTGTCAATGGAATCTAACGATGTATTTTTAGAGGGTAAAATTGGTTTTAGTTTTAATGGCTCTGTCTCTTGTCGGTTTGGGTATCTAGGCAGCCCACAAGTGTGTTTGAACTTTAGTTTGGTGTTTATGTGGATCTGCAGCTTATAAAGGTAATTCCCCCAAAGCAAGAGGTTCATGCGCGATGGTGAAGCTGTCCCAACATTTTAGGTCGCGGCCGATCGCGAGGATCTGATGGCGCAGGAAATTAAGAATGGCAGGGACAGCTAGTAGGGATTTGTTCACCAATCCCGACCAGGTCTGGGCATGGTGTCCTGGATGTACAAGGTGGGGGGGGGCTCGGGCTTGGGATACAATTGAACAATTCTCATCCGTTAAGGATAGGGTTCTTCATGTAATTGTTGAAGCCAGAGCTGTAGCTAAGTGAAGGTTGGGAGTCCTTTTTAAGGGTCTGGGAATCTTTGGGGATCTAATTTTTTATTTTACAGCGGATCGTGGTTAAAGGAAGTGGGAATATATATACTCATGTAGTTTTATTTCTATTCTTTCTATGTCGTGACGAGAGGCTCCTGTTGCCTGATTTGACGCGTGACCAGAGTTTCCTTGATGAGACGCCCCGAAGCCGGACCACATACAAGACAGAGAATCACAGACGGATCGGCGATTACTACAGCTCACCATGTCGTGTCCTCCTTTTATAAGTCATACCCCTGAAGAGTAGAGTCTACATGTCAAGCCGTGTTTTCCTTTTTATGGACTAAGGACTGATTCATTTCCGGGTGTAAGAAGCAGATCAACTTTCATCGAGGGACACGTGGGGTGCATATGACAAAAAAGGGAGGACTGTTGTGGAGATTTTTATGGAAATGTATTAATGTATGTTGTCAGATGTCCCCCCAGTGTCAGTTTTGCTGTAATGCGCTCATCTGAGCGTATTTGCACATACAGACGTTGGTGGAAGACAAATGACGGGAAAATCTTCCTATGGAGACAGCGATGTTTGCTCCATTTAGAGATGTTGTTTTGCGCCCCGTTGGGGGAACTGGCCGGCCCCTGGCGGGGGGTGTTGAATGACTTCGAGCGCACAGATCTGTGTCCACAGGAACAGTAGCATAACTATAAAATAATTGTGGTCCATTTGAGGCATAATTATTTTATAGTTCCCGTCATTGGTGTATGTCAACACTAGTCAATTTAAATGTACATTGTATCTGTTTGAAGGGATGTCCTTGTCTGTGACATCACTTCCTGTTGGTGACTTCTTGAGTGAGGATCACATGCTGTGACATCACTTCCTGTTGGTGACTTCCTGTTGTGAGTTTAATAAAAGCCTATGATGAGGCTATGGCGATGCAGTCTATGCTGGGATGGCCTGATAAGAAGACCTGTGTTGGTGGTTTCCTTGAATGAATGGGGATGAACGGTGAGTGCACTTTAGCAAACTTAATTTAACGATAGCATTACTTCAAAAAGATTAAATCTGATGTGTGCTTAGATAGCACAGGAATTATAGGCTGTGTGCTCTGTAAACAGCAGCCTAAAATTCCACAACAGTATGTACAGGAGAGGAGTGTGGAGGGTATAACAGCCGGCACTATGTACAATAGAGGAGTTTATGAAAGTGGGCAGTATGTACAGGAGAGGAGTGTGGACAGTATGATGCTGAGCAGTATGTACATGAGATGAGTGTGGAGGGTAAGACAGTGAGCAGTATGTACAGAAGATAAGTGTAGAGGGTATGACAGTGGGCACTATGTATAGAAGAGAAGTGTAGAGGGTATGACAGTGGGCTTTATGTATAGGAGAGAAGTGTGGAGGGTATGACAGTGAACAGTGTGTACAGGAGAGGAGTGTGGAGGGTATGATGGTGGGCACAGGCACTATGTATAGGAGAGAAGTGTGGAGGGTATGACAGTGAAGAGTGGGTAGGATATGACAGTGGGCAGTATGTACAGGATAGAGGTGTGGAGGGTATGACAGTGGGCACTATGTATAGAAGAGAAGTGTAGAGGGTATGACAGTGGGCACTATGTATAGGAGAGAAGTGTGGAGGGTATGACAGTGAACAGTGTGTACAGGAGAGGAGTGTGGAGGGTATGATGGTGGGCACAGGCACTTATGTATAGGAGAGAAGTGTGGAGGGTAAGACAGTGGGCACTATGTATAGGAGAGAAGTGTGGAGGGTATGACAGTGGGCACTATGTATAGGAGAGGAGTGTGGAGGGTATGACAGTGAGCTGTATGTACAGGAGAGGAGTGTGGAGAGTACGACAGTGGGCACTATGTACAGGAGAGAAGTGTGGAGGGTATGACAGTGAGCAGTATGTACAGGAGAGAAGTGTGGAGAGTATGTACAGGTGAGGAGGATGAAGGGAATCTGGGAAAGAAAAATGTAAAGGTTTGTGAAAGGAGTGGGTAAGCGAGCCATACATGGATTGAAATTACGCCAATTAAGCAAAGACCAGCCATAGTCGATCTATGTATGGGCTAGCTGGTTTTACACAAGTTAATCTATTATCTGACTTGAGTACACCCAGCCTGTCAGGTTTTTCCCAAAACAATCAGTGCTGCTAGCTATAGTTAGCAACACTGACCATTGTATTCACAGGCAGAACACAATAACACTGCAGGAGTGATTCCCCCATCCACAAGTCAGCAGGAGAGAGGGTGTGTGGGGACAGGCTGGGGAGAGATACTAGTCAGTGGCTGGGTAGGTCCTGGCTAGTATCAGAGTCAGATACACACAGGTTACATACGCCATGATCGTTAGAGCGAGAGCAATAATTCTAGCACTAGACCTCCTCTTTAACTCTAAACATGTAACCTGTAAAAAAATTTAAAGCATCGCTTAGTATACAAAAAAAAAATCGTGCTAACTTTAGTATTTTTTTTTTTTTTTTATGAATGAAACAGTTTCTTTCCCAAAAAAACACGTTTGAAAAATTGCTGCGCAAATACTGTGTAACATAAAAAGTTGCAAAGACCACCATTTTATTCCACAGGGTGTCTGCTAAAATAATATATAATGTTTGAGGGTTCTGAGTAATTTTCTAGCAAAAAAAAAATGATGATTTTTACATGAAGGAGAGAAGTGTCAGAATTGGCCTGGGTGCCGAGGGGTTAATTACTATAAGACCCCTTTCACACTGAATGCATTTTGCAGGCGCTATAGCGTTAAAAATAGTGCCTGCAATCTGCCCTTAAACAGCTGCTCTATTCACTCCAGTGTGAAAGCCCGAGGGCTGTCACACTGGGGCGGTGCGCTGGCAGGGCGTCGGAAAAAGTCCTGCCAGCAACTTCTTTGGAGCGCATTAGGAACGGTGAACTCACTGCTCCTAATGCGCTCCTGCCCATTGAAATCAATGGGCAGCACCGCCGTACCGCCGGCAATACGCCGCTGTTGCGGCGCATCTCGGGCGGTTTTTACCCTTTCTCGGTCGCTAGAGGGGGTTAAAAGCGCCCCGCTAGCGGATGAAATGTGCCGCAAATCCCACGGTAAAATAGCAGCATTTTACCGCTATTGTACCGCCGACGCTCGGGGCGGCATAGTGTGAAAGCAGTCTTAGTAATATACAAATAATTATTATAAGCACTGTGAGCTCATCCTCTCTGCTGCAGAGTGTGTCAGCTTGTATTTAAACTGGCCGTTCTGTATATAGCTTCTGACAGGCTGCGCAAGCATCCTCATATCTCCGGAACCATAAATGATAGCAGCCCCATTGACCAGTGATGAGGTGGGTCTTCAGCTACATACCTCCCAAATATGGGGTCTATGTGACCCCTGGTTGCCGAGCTACAACCCTTGAAGTCAATCTTTTTTTTTTTTGTGATTTTTTTTTTGTTTTTGTTTTTTTTGGGGCAAATGGGCCTATCTTGAGGAAGGGGCCTAGAGCTGCAGCTCCAATAGCCCTCATGTTAATCCGGCCCTGCCTGTGGGACCGTACCAGACGAACAAAATGTCGTGGCGACTGTACCCCAGCCGTACTTGCCGACAGCCGTCGGCAAAACGCTCTCCCCATTGGCAAAATGCGACAGACGAAATTAAGCTTCCCCAACAATGACTGCAGCGTCCGCAGCTGTACCTTGCGCAAACCTAACATCAGTTTAATTTCCTCTTTCAGAGCCGCAAGCTTGTCTTCCGGTAAACGGCATTCCATGGCGTCTGAGTCCAGCGTTATCCCCAAGAACGTAATGACCGTTCTAGGCCCTTCCGTCTTGTCTGGCGCCAACTGGACACCGAAACGATCCGCCATATGCTCCAGCGTTGACAA
This sequence comes from Rana muscosa, assembly GCA_029206835.1. Classification (NCBI taxonomy): domain Eukaryota; kingdom Metazoa; phylum Chordata; class Amphibia; order Anura; family Ranidae; genus Rana; species Rana muscosa. The sequence goes on from CM055125.1 coordinate 1,728,466, forward strand.
AAGAATCGCACAGCTCCTGGAGGAAGCCGGGCCCACGCAGAGGAAGTCATCCAGATAATGTATGACCGAATTCACCCCTGACACGTCCCTGACAACCCATTCCAGAAAGGAGCTAAACTTCTCGAATAATGCACACGATATGGAACAGCCCATAGGCAGGCACCGATCCACATAAAACTCCCCGTTCCAGTGACACCCCAATAATCGAAAACGATCGGGATGCACCGGAAGAAGCCGAAAGGCCGCCTCCACATCTGATTTTGCCATAAGAGCCCCCGGGCCATAATGACGGACCCAAAAAAACGCTGCATCGAATGATGTATAACTCACTGTGCAAGTCTCCGGCTCAATGGCATCATTCACCGACCCCCTTTGGGAAAAGAAAGGTGGTGAATGAGCCGAAATTTATTCGGCTCCTTTTTTGGTACCACCCCCAGAGGAGAGACCACCAAATCCTCTAACGGGGAAACTGGAAAAGGGCCGCACATGCGGCCCAGCGCAACTTCCTTCGGCAGTTTCTCAGAAACTACGTCGAAATGTTGCAACGCCGGTCGCAAATTGCGCGGCACTGGGGGAACCTCCCTCAAAGAGCACGGAATACGAAAACCCTCAGCAAATCCCCCTTCTAACAACCGAGCCGCCGCCCTGTCAGGATACCTACCTAGAAACGGCCGCATACTTTCCACCATCACCGGTGTCCTCCCTCTTATTCGCAAGCTCTCCGGAACGGTTCTTCCCTTGCTTAAAGCATCTGGACAAGGGGTGGGAACCCCCGCAGCCGGAACACTCATGTTTGAAACGGCACGTTCCTCCAAACTTGCATGTACCCGAATTAAATTACCAACAGACCCCTTTTGCCTTACCGGCCGGTTGTCCAGGGGAAGACGATCCACCGCCCCCCCCCCCCTGAAAAAACTGGTTTGGGGCCCTCGCTGAAGCCATCAATCGCATCCACAAACTGATATCTTTGTGATCCCACCTCAACTCCGGCCGCACCGCCATCGTCTGCCGGAACTGTTCATCGTACCTCAGCCAAGCTGTGCCGCCGTAGACCCTATATGCCTCCCCTACAGCATCCTGGTAGCAAAACAGGGCAGAGCAGAACTCCGGCTTATTTACCCCTATCACACTCGCCAAAATGGCAAATGCCTGCAGCCAATTTGTAAATGTCCGTGGGATAAGCCGATACCTATGCTTCTCTTCATCTTCCTTCTTGGAGTCATCCGGCTTGACTCTGTCCAAATTGAACTTTTCCAACGGCAGCAGTGAAAATATCTCCACCTACTCACCTTTCCAAATCCTTTCGCGTACTTCCACTTTCAAGTGCGCTCCCAACGGTCCCTCAAAGCAGATATACCTCGCACTTCGCCGCATCAGCAAACCTCACCAGGTCCTGCCTGCCAGCCTCCCCCACTGCCAGAGGACTGTCCGCCCCCCCCAGCTGTGGCACTGCCACCGCAACCGCTGGCACTGCCCCTGCCATACCGCTCCTGCCATCTCCCCCCACCGGAGGAACCCATGCCGCTGCCGGGCTTGGCGACCCACCTGCCGCATTCTCAAACCTGCCCACCAGCTCCTTGATTCCCACTAAAAACCCCCACATACTCGTATCCAGCCCCACTGCCGACCTCTGACCCTGGCCTGCCATGTCACCACTCCCAGCCGGGGCCCCCCACACTGCCATCCCAGCACCACCCCCCGCTAAGGTACCACTGCAGCCCCCAGCACCCAGCACCCCTGACTGACCCAGGGAAGATAAAGGAAAAACAAACTTACCGGGCTGCCTAGGAAGAGACCCACCAGCCGACCGTCCCGTCTCCATCGCCGCCGAACGTCCATGAGGCTCCCGTTCATCCTCCGAATCCGACACTTCACCTTCCAACCTTCGCTCCACCCTGTCCTCTGCACCAGATGAAAGCCCTCCAGGGGAAGGATCCCTGGATGCCGAGGGTCCCACTGCCCAACGACTCCCCTTCCATGCTCTGGACCCACCGTCAGATTTCCTTGTAGCTTTTCCCGGGCCGGGGGGGCTCTGTCCAGCCCTGTCGCCTCCATCACCTGCAGCCTCCTCTGACCTCCGCTCCACATCCTCCAGGTCCCCGGCCGCAGAGGCGGAAGGCCCGGCCACCGCTACACACGATCTCCCATGCCGAGGCGCCGTCCCCGGTGACATCACTCTGGGGGCGGGGCCCGCTCGCTCCGACTCCAGCCACCGCGCGGGCCTAGTGGCCGCTCCGGAACTCCCGGACCGGCCGCCCGCGGAGCTCCGTCTCTGCTGGGGATTCCTTCCGGCATCCATCCCAGCGACAGCCGCTCGCTTCGCGGGAGGACCCGAAGGGGCCCGCGAATGGGAATTCCCTGACTGACGGCGAGCTCTGGAGGAGAGGTCAGGAGAAAAGCGCTCCGGCGGTTTAGACTGCCGAGCTCGCGCTGACACCCTCCCCCATTAGCCTCTTCTTCCGCTGGACGCACCAGCAGAGGCCCTAAATGTTCTTGAGCCCACTCTGGGCCTCGCGCTGCAGCCTCTGCCCGCAATTGGGACAGGAGCTGCTCTACACCTGACATGCTGGGAACTTTCCTTGCGCCGTGTGTTACCCGGGGGGGCGGAGTCACTCCTTTATACCCTCTGTGCCCCCTCCCACCCAAATTAACCCACCAATCCCACCATCCTACTCATCAGCCGTAACCCACCAATCCCACAATCCCTCTCATCCGTCCCTGTTTCCCTGGTCATGTCCCCCCTCCGCCCATGCATTGTATTTCTTTGCTCCGGGCTTCTCTGAACTGTTCGTTGGGTCCCAACCTGTCTGTGCTGAATGACTATTTGTTGAGAAGAATAAATACGAGTTGGACCGTTTTCAGTGTGTGGAACTTCAGTTACTGGAAGCAAAGGGGGGTCATTCAGTAAAGGATTTGACTCTGGGACACACACACACAAAGCCCGATAGTTCTGGCCTTCACCTCTACACAATGAAGGACGTGGGCCGTGGTGTATCTCATCTCTCCCTCCAGTACTAACCCCTAGATGAGACAAGCAAGCCGCGAATGAAAAGGGGTGAGAGGGGTGAGGTCGCTACATGTATTGTAATAGTTGTATTGCATTTGTTCCTGTTGGTCTGTGCGTGGAGGAATCAGAGGAGATATATTCAATGCATGTGATGTAGTATTGGCTATTTATTCCTCTGTCTATCCTGTCCACATAGGCCTTGCATTAGATTTATGTGAAGTGTTATGCATATTAACATATAAGGCATCTTTACTGTTTTATCTCAGCCGAGTGTACTTATGTCCTTATTTGTGTTTCTTTACTTCAGTAAACTTATCCGATTTGTTTCCTGATATTGGGTGGGTCTTTAATTACTATCACAGCTGTGACAGGATGGAACCCAAGGTGTCAGAGGTAAGAGAGGATTTTCAGAGTTGAGGTAACCAATTTAAGCCCTGGTTCACACTGGTGCGATTTCAGGTGCGAAATGCGATTTCAAAATCGTACCTGAAGTCGCACCCCATGGATTTAAATGGGAATGTGCTAATTGGTGCGACACAAGACACTAGCGATTTCCAAAAGGTTTTTGTATTACTTTTTTGCGATTTCAGGTCGATTTAACATCCATAGAGTGCTATGTAAATCGACCTGAAATCGCAGTACTGTTTATATCAGTGCGATTTGGAGCAGTCTTTTTTTTTTTTTTTGGTGATGTCATTGCAGCTTCAGCGGATCTGTCCCCTCCCCTAGCAGGTGTTTTCGTGAGGAGTTTGGAGCAGGACTTTTTTTAACCCTGCCAGCGCTGCTATGTGTATGAAAACAGCTGACCTTTCCCCTCCCCTAGAAGGTGTTACAGTGAGGAGTCTGGAGCAAGACGTTTTTTTTTTTCACAGCCAGCGCTGCTATCTTTATTAAAGCGGAGGTCCACCCAGAAAAAGAAATTACATAAAAAATCCTAGAAAAAAGAGAAAAAAATTAATAGAAATTTTTTTTTTTTTATACTCACCCGAAATGCCTGTTGCTATGCGGAAGTCCCCTAATCTGCCTCTAATGCTCCTCTTCTTGTGAATGGGGTGCGTGGCCTTCTGGGAACTGTGTGTATCCCAGGAGGCAAGTCGCCCATTCACAAAGCGCCGTGCGAGTGGCGCATGCTCAGTAGGAAACGGGCAGTGAAGCCGTAAGTCAGAATGGAGGAGCCAGGAGCCTGCCAGCAGCGATCGATCGCCGTGGCGGGACCGACATTGCGGGCGAGTAGGACAGGTAAGTGTCCTTATTAAAAGTCAGCAGCTACACTGTTAGTAGCTGCTGACTTTTTTTTTTTTTTAACTGGCTGCACCTCCGCTTTAAGTCACAAATCGGCTTGCTTTTCATTGGAATTAGTACAAATCATACTATCTGCCAATCGCAAGTAGGCTCCAGAAATCGCAAACAAATACAAAAGAAATCGGAAAAAAATCAGAAGTGACTGGGAAAGAAATCGGAGTGCCAAATCGCACTTAAAACATGAGATTTGTAAATCGCACCAGTGTGAACCAGGGTTTAATGTCAGATTTTTTCTTTATAATAACTTGCAAATAAGCCTTTAAAATGGGCACTTTTGGTTTTTTAAGTTTGGGACCCATAGACTGTAATAGGGTTTGGGATTTGGGTCTGAATTTTTGCAATGTTTATGAGTTCTGGCGCGAACCGGACCAGGGGGGGGTGTTCGTCCCAACGCTAATCCTTAAGCCCAGTGACACTGACCTTGCATGTAGTACTGCTTCATGCTGTGGATCCCGCGGCTACCAGGAATAAGTGGCAGAGTGCTGTTGATATCACCCCCCTAACATTCCTGCTGAAAATTTATAAGAGGCATCTACTTATGCAGCAGGCTATTTCCTCTGGGGAACTGCTGCCGCCGTGGCTCTGCTCCCTCCGCGGCTGGAGCTACGTGCCTGGAAGTAGTTCTTATGCTTCCCCTGCACCTTCATCCATGGCATGTGACAGCAGGTCAGCAAGCCAAAGTAATCTACCAGTCATCTGGCTGTGATCGACTGGTAGATCGCAGTCCACGGGTTGCCGGAACGGGATCTAGCATATTCTATTGTTCTGTTTGCTTGTACTTTGCATTGTATTTTCTTACCCTTCAATAATATATTCATCTTAATAATTCTCAAGTTTCTTGTGGCCTATTTTCTGAGTACTGTCATAGAGCGGTAGAATATTAATGCTTAACCACTTGTCCACTGGGCACTTAAACCCCCTTACTAACCAGATACATTTTCAGCTTTCAGCACTCTCACATTTTGAATGACAATTACTCAGTCATGCAACACTTTACCCATATGAACTGTTTGACCTTTTTTTCACACAAATATAGCTTTATTTGGTGGAATTTTATCACCTCTTTTTTTTGCGCTAAAAATGAAAAAAGACCGGAAATTTTGTAAAAGTTTATACTGCTACATATCTTGGGTAAAATAACCCAAATCAGTGTAAATTATTTGGTCTTTGTGAAAGTTATAGCGTCTACAAGCTATGGTGCCAATCATTGAAAATTGATCACACCTGATGTACTGATGGTCTATCTCATTTCTTGAGACCCTGACACGCCAGGACAGTACAAATATGCCCAAAATGACACATTTAAAAAAAGTAGACAGCCCAAGGTATTTAGTAAGAGGCATGGTGAGTTTTTTGAAGTTGTAATTTTTTTCCCACAATTCTTTACAAAATTAAGATTTGTTTTCTTATTTTTTTTTTTTAACAAAATTGTCATATTAACCACTTAACGACCGCCCACTGTAAATATACGTCGGCAGAATGGCACCGACAGGCAGAATCACGTATATGTACGTGATTGCCTTTGTATAGTTGGGGGGTCCGATCGGACCCCCCTTCTTTACAGTGAGCGGTCGTTTTACCTTCGGGAGCGATCCGGCATGAGGGGACGGCCGTTCGATTCCGGCCCCCCCCTCTCGATCGCTCCCGGCGAATGAGAGCTTCCCCTGCCTGTGTACTGTTTACACAGGCTGGAGGAAGTGATGTCATCTCTCCTGCAGCGCTCACATATACCGAGCGCCGTACAGGAGAAGATGCAGGTTAGTGCACACAACACTACACTGACACCAGGGCACATAGGCACATAAATCGCCCCCCCAGGCCCCCCCAGACACCCCCAGATCACCCCCCAGATCACCCCCCAGCCCCCAGTCACAGTGTCACTGATTGCAGTGACCATTTATTTAGTGATCACTGCAATCAGTGACATTTGTGACTGTAAAAGTGTCAGTACATTCAGTTTTAGGTCCAGTGTAGCCCCCTAACCCCCCCCCCTAATAAAGGTTTAACCCCCTGATCACCCCCCAGATAACCCTTTCACCCCCTAGCACCGCCGTCACTAAGCGATCATTTTTCTGATCGATGTCTTAGCGTCGTGATGCTGATCGGTAGCCAGTAATTTTTTTTAGGTTCGCCGCAGGTTTTTATAGCGTCGGGTACCCCCATATATTACCTAATAAAGGTTTAACCCCCTTGATCGCCCCCCAGGTAACCCTTTCACCCCCTATCACCACTGTCACTAAGCGATAATTTTTCTGATCGATGTTTTAGCGTCGGCGATGCTGATCGGTAGCCAGTAATTTTTTTTAGGTTCGTCGCAGGTTTTTATAGCGTCGGGTACCCCCATATATTACCTAATAAAGGTTTAACCCCCTTGATCACCCCCCAGGTAACCCTTTCACCCCCTAGCACCGCCGTCACTAAGCGATCATTTTTCTGATCGATGTCTTAGCGTCGGTGATGCTGATCGGTAGCCAGTAATTTTTTTTAGGTTCGCCGCAGGTTTTTATAGCGTCGGGTACCCCCATATATTACCTAATAAAGGTTTAACCCCCTTGATCGCCCCCCAGGTAACCCTTTCACCCCCTATCACCACTGTCACTAAGCGATAATTTTTCTGATCGCTGTCTTAGCGTCGGTGATGCAGATCGGTAGCCAGTAATTTTTTTTAGGTTCGCCGCAGGTTTTTATAGCGTCAGGTACCCCCATATATTATCTAATAAAGGTTTAACCCCCTTGATCGCCCCCAGGTAACCCTTTCACCTCCTATCACCACTGTCACTAAGCGATAATTTTTCTGATCGCTGTCTTAGCGTCGGTGATGCAGATCGGTAGCCAGTAATTTTTTTTATGTTCGCCGCAGGTTTTTATAGCGTCAGGTACCCCCATATATTATCTAATAAAGGTTTAACCCCCTGATCGCCCCCCAGGTAACCCTTTCACCCCCTATCACCACTGTCGCTAAGCGATCGTTTTTATGATCGTTGTCTTAGTGTCGGTGATGCAGATCGGTAGCCAGTAATTTTTTTTTAGGTTCGCCGTCAGATTTTTATATAGCGTCAGGTACCCCCATATATTACCTAATAAAGGTTTTAACCCCCTAATTGTCCCTAGTTAACCCTTTCACCAGTGATCATCATATAAGTGTTACGGGTGACGCTGGTTAGTTAGTTTGCCCATTGGGAAAGCATTTTATCACACCGATCTTGGTGTGGTCAGATGCTTTGAGGGCAGAGGAAAGATCTAGTGTCCAATAGACCCCAGTTTTTTCAAAAAAGAGTACCTGTCATTACCTATAGCTATCATAGGGGATATTTACATTCCCTGAGATAACAATAAAAATGATAAAAAAAATAAAATATGGAAGCAACAGTTTAAAAATAAAATAAAAAAGCAAAATTAATAATAAAAAAAAAAAATAAAAAAAAAAAAAGCACCCCTGTCCTGCCCTGCTCTTGCCCAATGGCGAACGCAAGCGTCGGTCTGGCGTCATATGTAAACAGCAATTGCACCATGCATGTGAGGTATCACCGCGAAGGTCAGATCGAGGGCAGTAATTTTAGCAGTAGACCTCCTCTGTAAATCTAACAGGGTAACCTGTAAAGGCTTTTAAAGGCTTTTAAAAATGTATGTAGTTTGTCGCCAATGCGCGTTTGTGCGAAATTTTAAAGCATGTCGTGTTTGGTATCTAAGTACTCGGCCTAAGATCATCTTTTTTATTTCATCAAACATTTGGGCAATATAGTGTGTTTTAGTGCAATAAAATTAAAAAAAGTGTATTTTTTCCCCAAAAAATGCGTTTGAAAAATCGCTGCGCAAATACTGTGTAGAAAAAAAAAATGCAACACTCACCTTTTTATTCTGTAGGGCCTTTGCTTTAAAAATATATATAATGTTTGGGGGTTCAACATAATTTTCTTGCAAAAAAAAATATGTTTTCATGTAAACAAAAAGTGTCAAAAAGAGCTTTGTCTTCAAGTGGTTAGAAGAGTGGATGTAAGCTTCCTAATGTTGTGTATAAAATGCCAGAACAGTTCAAAACCCCCCCAAATGACCCCATTTTGGAAAGTAGACACCCCAAGCTATATACTGAGAGGCATGTCGAGTCCATGGAATATTTTATATGTTGACACAAGTTGCGGAAAAAAGACATTTTTTTTTTTTGCACAAAGTTGTCACTAAATGATATATTGCTCAAACATGCCATGGGCATATGTGGAATTGCACCCCAAAATACATTCTGTTGCTTCTCCTGAGTACGGGGATACCACATGTGTGAGACTTTTTGGGAGCCTAGCCGCGTACGGGACCCCAAAAACCAATCACCGCCTTCAGGCTTTCTAAGGGTGTACATTTTTGATTTCACTTCTCACTGCCTATCACAGTTTCGGAGGCCATGGAATGCCCAGATGGCACAAAACCCCCCCAAATGACCCCATTTTGGAAAGTAGACACCCCAAGCTATTTGCTGAGAGGTATTGTGAGTATTTTGCAGATCTCGCTTTTTGTCACAAAGTTTTGAAAATTAAAAAAAAAAAAGAAAAAAAAAAATGTTCTTTCTTCATTTTCAAAAACAAATGAGAGCTGTAAAATACTCACCATGCCTCTCAGCAAACAGCTTGGGGTGTCTACTTTCCAAAATAGGGTCATTTGTGGGGGTTTTGTGCTATTTTGGCATTTTATGGCCTTCGAAACTGTGATAGGTAGTGAGGAGTGAAATCAAAAATTTGTGCCTAGAAATCCTGAAGGCGGTGATTGGTTTTCGGGGTCCCGTACGTGGCTAGGCTCCTAAAAAGTCTCACACATGTGGTATCCCCGTACTCAGGAGAAGCAACAGAATGTATTTTGGGGTGCAATTCCACATATAACCATGGCATGTGTGAGCAATATATCATTTAGTGACAACTGTTTGTAATTTTTATTTTTTTTTGTCATTATTCAATCACTTGGGACAAAAATAAAAAATTTATTCAATGGGTTAAACATGCCTCTCAGCAATTTCCTTGGGGTGTCTACTTTCTAAAATGGGGTCATTTGGGGGGGTTTTGTACTGCCCTGCCATTTTAGTACCTCAAGAAATGAGATAGACAGTCATAAATTTAAAGCTGTGTAAATTCCAGAAAATGTACCCTAGTTTGTAAACGCTATAACTTTTGCGCAAACCAATAAATATACGCTTATTGACATTTTTTTTACTAAAGACATGTGGCTGAATACATTTTGTATGACTAAAATTGAGTTTATTCGATTTTTCTTATAACAAAAAGTAGAAAATATCATTTTTTTTCGAAATTTTCGGTCTTTTTCCGTTTATATCGCAAAAAATAAAAATTGCAGAGGCAATCAAATACCATTAAAAGAAAGCTCTATTTGTGGGAAGAAAAGGACGCAAATTTCGTTTGGGTACAACATTGCATGTCCGCGCAATTTACAGTTAAAGCAGCGCAGTGCAAAATTCTGAATTCACCTCTGGTCCTTTAGCTACCAAATGGTCCGGGGCTTAAGTGGTTAATAGGTTATTTCTCTCAGACAGCATATGCATACCACAAATTACACCCCAAACATATTCTGCTACTCTTCCTGAGTATGGCGATACCACATGTGTGAGACTTTTGCACAGCCTGACCATATAGAGAGGCCCAACATGCAGGGAGCACCATCAGGTGTTCTAGGAGCATAAATTACACATCTAATGTAATTTCTAGACTATCTATTACACTTTTGAAGGTCCTGGAGCACCAGGACAATGGAAACGCCCAAAAAATTACCCCATTGTGGAAAGTAAACACCCCAACGTATAATCTATGAGGCATTTGAACATATAATTTTTTTCCACAAGTTTTTGGAAAATGTGGAAAGAAAATTTTCCATTTACACCCTAAAATACATTCTGCTACCCATCCTTAGTATGGCAATACCACATGTGTAATGCCTCGTACACACGATCAGGCTTTTGCCTAACCAAACTCACATCAGAATTCCAACAGAATTCCATCGGAGGAAAAGAGAACAGGTTCTCTATGTAAACTCTGATGGAATTCCTCAGAATATCCGATGGCAAAATTCCGATCGTGTGTACGAGGCATAAGACATTTCACAGCCTGGCCACATAGAGAGGCCCAACATTCAGGGAGCACCATCAGGCATTCTAAGGGCATACATTTCAAATCTAATTTGACTACATATTACACTTTTGTAAAGGCACTGATGGGCACTGTAGTGGCTTCGATGAGCACTGTAGTGGCATGGATGTGGCACGAATGAGAACTGATGTGGCACGGATGTGGCACGAATGAGAACTGATGTGGCACGGATGTGGCGTGGATTTATCATGGATAAGAAATGATGTGGCCTGGATGTGGCACAGATAAGTACTGATGTGGCACGGATGAGCACTAATGTGTCATGGATATGGCACGGATGAGTACTGATGTGGCACGGATGAGCACTGCTGTGGCATGAATATGGCACGGATGAGCACTGATGTGGCATGGATGTGGCACGGATGAGCACTGATGTGGCACGGATGAGCACTGATGTGGCACGGATGAGCATGAATGAGCCATGGATGGGGATGGGAGAGCACGAATAGGAATGGATGAGCCATGAATGTCAATGCATGAGCCATGGATGGAGCATGGATGGATGAAGGAGCCATGGATGGAGCATGGATGAGCCATGGATGGAGCATGCATTGAGCATGGATCGATTAGCCATGGATGGAGCATGGATGGATAAGCCATGGATGGAGCATGGATGGATGGATTAGCCATTGATGGAGCATGGATTGAGCATGCATGTAGCATTGATGGATGGATGAGCAGTATGGGGCACGGATTGAGAACGGATGTAGCACATAAGGAGCATGGATGGATGGATGAGCCATGGATGTAGCACGCATGGATGGAGCACGGATGGAGCATGAATTGATGGATGAGCCATGGATGGAGGACGGATGGAGCACAGATGGAGCATGGGTGGATTGATGAGCCATGGATTGAGCACGCATGGAGCATGGTAGGAGCATTGATGTTTGTATGAGCCATGGATGGAGCATGGATGGATTAAGGATGGATGAGCCATTGATAGAGCATGGATAAAGCACAGATGGAGCATGGCTCCCCCCTCTCCTCACACGCTGTACCGATCGGCGTGAGGAGAGGGGAGGAGCCAAACCAAAGGTTTGTTTACAAGTTATCACGCCATCATTGGACGGCGTGATCACGTGGTAAAGGGCCGCGGCCATTGGCCCTTTACCACGATTCAGGCACCCGACACCTTTTAGGACACCGGACGCCTGAATTACAGAGGCGGGGGTGTTTTTTTTGAAGCACCTAATAGGCTTCAAAAAAGGTGGACTCGGAGCGCAGAGCATTGCGTTTGGAGTCCACCCAGATTTGTTAGAAAAGCAAATTAATATTTTATTTTCTAACACTGAACTGCCTCTCTGCCAATCAGGTAGCGCGGATCTTATACCCATCACCTGATTGGCTGAAAGGACAGGCGCTGCTATTGGACGCCTAGCAGGAAGCAAGAAGACACACATGGAGGACACAGCTTGCCGTTGCCTGACCCGCCCCCAAGATGGAGTAAGTTCCGGTCTGACAGCAGGGGAGCGGGGGTCACAGTGGGTGCATTTGATGGGGCACAATGACGGCATTTGATGGGAACAATGGATGCATTTGATGAGCACAGTGGTGGAATTTGATGGGTACAGTGGCCATATTTGATGGCACAGTGGTTGCATTTGATGGCACAGTGGCTGCAATTGATGTTTTTTTTTCAGTTTGCACCCCCCAAAATATTTTGACCACCAGCCGCCACTGGACTATTTGGTATCATTTTGGGCATTGCCAGACTAGGTCTTGGTTACAGAGTGGAGGTTGATGCTGCTCACACTATATGTAACCCCCATCTACATCACGGACCTTTTCTTCAGCTTCTTAATAAATATGATAGAAATCTTCACAATAATATATAAGCGGTTGGGGTCCTGAGTAGTCATAGAAAGGCCCAGCACCCCAATAGTAGAGGAAGAGTTGGTCTGGTGACATTGAGAAGAAAACTCTGGTCACTCTCTTCATCTCCATCATTGGAAAAATGGTGAGACAACAAATACAGCAGGGTGGTGGAGGAGATGATGTCAGTGTGGAAATAGACAGAACACGGGATGATGACACTGAAATAACAATACGGATTTATTCTACGATATGTCAAGGAGAGAGCGATACAGGAGAGACTTTTCTCTCTAATTAATGTCAGTAGAAGACCTGGAGAAAGCCTGTTCTGTGTTCTGAAAGAGCAGAAGAAACAGTTCTCCTTGTGTGTAATCATTAGGGATGAGCTCGATGTTCAACTCAAACATCGGGTGTTCGCTGAACAGTGAATATTATGGGGCATTCGGTGCAAATTTTAGCATCGCGGAACGCCCCATAATGCACTGCGAGATTGCAGTGCATTGATGTCTGATGATTGGCCAAAGAATGCACCTGAGCTGCATGCTTTGGCCTATCACAGCATGCTCTGCTGCGAGAGCCATAATTGGCCAAGCCTTTGGCCAATCATGGCTCAGGGAGACTAAGTCCACGCCCCACACTATATAAGGCAGCTAACTTATTGGCCGTGTATAGTGTGTGACTGTATAAATATATAACACAGTGTATTGAAGTGGTTAAGAGGAACCCTACGCCAAACTTTTAAAACAAATGGCGTGGAGGTAAAATCCATACTAGGCCCTTCAGGTCTGGTATGGATTTTAAGGGGAACCCCGTGCTAAAATAAAAAAATAGGATTTTTTTGTACTCACCGTAAAATCCTTTTCTCTGACATCCATGGACTGACACGGTGTCTCTTTACACTTTACACGTGGGTTATGTCCCTGCTTGCAGGAGAAGACCTAGGCAGAATGTGAAATGTCATACATACATTCTAAAAGCCAGAGCTGAACAGCCCCACCCAGGGGGCGGTCCCTCTGGACATAACCCTCCCACTACAGTCAGCAGACTTCAGTTCGTAACAAAGCAGTACAAACTTAAAAGGAAGGGTGGGTGCCGTGTCAGTCCATGGATGTCAGAGAAAAGGATTTTACGGTGAGTACAAAAAATCCTATTTTCTCTTACCATCCATGGACTGACACGGTGTCTCTTTACACTTTACACGTGGGATGTCCCAAAGCAGTGGCAAGAGGGATGGGAGCAGTATAAATGGAAAAACCAAAACTTCACTCCAATAAGGCAGAGCTCCTCAACGGAGGAGTCGCAACTTTAAACAGCGGCCTGCAGCACCCTGCGGCCGAAGGAAGCATCCGAAGATGCAGCCACATTAACCTTATAAAACTTAAAAGGCATGAACAGACGACCAGGTCGCCGCCTTGCACACTTGTGCAACCGACGCTTGATGTCGGGAAACCCAGGAAGCACCAATTGCCCTGGTGGAATGCGCCGTAACCGCAAAGGGAGGCGCCCGCCCTTTGAGAGCATAGGCTTGAATGACGGTTTGTCTGATTCCCCTAAAAATGATGGCAGACGAAACCGCTTGGCCCTGTTATGGACCAGAGACAGTCACAAACAGTGAGTCGGACTTCCGAATAGAAACAGTAGCAGACAGGTACACCCGTAAGGCTCGTACCACATCCAATATGTGCAGCGCAAACTCTCTGGGATGCGATGGGTGAGGACACAAGGATGGGAGGGCAATGTCCTCATGTAGGTGAAAGGTCGACACCACCTTTGGCAAAAAAGGAAGGTCGCGGATGCAACACCGCCTTATCCTTATGGATGACTAAATATGGCGACTTGCATGACAAAGCCGCCAACTCAGACACTCGTCAAACAGAAGTGATTGCCACTAAAAAGGCCACCTTCTGAGACAAGACAAGAGGGGAATATCCCGGATATTCCCAAAAGGAGGTTCCTGGAGGACCGAGAGCACCAAATTCAGATCCCACGGTGGGAGAGGAGGCTTGACAGGAGGGAGCACATGGCGAACCCCCAACACAAGGTGCTAACCAAGAAAATGACCCGCTAGAGGTCGCTGAAAGACGGCCAAGGCCGAAATCTGATCCTTGATGGTACTCAAAGCAAGCTTTTGGGTCACTCCACACTGCAGAGGACACAGGATTCTGGGGACGGAATACGTCCGAGGACGCCAGTCCAGCGCTTCGCACATGGCGATATAAGCTTTCCAGGCACGGTGATAGATCTGCCTGGAGGAAGACTTCCGTGTCCTTAACATGGTCAAAATGACCGAGTCCGAGAGACCTCGGTCCCTCAACACCTGGCTTTTAACAGCCCTGCCGTTAAAGCCAGAGACTGTAAGCCGGATGAAACATAGGACCTTGAGACTGAAGGTCCTCCCTCATCGGCAACCGCTAGGGAACGTCCGCGACGAGACGTACCAGATCAGCGTACCAGTGATGCTGAGGCCAATCCGGAACAATTAGGATCGCCGGAGTTTATATCAGGCGATAAGGACCCTATGGGGCCACCAACGCATCCGAGGCATCGCCCAAGGATCCCTGGATCTGGCCACAACCTTGACCCTTGCGATTGAGTCGAGAGGTCATCAGGTCCACATTCGGCGTGCCCCACCGTCGGTAAAGGAGTTGAAATATTTAAGGACCACTCTTCTTGGTCCGGTGTCTGGCGATTGGCGACTCAGATAGTCCGCCTGCCCATTGTCTATGCCCAGAATGTAAAATGGCCTACAGAGCCGGCACGTTTTTTCCGGCTCACTTCAGGATACGGACTACCTCGGAAGCCGCAGCTGAGCTCCGAGTTCCCCCTTGATGGTCTACATACGCCACCGCCGTGACGGTGTCCGACTGGCTCCTGATGGAGCGACCCCGTACTCTCTCCGACCTGAGGAGAGACACAGTCCGATGGCCCGTATTTCCAGAACAGTGATTGGTAAACGGGCTCGTCCGGAGTCCAAGGCCTGAGCCGACAGGACTCCCCAGACTCCACCCCAGCCCGTCAGGCTGGTGTCCGTCGTGAGTACCGTCCATTGGATGGGAAGGGAACGACTTTCCGGACCGAGGAGCAGAGGATCCCAACCACCATGTCAGGGGCGCCCTGACCAGGTGAATCGCCTGGATCTGAAGATCCAAGGACAACAGGGATTTGTCTCAGGTGGACAAGATCTCCTTCTGCAATGCCCTGGTGTGTGATTGGGCATACGGAACAGCCGCGAAGGAGGCCACCACGAGTCTCGGGACTCTCATGCAAAAAACGGATTGACAACCATTTTTGGGATGTCAGCACCCGCACCGCAGACTGAAGTGTCAGCAACTTATCCTGAGGTAGGATACCTTTGCCTCCAAGGAGTCCAGAATCAGAACTAGATACTCCAGACACTGAGTCGGGACCAGGACTGACTCCTGAATGTTCAGGAACCACTCGAGTCCCTGAGGGTCTAATTGACGATAGTCACCTTTCCTCTAAGTCTGATCCACTTTCTGCTCTTAGCAGAAGATCGTCCAGATAGCCCACGACAGCAATACCTCGCTGTAACAGAAGGCTAGAACCGGAGCAAGCACCTTGGTGCACACCCTTGGTGCCGAGGCTAGGCCGAAAGGAAGAGCCACAATCGATAGTGGACTTCGCTGATCGCAAAGCGCAGAAACTTCTGGTGACTTGCGCAGATCGGAACATGCAAGTAGGCGTCCTTGAAGTCCAAGGACGCCAGAAGAAAATCCCTTTGGTGGAGTGTAGCGATCACCGTGCGAATGGATTCCATGCGGAATTTCTGCACCTTCTCGAAGGCATTCAGGGCCTTGAGGTCCAGGATAGGTCGAACCATGTCCTATTTTTGGGACGACAAACAGATTCGAGTAGAATCCCTGAAAACTCTCCTGTGACGGAACCGGCACAATCACTCCGGACCTGATCAAATCCTGTACAGCCCCCAAGAGGGCTGCCCGACAGGTAGGAAGGAGAGGAAGATTTGAGGGAAAGAATCTGTCTGGGGGCCAGGATCGGAATACTATCCTGTATCCTGAGGTGACCACCTCACACACCCACCAGTCGGAGATTCGGGAGGACCACCGATTCGTGACCTGTGAAGTCGTCCCCCCACCCCAGAGTCGGGCGGAGGCAAGACTTCACGCGGAGGCGGGCTTGGGAGCCGCTTGTTCGGCTTACGCACCCAGGGGCACTTGTGCCCACCAGCCGCACTGCCGTCAGTCTGAGAGGGCCTACCCGTGGACTCTGACTGACGAAAAAACCCTGTTTTGCTGGAAAGGAAGGCCCCTGTTTGCGGCGGGCCTCCTCACCCTTGCTAGTCTAAGGAAGAAGAGTGCTTTTACCTCCCATGACATCCATGACGATGTCATCCAGAGCAGCACCGAAAGGTCTACCACCTTTAAATGGTAGATCCGTCAGGAGCTTCCTAAGGCTAGGTCAGCAGACCAGCACTGCAACCAGATAAGACGACGCAATACCACCGCCGAGACAGAGGCCCTGGATATTAAAGGGGCCGCGTCCAACGTGGCGTCGCACACATAAACCAGGCCCTGAACCAGTTGGTGGGCCAAAGCAACTGTGTCTGGAGGAAGATTATGCTCCTGTACAGCTAGGTGCAACATTTTTGCCCAACCTGTAAGTGTTTATGACACAAGGGTCGCCGCTACCACAGGCCGTAGGGCGGATCCCAACAAGGCAAACATGGCTCTGCTCACCACTTCTGACCTCCTGTCAGTGGGGTCCTCAAATGCAGGAGTCCCCTCCATCGGGAGAGTGATGGCCTTGTTCAACCGGGTGACTGGAGGGTCGACCCTGGGGGAGAAGCCCACTTTTTAAGTAGGGCATCTTCAAGGGGTATCTGATAGACAAACGCCGCGGGACCATAAAAAAATAATTCTTCTGCGGCTTTTCCCAGACCTTATCAATGAGCTGGTCAAAGAAAGTACATATGGAAAAACCTCTTTAGAAGGCCTGGCCTTAAAAGAACCAAAGGAGACTGTATCCGCCTGAGGTTCTGCATCCGCAGCATTTTAGCTTGAGAGTGACCCTCACCACAGTCATGAGTACACTAACAAGCGCCCTGTCATTTACTGACTCAGAACTGGAGTTTTCCTCATAAGGAATGTCCTGTTCAAAACCATCCAATACATTCAGAACGAGGGTCCTAAGCGGTAGTGGCTAGGCCCATATCTGAATCAGCGCACTGCCCTCATGAAGTAAAGTGGGGAGAGGGTGCTTTTTTGCTCCCTTGCGCTTGCACACAGCTCCCATCCTGGTCAGAAATGATTCCAGGACTGCCCACAACTGGTCCCTAGGGACCGCAGGTGCTGAAGCACTGCCTGTTGTCCACTGACATTTAGGGGAAGCTGGTGACAGAGACTCCATATTGCCCCCCTCTGAGACTCCTCAGATAAAAAGTCCACCCACAGGCTGTGCTGACTGAGGAGGGGGCGCCCAGGGGACTCACCAAACCGGACCAGGGACCGCTCAGTTCCGCTGTCTGTACCGCGCTGTGTCAGCGCTGGTGAGCTGTGAGGAGATTGTGAGGAGATTCGCGCTGTTACAGCAGCGCTAGAGGCCGAAACTAGTGCTGAAGTGTGCGCGGGCTACAAGAAAATGGCAGCCGCACTTCACTGAGGCGATCCGCGGCAAGATGGCCGCCATGACTCAGCAAAAGTGAAAACAACAGCACACACACAACGCCACTCGGCGCTCAGGCCCCAAGCATATCTGCAGACCAGCATTAGCCCCTCCAAGAACAGTGTGACCCCCAGGCACCCCACACAGCACAGCACCAGCAATGGTGACAGAGAGTGACAATGAAATACAGGGGGAGACAGGGAAAATCCCCCACAGAGAAACACACAGCCTTTTGTACTCACCTGCAGGCAGGAGAGACTACTTACCCGTCCCCTGAGGGACCCACTGGTGTGTTTCTGACAGGACTATCACAGTGCAGTACTGAGTAGCTGTCGGCCCGGTCCACCGCGAAAGATACAGTCAGTCAGGAACTGTTCAGTCTTGAGAGGACCGTGGGAGCATGAAAGCAAACCCGGCCACCCCTGGAGTCATGGGGCCTGTCGTGAACTGAGTCTCACACACACAAGGCGAGGATCAGCACGCTCGATGGTCGGACAGGGAAGACTACAAGGATATCTTGTACCCAACCTGTTGCCCAGCCGACAGTTGATAGAAAATTCTCAAAAATAAAAGAAAAAAGAATTCCAGAAAAGGAATAAAAATAGGTCAGGAGACTGGCTCCTGAGAGAGCCACGTCTTCTCCTTCTGCTAGGCAGAAAAAAACTGAAGTCTGCTGACTGTAGTGGGAGGGTTATGTCCGGAGGGACCGCCCCCTGGGTGGGGCTGGTCAGCTCTGGCTTTTAGAATGTATGTATAACATTTCACATTCTGCCTAGGTCTTCTCCTGCAAGCAGGGACATAACCCACGTGTAAAGTGTAAAGAGACACCGTGTCAGTCCATGGATGGTAAGAGAAAAAGGGCATGGTGGTCCCCATAAAAACCCATACCAGACCCTTATCTGAGCAAGCAGCCATGGCAGGCCAGGAAAGGGGGGGGGGCGAGCGAGCCCTCCCTCTTCTTGAACATGTTGATGGGGACAAGGGCCTCATCCCCACAACCCTTGCCCGGTGGTTGTGGGGGGTCTGCGGATGGGGGACTTATCAGAATCTGGAAGCCCCTTTAACAAGGGGGCCCCCAGATCCCGGCCCTCCCTATGTGAATGGGTATCGGGTACATTGTAATAGCAAGAGATTACAAAAGGAAATGCCGCAGGTAGCGTGTCTTCCATCAACTACCGGAAATGACGTAGTTTGGACTCAAAAACTGCATTGATCCCACAGGGCGTCATCAAGGACTTAATTTCCGGTTAAAAGAGCCACATTATAATATATATATATATATATATATATATATATATATATATATATATATATATACACACACACACACACACACACATACACACACACATATATATATATATATATATATATACACACATACACACACACAGAAAAATGGTCACCTCCCCCCTATTCAGCCAATAGAATAACGCATGGTGGGCATTTTGTCGGTAGGCAAAAAGTGTCTCCTCCACCATATGCTAAATTCCATTAAAGGAAACTGGCGGCCATTGTATTGGTTAGATGTCCATTCCTCAAATAGTGAGGTTTATTCCCATTAGTGAACAATAATCAGTCCGAAGGACGTCAGTCCATATAGAACACTCCATTACATCATATACAGACATTAATATTAAAATTTATAAAAATATGTGTAGAAATGTTTAGTACCTTTATAAAAAATACAATTATATTTATATTGATTCCGCGCAATAGAATGTGAGACTGAAAACTACAAAATTTCCCCAGGAGAATGGGGGAGGGGAATGGAGACCTTGGTATCCCATGGCACCCCCCAGACCATGGGGAAGAACTAAGAAAAGAAAGCCCAGAGGATGTAGAGGAGGGAAAAGGCAAAAGAAAGTATAAGGGAAGGTTCCCCCATTATGGTATTGTCACAGCAAAGGTGGCAAATTAGAAACATAAATTGTTAAAAGAAATTCTTTATTAAAAAGTTATCAACATATCATGAACATATTGCCATTGAGGTATGGAATCTGATTGTGAAATGTAATGCCATTAACAAATATACAGAAAAATGCAAACATAGAGTTACACACAACATTGTCTATCAAATGTCTGATCATTTGTATAAAAGGAAGTTACATGAAGTATAATTACCAATAAGGGTAAAAGTGAAAAATAACCCAAACAGAATTCCTATAGAAATCGATCGGATAATCCCAGATGTTTGCGGCCACTCGTATTCCAGGGAAGGGACGCCATAGTCGCATATGTCTTACAAGCAGTCACACCGCAGAGCGCCCACTATGGAGACCGAGGGCTGGGAAATCCTGCATCTGAAGCAAAAACCCCAAAAGGGGGTGCCATTAGCTATACTTGTATATATTGGTTAAGGAATACTATTTTGGTTTCAAAGGGTCAAGAGTTGCCTCTAACGCTTGTTCTACATATGTGTTCACTTTATATAAATGCTTATAATTATGTAATAAAGGAGTTTGCATATATTAGATCTATTATTGTGTATATATGTAATTGTATGTATAGGTGTGTAATAGAGGTGTTGTTAAAGTAAAAAGGTGATTCAGTGATTAGATGAATGAAAGAAGTGTTGAATGATGAGCAATGTTGCATAAAATAGAGAAAAATAAAGTGAAATGGTGAAAAACTGTGTGGAAGGGTGCGAGTGAAAATGTGTAGTTGTGGAAATCAACGTGCTAAGACTAAAAAACCTAGACTGGTGTGCAGACAGTGTAGGGCAGTAATGTGTATATGGGAATAAGACCAGTACTAATATGTGTAATAATCATTGAGAGTTGGCTTAAATTGAGCTTGGGGCTAAAATTGGTAACAGTGACTGTTGAGGGACTGAGTGAGGGAAAAACATTTCCCTCACTCAGGACAGGAACGCGGCTTCTCCCCCGTGTGAGATCTCTGATGTCTGGAAAGATTGCACTTCAATGAGAAACATTTCCCGCACTCAGGAAAGGAAAACGGCTTCTCCCCTGTGTGAGATCTCTGATGAGTGGAAAGATCGAACTTCTGGGATTAACATTTCCCGCACTCAGGACAGGAATGCGGCTTCTCCCCCGTGTGAGATCTCTGATGTCTGGAAAGACTGGACTTCAATGAGAAACATTTCCCGCACTCAGGACAGGAAAATGGCTTCTCCCCCGTGTGAGATCTCTGATGAGTGGAAAGATCGAACTTCTGGGATTAACATTTCCCGCACTCAGGACAGGAAAACGGCTTCTCCCCAGTGTGAGATCTCTGATGTGTGGAAAGACTGGACTTCTGGGTAAAACATTTCCCGCACTCAGGACAGGAAAACGGCTTCTCCCCCGTGTGAGATCTCTGATGTGTGGAAAGACTGGACTTCTGGGTAAAACATTTCCCACACTCAGGACAGGAAAACCTCTTCTCTGTTGGAAGGACGGCACCGCCCCGCACAGTCTGAGGTTCCTCAGGATAAGAGGAAGACGATGGTCCATCTACACTGTGTGGTGCCGGATGGACATTTGAGGTAGTCGGGTTTTCTCCTGGACTATACTGTGTGATGTCCTCATCTTCTACTTTACAGTCTGGAGACAAAGCGAGACAATCCTCTGAGGTTTTCCTCATCTCCCGTCCATCTACTAAAATAGAGATAAAAAGATTATTACTAGACATGAGCTGATTGGTTCCCCTAAACCAGGACTCCGCCCACATCAGGCAGTTTTATCTCTGAGGATCTTACAATTCCCCCTCAAGGTAACTAGTAAATGGGTCCTCTGACCTCCTACCAGCAGCGTTCATTTTGGCAGCAAATTTATTCATATGCCATGTACACATGATCGTGTTTCACGGCGGTGAAAACACTGCCGTGAAACACGACGGGAAAAACGAGGACCGGCTTGGTCCCCTACACACGGCCGGTTTTCATTACATTTTTTCTCTTGGTCGAGAAAACCGGCTGTGTGTAGGCTCCCTTGTAGGGCTGGGAAAAAAATCGATTTTAATCTTGAATCGAGTTTTGAGCTCAAATCGATTCAGTTTTGAAGAAAATCGTTTTTTTTAGATTTTTTTTTTTTTTGAAAAAAAAAAAAAATAATTTTTTTTTTTTTCCCTTCAAAGTTTCCGTAGCAGGACTGCAGGGGGCGTATCCGGAATGGCACTGGGCAGCGTTACCCCAATTACATCTACTCGCTGTAGCCGCCGTCTGCCCACCTGATCAGCGTGTCATGCAGACAGACGGCGGCCATTGCAGTGTTCAAAAGCCGCGCCTCCCGAGTCCTCGTCGTCTGTGATAGGCGGAACACTCAATTTCACAGCAGGCAGTATTCAGCCTATCACGGACATCCTCTCATCCTCGTCTGTGTTATGAGGATGACCATGATAGGCAGAACACTGAATGCTGGGAAATTGAGTGTTCCGCCTATCACAGACGAGGAGGAGGCGCGGCTTTTGAATACTGGAATGGCCACCGGTGTAGCAGTAAAATCCGTATACCATGAAAATCTGCATCAGGTACGGGCACAGTGATTGAAGCATGGGCACAGTGAGACACGGGCACAGTGAGACACGGGTACAGTGAGGCATGGACACAGTTCAATTCAACTAAGAGTAACCTCAGGATTTTTTGTTGTTTTATTAGCTAAATCCAAATACAGTATTATTAATTTGGATGTTTAACAATCTTTGTTGCACACTGCAAAAAACAACAAAAGGTCACAAGCGCTAAATTGGTGGATAAAGAAAAAAATA
Organism: Rana muscosa; assembly: GCA_029206835.1. Classification (NCBI taxonomy): domain Eukaryota; kingdom Metazoa; phylum Chordata; class Amphibia; order Anura; family Ranidae; genus Rana; species Rana muscosa. The sequence continues at coordinate 1,751,080 of CM055125.1, forward strand.
TAATGGATGATAATAATAAGAAAAAAATCCCAAATATTTTGGGAAGTACAAAGTATCCAAAAGGGGGAAAAAACAGGATCCAGCGCAGCAAGAAAAAATCCGTACCCAGAAGTACAAAATACACAACATGCACACAATATAATCCAGCGCTCATGGAACATACATTATTAACTATTGAAAACTCTTGAAGAATTGATAAAAAAGCTTAGTCCATTTATCACAATAAAGAGAGGGATCCAATCCCAAATGTGCAGAGGGCAAATGAATCTTAACTCTCCAGTTGCCAGTGGTGACAAACTTGTTAAACTTGCAGTGACATCCGTGGAGCAAGGAGGGGTTAAAAAAGTCAAAACAAAGCCTGTGGCATGATCTCCGTGTGAGCACAGTACCTTGAATGATGGACAACAGGCAGACCAGCGTGTGGAGGGCCCTCCAACCCAAAAGGATGCAGAGCCAGGATCGCAGCAAGGCTGGGACAGAAGGAATCACACACAGAGTTTCAAGAGTTTTCAATAGTTAGTTAATAATGTATGTTCCATGAGCGCTGGAATATATTGTGTGTTTGTTGAACACTGACTTTGCAGTTAGAGAAAGGGTTTGCCTTTGCAATTTTGTTTGTTGATGCACTTTAATTAATATAATAAAAAAAAAAAATCGAATCGAATCGTAAATCGAGTTTTTTATAAAAAAAATCGCAGATTTTTTTTTGGGGGGAAAATCGCCCAGCCCTACTCCCTTGCAGTGTTTCCCTATGGGAAAACTGCAGAGGGAAAAAAATGCCGCGATTCGCGACGAAAGAGAGCATGTTCTAATTTTTCTCGTTGTGATTCTTGCCGTTTTTCTCGTCGGGAAAAATGCTGGAGAGCCTACACACGGCCGTTTTTCAAGAGAAAAAAATAAATTTTTCCCGACGAGAAAAATGATGGTGTGTACGCGGCATCAGGACTAAAATGGCATTTTAGTTTTAGTCCCATTTTAGTCTTCTGCAAGTGTTTTAGTTTTAGTCGTATTTAGTCGACTAAATCTCCAGTACATTTTAGTCAAGTTTTATATGTGCAAAAAAATAAAAATAAATGTGGAACCAGTTATAGTTCTTGTGAATGTGATATATAACTAATAGTGTCCATGACACAAAATGTGCAATCCGGGAATAATAAACTGAGTTGGAAACCAAGTCGATCATAAACAGCTTCTTCAAAGTTATAAATACATAGGGTACTCTTACCAGAGCCGGTGGACCCACTTGTCAGTGACAGTGGGTCATAAAGGTTCCACAGGGCAAACTCTGCAGCTTGTCTGGAGATTTTCACCTCTGGGATCCTGGATCGAAGTCCGAACTCAAGCGGTGTTGGTCACGGTCACCATATCCCGAATCAAGGCAGGACTCTCCAAGGAACTCACCCCCACGGTGATGCCACCGATGTTACAAAATGGAACAGTAAAGCAAGACTTGTTCGGATCCTAGAAGGTTCCAATATAGGCCAAAACTCCCCAGTGATTGATTCACCATGCCATAGGAGAGAGGGGACAAAAAGGAGGGAGGACTCCAATCGTCTAAATACGTTTTTGAAGGTTTATTGTATAAAATCATCAATAAAAAGTGATCACATAGCAATTGAATAAAATAAGGCAATAAATGAAGTGGTAATATACCAGCCCTACGCGTTTCATATAATACTTCTACAGATGCCCCTGTAGAAGTATTATTATACGAAACGCGTAGGGAAGGTATATTACCACTTCATTTATTGCCTCATTTTATTCAATTGCTATGTGATCACTTTTTATTGATGGTTTTATTCAATAATCCTTCAAAAACTTATTTACACAATTGGAGTCCTCCCTCCTTTTTGTCCCCTCTCTCCTATGGCATGGTGAATCCATCACTGGGGAGTTTTGGCCTATATTGGCCCCTTCTAGGATCCGAACAAGTCTTGTTTACGGTTCCATTTTGTAACATCGGTGGCATCACCGTGGGGGTGAATTCCTTGGAGAGTCCTGCCTTGATTCGGGATATGGTGACCGTGACCAACACCGCTTGAGTTCGGACTTCGATCCAGGATCCCAGAGGTGAAAATCTCCAGACAAGCTGCAGAGTTTGCCCCGTGGAACCTTTATGACCCACTGTTGCTGACAAGTGGGTCCACCGGCTCTGGTAAGAGTACCCTATGTATTTATAACTTTGAAGAAGCTGTTTATGATCGACTTGGTTTCCAACTCAGTTTATTATTCCCGGATTGCACATTTTGTGTCATGGACACTATTAGTTATATATCACATTCACAAGAACTATAACTGGTTCCACATTTATTTTTATTTTTTTGCACATATAAAACTTGGTTTTTCCCAGGTTTTTTTGGACATTTAGCGCTTATTTTTTCTCTTCCTTATTGTATTTGTATGTTAGTCACATTTTTTTGCAGCAGCTGTTTGTGTTCACCATTTTAGGACTAGCGCACATTTTCCAAATTTTGTAAGTACATTTTAGTCGACTAAAATTAATTTTAGTCATCTAAAATCTAATGGGTGTGGTTAAATTGTAATGCAGTGTTTAAGCATTTCTCTACCATTTCCAAACTCATTATATACTGCTGGAGTGAAAGATCTAATTTGTTATTATTTATGGTATTGAGGTATGAACATGCACTACAGACTAGTGCTAATTTTGACATCAAATTTCAATTTAGTTTTAGTCTAAAGCCTCGTACACACGGCCGAGAATCTCGTCAAGAAAAAACACGTTGTTTTTCTTGACGAGATTCTTGGACAAGAAACTTGTCCCGGCCGAGTGTACAGACGCTCCATTCAAAGAACCCGCAGTTCTTTGAATGGAGTGAACGCGGTGACGTCATCGACTACGACGAGCATGCCGTCGCCGCCATCTTGCTACACCCTACCTATGCCTAGGAAGCTACCGCGCATGCGTCAAAGTCATTTCGAGCATGCGCGGGCTTCCCGGAGGACAGGTAAGTGTACATACACACACTTTTCTCGTCGAGAAACATGCTGACAAGAATCTCGACGAGAAAAAAAGAGAGCAGGTTCTCTATTTTTCTCGTCGAGATTCTTGTCTGTTTTGACGAGAAACATGATAGCCGCGTACACACGACCAATTTACTCTGCAAGAAAGCTCTGCCAGCAAGTTTCTTGCTGGTTCTTGCCGAGAAACTCGGTCGTGTGTACGAGGCTTTAGTCTTTTGACTAAAATGGCATTTTAGTTCCATTTTAGTCTTTTGACCAAAATTCCATTTTAGTTGTAGTCGTACTTTAGTCATATTCTAGTCAACTAAAATGGTATTAAGTTAGTCGACTAAAATGTTTTAGTCTGTTTTAGTTGACTAAATTAACACTGCCTACCAGTTCATTTCTTTATTCATGGACTTAGTCAGAGAGTGAGGACAACCAAGGTGAAGACTGGACTGATCCTGAAGACCACCATCATTGGGTTATTAATAAGTAAGTAAAATCCGCGCTAAGGTGTAGGTAAAGGGGGGCGTGGCCGGATGGTGAAGAGAGCAGTCACATAGACACACTGCTCCAGCTCTCAACCGACATCCTTACCTTATCCTGGGTCCGTTTTCCTCGCCAAAGGTACCGATCTGTTCCCCACGGAGGTGGGCATCTGGCAGGCTGGCTGAAATGGTAAAATACGGGCCGCCCCGGCCAACATCAATGGCGGAGCAACTGGCTTAGTTCAGGAGGCAAGATGGTGCTGGGACACATGCAGGGCAGACAGACACAATGCAGGCCTCCTCCCCTGCTGACAAGAACCATGCTACAGGGGTGAGTGCTTCTATTCCTGCCCTCTTTCGCTCTCAAGCAGACCCCCTGATGTCCCAAGACTCCCAGCAATTCACTGAGACTGGCCTGTCTGTGGATTCTCCTACCCCTGCTGAACCTACACTGTCCACCATTATGCTAGCTATCCAGGACTGTAAGGCCTCCCTTTCTACTCAGATAGCATCTATCCGCATGGACTTTTCACTACTTAAACAGGATGTCCAGAACCTCCGTGATAGAACCAGAGAGGCAGAGGACCGTATTAGCTCCCTGGAGGACACTGTCAATCCCCTATCAAATAACGTGTGGGATGTCACTAGCGAGATGGCGGCATTCCCCGCCAAAATCGTCGATTTGGAAAATCGTTCTCGCAGGAACAACATCAGATTTGTAGGGTTCCCAGAAAGGGCTGAGGACCCTCATCCTGAAAAATTTATTTATTCCTGGTTGCTGGACATTTTTGGTACAGATGCGCCCTCATTCTCCCATGTCATTGAACGCGCGCATCGCACCCCTCCCCGCCCTCCCCCTGAGGGTGCCCCACCACTCTCCATTATTGCTTGCATCCTCAACTTCCAGGATAAAGTCACCATCCTGCGCCTAGCTAGGGAGAAAGGCCCTCTCAAATTTAATAGGAACACCATCTCTGTCTATCCTGACTTTTCTGCTGAAGTTCAACGCCAGCGAATCTCCTTTTCTGCAGTGAAATCTCACCTGCGCACGGAAGGTCTGTCCTATGCCATGCTTTTCCCTGCCAAACTGCGCATCATTTATGATGGTAAGGCTCATTTCCACAGCAGCCCCAAGGAGGCCATGGCGTGGCTGAATGATCATTTTGGAGCTGCTTACAGACGCAGAAATTACTAATGCCGCGTACACACGATCGTTTTTCACGTCGTTAAAAATTCCACTTTTTAAATTGGGCATTAAAAACGATCGTGTGTAGGCTCCAGATCATTTTTAACGACGTGAAAAATGGCCTAAAAAAATTAGAACCTGCTCCATTTTTTCACGTCGTTTTTTTTAACGACGTAAAAAACGGTAGTGTGTATGCTTTTACGAGGGGGAAAAAAAACACGCATGCTCAGAATCAAGTATGAGACGGGAGCGCTCGTTCTGGTAAAACTAGCATTCGTAATGGAGATAGCACATTCGTCACGCTGTAACGGACTGAAAAGCACGAGGCTGAAAAGCGCGAATCGTCGCTCAACAAACTTTACTAACATGAAGGGTGGCGCCATTCGAACGGAACTTCCCCTTTATAGTGCCGTCGTACGTGTTGTACGTCACTGCGCTTTGCTCAAGCATTTTTTTTAATGAACGTGTGTATGCAAGACAGGCTTGAGAGGAAACGAGAAAAATCACGTCGAGAAAAACGTTGTTTTTTAAAATGACATTAACCACTTAAGCCCCGGACCATTTGGTAGCTAAAGGACCAGAGGTGAATTCAGAATTTTGCACTGCGCTGCTTTAACTGTAAATTGTGCGGACATGCAATGTTGTACCCAAACGAAATTTGCGTCCTTTTCTTCCCACAAATAGAGCTTTCTTTTAATGGTATTTGATTGCCTCTGCGATTTTTCTTTTTTGCGATATAAACGGAAAAAGACCGAAAATTTTGAAAAAAAAATGATATTTTCTACTTTTTGTTATAAGAAAAATCGAATAAACTCAATTTTAGTCATACATTTAGGCCAAAATGTATTCAGCCACATGTCTTTAGTAAAAAAAATGTCAATAAGCGTATATTTATTGGTTTGCGCAAAAGTTATAGCGTTTACAAACTAGGGTACATTTTCTGGAATTTACACAGCTTTAAATTTATGACTGCCTATCTCATTTCTTGAGGTGCTAAAATGGCAGGGCAGTACAAAACCCCCCCAAATGACCCCATTTTAGAAAGTAGACACCCCAAGGAAATTGCTGAGAGGCCTGTTGAGCCCATTGAATATTTTTATTTTTTTGTCCCAAGTGATTGAATAATGACAAAAAAAAAAAAAAATTACAAAAAGTTGTCACTAAATGATATATTGCTCACACATGCCATGGTTATATGTGGAATTGCACCCCAAAATACATTCTGCTGCTTCTCCTGAGTACGGGGATACCACATGTGTGGGACTTTTTAGGAGCCTAGCCACGTACGGGACCCCGGAAACCAAGCACCGCCTTCAGGATTTCTAAGGGCGCAAATTTTTGATTTCACTCCTCACTACCTATCACAGTTTTGAAGGCCATAAAATGCCAAAATAGCACAAAACCCCCCCAAATGACCCCATTTTGGAAAGTAGACACCCCAAGCTGTTTGCTGAGAGGCATGGTGAGTATTTTACAGCTCTCATTTGTTTTTGAAAATGAAGAAAGAACATTTTTTTTTTTTTTTCTTTTTTTTTCAATTTTCAAAACTTTGTGACAAAAAGCGAGATCTGCAAAATACTCACAATACCTCTCAGCAAATAGCTTGGGGTCCCGTACGCGGCTAGGCTCCCAAAAAGTCTCACACATGTGGTATCCCCGTACTCAGGAGAAGCAACAGAATGTATTTTGGGGTGTAATTCCACATATGCCCATGACATGTTTGAGCAATATATCATTTAGTGACAACTTTGTGCAAAAAAACAAAAAACAAAATTGTATTTTTTCCGCAACTTGTGTCAACATATAAAATATTCCATGGACTCGACATGCCTCTCAGTATATAGCTTGGGGTGTCTACTTTCCAAAATGGGGTCATTTGGGGGGGTTTTGAACGGTTCTGGCATTTTATACACAACATTAGGAAGCTTACATCCACTCTTCTAACCACTTGAAGACAAAGCTCTTTTTGACACTTTTTGTTTACATGAAAACATATTTTTTTTTGCAAGAAAATTATGTTGAACCCCCAAACATTATATATATTTTTAAAGCAAAGGCCCTACAGAATAAAATGGTGGGTGTTGCATTTTTTTTTTCTACACAGTATTTGCGCAGCGATTTTTCAAACGCATTTTTTGGGGAAAAAATACACTTTTTTTTAATTTTAATGCACTAAAACACACTATATTGCCCAAATGTTTGATGAAATAAAAAAGATGATCTTAGGCCGAGTACATAGATACCAAACACGACATGCTTTAAAATTTCGCACAAACGCGCATTGGCGACAAACTACATACATTTTTAAAAGCATTTACAGGTTACCCCGTTAGATTTACAGAGGAGGTCTACTGCTAAAATTACTGCCCTCGATCTGACCTTCGCGGTGATACCTCACATGCATGGTGCAATTGCTGTTTACATATGACGCCAGACCGACGCTTGCGTTCGCCATTGGGCAAGAGCAGGGCAGGACAGGGGTGCTTTTTTTTTTTTTTTTTTATTATTAATTTTGCTTTTTTATTTTTAAACTGTTGCTTCCATATTTTTTTTTTTTATCACTTTTATTGTTATCTCAGGGAATGTAAATATCCCCTATGATAGTAATAGGTAATGACAGGTACTCTTTTTTGAAAAAACTGGGGTCTATTGGACCCTAGATCTTTCCTCTGCCCTCAAAGCATCTGACCACACCAAGATCGGTGTGATAAAATGCTTTCCCAATGGCGCTTTTTATATCCGGGGGGGGGGGGGGACATTCCCTCCCACTGCTTGTAAAAGCAGTCCAGAGGCTAATTAGCCACTAGGATTGCTTTTACATGAAAGCCGGCCGCTGGCTGAAAAGAATGATACCAAGATGATACCTAAACCTGCAGGCATCATTCTGGTATAAACATTCAAAGTCCAGCAACATACCAGTACGTTGCTGGTCCTTGTTGGACATGTATTGTAATCTTTTTTTTCATGCAGCCTGTTGGCGGAACGAAAAAAAAAGATTGATCGGTGGGTATGCCCACCATTAGAATACCGCCCTTCATCCACCCACTTCTAATGATGGGCATACATGCACCATTTATATATGCCGAAGCTTGTGGGCATCTTCTCGCAAAAGTTATGCCGCGTACACATGGTCAGACTTTTCCACGGGCAAGCCTCCGTCGGAATTTCGACCGTATGTACGCGGCATTAGGAGCAAAATCGCTCCTCCGCTCCTGCTGCCCCAATGCTTCGGCATATATGCTTTTTTTTTTTAACTGTGGTGGTGAAATCACCTCCTACAGCACTGGAGTCGCAGGGATCAGGCCTGTCTCTGCGAACGCTGCAGTTATGTGTGTTGTGTTTTGCAAGTGACAGTGATCGATCGATACTGCACTTGGGTGGCCTGGGCTGGACGGAGGGGCAAAACGCAGGTGCTAGCATGTATCTGGGCTGATCCCGCTAACACTGCGTTTTTGGGAACCCTAAACTGCTGGGGACGCTAGTATAGATCTGATCAGATCAGATATTGAGCTGATCAGATACTATATCATTAAGGGGGGTGTATGCTTCACGCGTGGGTGTTAGCGCTACTGGCACTAACCTGACGCTGCCTGGGGTGTGACGCAGACCCTCTCTGACGCTAAAACCTAATTGATATCACCCGCCGGGCGATCGGGGGGTTAAACCTTTATTGGGTTATATACGGCGGGTGCCCTGACACTATAAAAAGCAAACTAACTAACCAGCATCACCCGTAACACTTATATGATGATCACTGGTGAAAGGGTTAACTAGGGGCAATCAGGGGGTTAAAACCTTTATTAGGTAATATATGGGGGTACCTGACGCTATATAAAAACCTGACGGCGAACCTAAAAAAAAAATTACTGGCTACCTATCGGCATCACCGACGCTAAGACATCGATCAGAAAAATTATCGCTTAGTGACCGTGGTGATAGGGGGTGAAAGGGTTACCTGGGGGGCGATCAAGGGGTTAAACCTTTATTAGGTAATATATTGGGGTACCTGACGCTATAAAAACCTGCGGCGAACCTAAAAAAAATTACTGGCTACCGATCAGCATCGCCGACGCTAAAACATCGATCAGAAAAATTATCGCCGAGTGACCGTGGTGATAGGGGGTGAAAGGGTTACCTGGGGGGCGATCAAGGGGGTTAAACCTTTATTAGGTAATATATGGGGGTACCCGACGCTATAAAAACCTGCGGCCAACCTAAAAAAAATTACTGGCTACCGATCAGCATCACCGACGCTAAGACATCGATCAGAAAAATGATCGCTTAGCGACGGCGATACTAGGGGGTGAAAGGGTTATCTGGGGGGTGATCAAGGGGGTTAAACCTTTATTAGGGGGGGTCAGGGGGCTACACTGGACCTAAAACGAAATGTAGTGACACTTTTACAGTCACAAATGTCACTGATTGCAGTGATCACTAAATAAATGGTCACTGCAATCAGTGACACTGTGACTGGGGGCTGGGGGGGCGATTTATGTGCCTATGTGTCCTGGTGTCAGTGTAGTGTTGTGTGCACTAACCTGCATCTTCTCCTGTACGGCGCTCGGTATATGTGATCGCCGCAGGAGAGATGACATCACTTCCTCCAGCCTGTGTAAACAAGCACACAGGCAGGGGAAGCTCTCATTCGCCGGGAGCGATCGAGAGGGGGTGGCCGGAATCGAACGGCCGTCCCCTCATGCCGGATTGCTCCCGAAGGTAAAACGACCGCTCACTGTAAAGAAGGGGGGTCCGATTGGACCCCCCAACTATACAAAGGCAATCACGTACATATACGTGATTCTGCCTGTCGGTGCCATTCTGCCGACGTATATTTACAGTGGGCGGTCGTTAAGTGGTTAAAAACGAACGTGTGTACGCGGCATAACGGTGTCCATAGTCTCAGGACAGCACATACCTACTGCCTTACTACCAGACCTCTGTGCATCACTATGTGTATCCTGTGCCTTTATTACAATTTACCCTGACTGCTATTTAAGCCACCTTATCTCCTTTGCTCTGTGATTCCCATTCCCGGATGTGCTGGATGCTGTGATTTTTTATACTTATCCCACCAGGCCTTCGTTTCTGGAATCTCTCCCCCATTTGCACTATTTACTATCCTGCCCTGCCTGGATTGGAGGACAACAAATCCTGCACTTTCCCACGGCCGTCTGGACTTTGCACTCTACACCCGGACATGTTTATATATTTTTTTCTGCCACCGGTTGAGAGCCACACCTGTCTCCACACTACCCTCACACCAGCTTGTGGCGAGGCCACGGAACACGGTTTTTTTTGTGACCTTTGCTGACCCTTTTTGTCAGGAAGGTCTTTTGGTTTGGGATCCAAGGCTCGCTATGTTTGGGATGGCCGAGTGGGGTGGGGGATGGGGACAAGGGGGGGGTTCTTTCTTTTTGGGACTTTTGTTTTTTCCTTTTTTCTAATCTCCTTTTTTTGCAGCTCAGTTTTGTATTTTCACTATGATATTGTCTTCTCAGGTTACTACCTAAAAAGGCAGATTGTTACTGTTTTCATTTTTTCCAATGCGGGCTCCTATTCTCCTGCTTGCAGATCCACACACTTTTTTATTTATGTGCTTCAGGGTGTGTGGCCTATCCGGTCATTTATGTGTATGTTTCCATGTTACTCTATGCTTACTTAATACTGCACTTATTACTATATGTTTTGCAATGGCGAAGCCCCTAAGGATAGTCTCACGGAACACTAGAGGTCTGAATGCACCCCAGAAGAGATCTCTGGTCTTTTCTGTTTTAAAAAATGTCACCCTCATATTATCTGTCTCCAGGAGACTCACCTTACAGGCTCTAAAACAAGGGTCTTAAAACGCCCATGGTTGTGGAACTCCTACCATGTCACTCATACTAATTATTCCAGGGGGGTTTCTATTCTACTGGCCAAATCTCTCCCAGCTGAGACGCTTCAGGTTAAAACTGACCCTGAGGGAAGGTTCATTATTCTTACTCTACAGATTTCTAAGGTGACACTTACCCTGGTGAATGTTTATATCCCCCCCTCGTTTTCAGTGGGGCTACTCTCTAAACTGTCTCTTCAATTGCTGACTAGACCTCCTGGCCCCCTACTTTATGTGGGGGACTTTAATTCTATTTTAGATCCAACAATGGACCGACTGGGGGGTGGGGCAGACCCTTTCCCTCCTTCCTTGATTGGATCCAGGTTCATGGCCTTACAGAAGTATGATGCTGGAAACATCCGGATGTGCGCCATTTCTCCTGCCATTCGGACTCTTTCCACACCATGCCCCGATTAGATATGGTGTTTGTCCCAGCCGAGACGCTTCTTGTTGTCTCTGCTGCTTCATATCTGCCCAGGGGAGTTTCAGATCATGCCCCTCTCTCTGTGGATCTCCTTCTCCTTCCAGGTTCGGGGGCCGCTATTTGGCGCCTGAACTCCTACTGGCTGGAGGACGAGATCGTGCAGGGTGAATGTAAGACGGGAATTACAAACTACTGGAGAGACAACTTGGGGAAGCTGGACCCCCCTACTGAATGGGATGCGTTTAAGACAACCCTGAGGGGCACCTTCATGTCCATCACGGGGGTCTTACGTAAAAATAACCGGATGCTTACTGAGGAACTTGAGACTGCTATGGTAAGTGCAGAGTCTGAATACGCCTCTAACCCTGCCTCTGATACGAGAGAGGCATGGTTACAGTGCCGTAGGGAGTATGAACTCTGCCTGCTGGATCTCACGCAGAAACGCATTTTACATGTTGCTCAGAAATAGTTTGAACATGGTAATAAAGCTGGACGTCTCTTGGCATACTTGACCAGACCTGAATACTCCCCCATCTCTATCCCACGTATCGTTACTACCAGTGGCGGCTGGTGAAGTTTTAGGATGGGGGGCGCAAGACCCCGCCCCTCCATGTTTGGCCCCTCCCATTTCTCATAAGCCACACCCCTTATAGAATCCACCCACTCTGTCCCCTGTATTCCACTTGCTTCCACTCAGTGTCAGGAGTATAGAGCTCAGCATCACAGGACAGAGTATACAGCCCCAGCATCACAGGACAGAGTATACAGCCCCAGCATCACAGAAATTTACTTAGAACCCCCAAACATTATATATGTATAGATAATTTTAGCAGAGAATCTAGAAAATAAAATGGCGATTGTTGCAATATTTTATGTCACACAGTCTTTGTGCAGTGGTCTTTCAAACGCAATTTTTTTGGGACAAGACACTTTCATGAATTTAAAGAAAAATAAACAGTAAAATGAGCCCAATTTTTTTGTATAATGTGAAAGATGATGTTACACCGAGTAAATCGATAGCCAACATGTCACACTTTGAAATTGCGCACACTGCTTAGTTATTTAGGAGGCGCAGCGCGACCCCGGATGTAAAACCACAAGCTGTCACAGCTGGGTGCCCACACTTGCAATGCCGACACTGGGGGAGAGAACTGAGGGTTCAGGTGGCCGCATCGCTGGACCGAGGGACAGGTAAGTGTCTGTTTATTAAAAGCCAGCAGCTACACTTTTTGTAGCTGCTGACTTTTAATAAACACAAAAACGTCTGGAACTCCCCTTTAGATATACTTTAATGGAGAGAGGCAGTGTAGCTTTCTGATTATGTGATCATTGGGATTGGCTCTCACAGTGATCACATAACGGAAAACTCATCTTATGCCTCCTGATCAAAAGCCTTGACAGAGAGCTGTCATCGACTGCTCAGCCAGTGTACTGAGAGCGCATTCTCATAACACAACCAAATAAATACACTTGTGGTCAGAGCCTTCGAGCAAGTAAGCGTTGAACCCTAACAACCAAGGCCTGAGGTGTGCCTTGGCCTAGCTGGTCGGTATGCCTGAGAAGAGGGCATACCCTGAATGTAAGAATAAGAAAAATGTATAAAGAGTGTGTAAGAAGGCTGGGGGGAAATAGGTGGGTTGGAACCGACGCCGACGCAGGACCTGGCAAGGGAGGAGGCTTAAGTAGTGCTCTCAGCCTCCTCCCACAAATACAGGCTAGCCTGCAGCCAGCCTTTACACTTGTGGTCAGAGCCTTCGAGCAAGTAAGCGTTGAACCCTAACAACCAAGGCCTGAGGTGTGCCTTGGCCTAGCTGGTCGGGAATGCCTGAGAAGAGGGCAAAAGACACATGTTTAGGTGAAGAAGGGAAGGTAACCGACCGACAAGGAAGGCCCCAAGGCAACAGTATGTGTCCGTTGAGTATCCGCAATGACTGGAGAAACCCATCGACTTAAGGTAGGCGGTTCCATCTATCCAACCTGCGAAGCAGCCCAGAATCGACTGAACACCCTGAGAAGCTTGGATAGAGCCTGACACCCGAGATAACCCAGACATGACTGAAGTGCTCGCGACGAGAGGATATGAAAGGGAAGTAGAAGCAAGGCTGGCGCAAGGGGCCCCTGCAACGAGGTCAAGCAGAAAGAAATGCCTCACCGGGCACCCGTGACATGCTCAGTGAAGAACCCCCCAAACCCCTGGCCTACCCACCCTAGGTATGGGAAGTGAGAGGGTGAGTTGCAAAAGGACAACCTGGCAGGAATCTGAAGTGCTGTATACCTGGAGGAGCAGGTAGAAAAGGCCAATTCGCTGAGGCAACCAGCATCATTGAACATGGCAAAAGCACGACACACAAAAACACCGGTCCCACCTGACGGACTCTGCCGGCAGATCCTAGGCAGAAGCATGACCCGAACATGAGACCTGAATGCACAAAGACCAACCCTATCAACAGCAGGACTGATGGAACGAGTGCAAGACAGTTGACATCAGCGTGGAAGCCAATCCAACCCTTCCACAAGTAGTGCAAGAGCTGGACCGCCAGACCACGGACGAGCACCTAACGGAAAAATCTAGCAGGAAAAGCAGCCCAAAAGAACCAAGCAACAGGAACTCGCCACTAGGTACCTAGGAGCCCCGCCCCCCTACGGAATGAAGTCAAAGAAACCAGACCAAGCACCCCTAGATAGAAGGGATGCACATGAACTAGTCCAACAGAGACGGGCAGCAAGCCCAACCAGGAACACAAACTACACATGACAACAGAACCAGACACGAAAACACAACGCCTGCCCCCCCCCCCCGTGCCTACCTAAGAACAAGAATAAACAATGTCAAGACCACTGCGCGTGAAGAACATGATAACAGCCCCTCCCCCCCACCCTAATGTGAGCCCGAGTAACCTGCAGCGCAGACAGGCAGTAGAACTGAACACTCAGGGCTAGTGCACCCACAGACCGTGGTGGGTAACGTACAGGTGTAAGAAATTAACGTACATCGTATGAAGTGTGGCATACGGGCGAGAAGATTGTGGTTATCAATCATTAAAAACGAAACCTCAGCCCGTATGGACCTGTAGACGTGACAGATCCCGAGATGTGAACACTAGCTAAACAACCCAGGTTGTAACATGACAAGAACGATGAGACATGGTAACCACAAAGAAGACAACGCTACGACAAACACTATGACAGGAAATCGTGGGGCAGATGAAATGACAGAAATCGCGGGGCAGGAACGCCAGACATGAATCGTGGGGGCAGCAACGCTATGACGGAACCCTGGGGCAGAACACTAAGACTAAAACGCAAAGACAGAAATCATGGGGCAGAAACGCAAAAACAGAAATCATGGGGCAGAAACGCAATGACAGAAATCATGGGGCAGAAACGCAATGACAGAAATCATGGGGCAGAAACGCAATGACAGAAATCATGGGGCAGAAACGCAATGACAGAAATCATGGGGCAGAAACGCAATGACAGAAATCATGGGGCAGAAACGCAATGACAGAAATCATGGGGCAGAAACGCAATGACAGAAATCATGGGGCAGAAACGCAATGACAGAAATCATGGGGCAGAAACGCAATGACAGAAATCATGGGGCAGAAACGCAATGACAGAAATCATGGGGCAGAAACGCAACGACAGAAATCATGGGGCAGAAACGCAACGACAGAAATCATGGGGCAGAAACGCAACGACAGAAATCATGGGGCAGAAACGCAACGACAGAAATCGTGGGGCAGAAACGCAACGACAGAAATCGTGGGGCAGAAACGCAACGACAGAAATCGTGGGGCAGAAACGCAACGACAGAAACCGTGGGGCAGAAACGCAACGACAGAAACCGTGGGGCAGAAACGCAACGACAGAAACCGTGGGGCAGAAACGCAACGACAGAAACCGTGGGGCAGAAACGCAACGACAGAAACCGTGGGGCAGAAACGCAACGACAGAAACCGTGGGGCAGAAACGCAACGACAGAAACCGTGGGGCAGAAACGCAACGACAGAAACCGTGGGGCAGAAACGCAACGACAGAAACCAAAGGGGGCAGAAACGCAACGACAGAAACCAAAGGGGGCAGAAACGCAACGACAGAAACCGAGGGGCAGAACCGCAACGACAGAAACCGAGGGGCAGAACCGCAACGACAGAAACCGAGGGGCAGAAACGCAATGACAGAAATCGTGGGGCAGAAAAGCTATGACAGAAATCGTGGGGCAGAAAAGCTATGACAGATCGTGAACATGCTGAGGCCGATGTGCCAAGACAGGAAAACCTGGGGCAGAAAATGTATGAGAGAAATGCAGAGCCTGACACGCAGAGCCTGAAGGCTGAGGCAGAAATACAATGACAGAAAACCTGGAGCAGAACGCTAAGACTAAAAATGCTACGGCAAAGCAATGACAGAACCCTGGGGCAGAAAATGCTACGACAACGCCGAGACTGAACCGCTGAGGCAGACAAAATGCAATGAGAGAAAAACCCCTGGGGTAGAACCACTATGATAGAAACGCTACGACTGCTGAGACTGAAAATCCAACAATAGAAACCTGTGCCAGAAAGCAACGACAGAACGTGACTGAAAGCAAAGACAGAAACCTGGGGCAGAATACTATGACAGAACGTGACTGAAAAAGCAATGACAGAATCCTGGGGCAGAATGCTATGACAGCACGTGACTGAAAAAGCAATGACAGAAACCTGGGGCAGAACGCTACGACAGAACGTGGGACTGACTGAAAGCAATGGCAGAGCACAAAGCCAGAACCCCTGGGGCAGAACACTGAGACAGAAAATGCTGAGACTGAAAAGCAACGACAGAACCCTGGGGCAGAAATACTAAGACAGACACGCTATGAAAGAAAGCTGAGACTGAAAAAGCAATGACGGAAACCTGGGGCCGACACACCATGACAGAAACGCTGACTGAAAGCTCAGGCAGAAATGCAATGCCAGAAACCCTTGGGCAGAATCGCTATGAGAGAAAAGCTGAGCCTGAAACGCAGAGGCAGCAATCCTGGGCAGAAAAACGCTATGACAGCAAATGCAAGGACAGAAACCTGGGGCAGAAAGCTGAGACTGAAACGTGACGACAGAATCCTGGGGCAGCCAAATGCTGAGGCTGAGCCAGAAGTATTGACAGAAATAGAGACTGAAAAGGCAACAGCCGGGCCAGAAACGCCAAAGACAAAACGCCTGGTGCATGGACGCCGAGACACTGAGAAAATACAGACCCTGAGAAAAACGCAAACCCTGAGAAAACCGCAGACCCTGAGAAAACCGCAGACCCTGAGAAAACCGCAGACACTGAGAAAACCGCAGACACTGAGAAAACCGCAGACACTGAGAAAACCGCAGACACTGAGAAAACCGCAGACACTGAGAAAAACGCAGAGACACTGAGAAAAACGCAGAGACACTGAGAAAAACGCAGAGACACTGAGAAAACGCAGAGACACTGAGAAAACGCAGAGACACTGAGAAAACGCAGAGACACTGAGAAAACGCAGAGACACTAAGACAGAATACCTACCGCAAACAGCATGTGTCGCAGGAAAATACTGCCTGCGTGACACGTGGAGATGCGAGGGTGGACAGCCCCCCCATGCTGCCAGCGTGTGACCCCTGGAGAACAGGTGGACGCCCCCCCCCCTAGCTGCCCGCGAGACCCGTGGATGGCCAGCACCCCCCCTTCATACAGCCAGCGTGACCCCGGAAAAATAGGACACCCCCCCACGCCGCCAGCACGACCCCTGACGATGTGGGTGGACAGCGTGCGATCCCTGCAGCAGTGAGGTGACCAAACCCCCCCTCCTCCTCCCCCCAGCTGCCAGCGTGGGCCCGGGAGGGATGGATGGAACAGCGTGAGCCCAGGAGGAGGAGTGGGTGGCCCTGCGAAGCAGCCGGCGTGAACCCAGAGGAGAATGAGTGGGTGGATGGTGTCCCCCCCACGCTGCACGGGCAAGGAAGAACGGGCGGGCGGTGCGGAAGGAGGAGCCTGCCAAGCATGCGGTGGCCCCCCTCCCTGATCCACCAAGGCACCGGAGATGGAAAGCTGGACAACCGCCCCCCCCCCACATGGACGTCGACATGCGCCTGAAATGGAAGCCCCCCCCTGCTCCAATGAAGCCCGCCCCGGGAACCGAGCGGGCGTCTGCCCCAAGACGCTCCATGACATCCAGAGGAGAGCCGACACCGCAGCAGCCGACCTGCCGCATGGCCACAAACCCGGAAGTGACGCCAAAACCTGACGGCCGGAATGACGTCACACCAACCCTGAACCGACACCGACGCAGGACCTGGCAAGGGAGGAGGCTAAAGTAGTGCTCTCAGCCTCCTCCCACAAATACAGGCTAGCCTGCGGCCAGCCTTTACACATGTTCACCAGCACACCATGAATCTTGAATTGCAGTCCAAACCTTTTAATGCAGAAAGATCACATTACAACAGGATAAGTCCAACGCTTCGAAGCCACGCAGGACCCGAAATGTTGGCTCCGAATTGTTGCACTTATCCTGTTGTGATGTGATCTTTCTGCGAATCTGCAATAAGCATTTTGGACTGCAATTGAAGATCCATGGCGTGCTGGCGAACGTGTACTTATCTGTGAAATATACAGTGTGCAGCTGGTGATCGCTGCAGTACACACTACAGAGGAGCCTTTAATCCAGGAATGTGTGCAATGAGAATATAAACAAGACTCATAACACAGCCTTCGACTGCTGTGGACGCATATGTGGCATAGCTGGATGCTAAGGCTATATATATATATATATCTCGGGTATTTGAATTTAGGGGAAGCATCTGGGTGGTAGTGTAACCCAGATGCACTGATTGCTAGGGAATCGGAGACCCTTTTATGGTTCTTGGAGGACTCTGGTGGTGTGGGGTTCCCTGCGGCCTATAGGTGGCATTGTTGCCGGGGGCCGGAGGTGAACTCACACCGCAGGACTGTGCCTTTTTGTCCTCCCCTGGAGCTGGTGCAGCAGGGCGGGGAACCCGCTGTGGCGCGAAGGGAGAGGAGATAAAAGGGGCGGACGCCCTTACCACGGGGTTCAGAGTTGGAGTCGGAGGACGCGCCCGCACCCAGGCACCTTCAGCTTGGGTGCTGGCGTTCCGGTGTTCCGGGCCCAGGTGCCTTTGACCTGGCCGGAGCGGAGATGGAGTCCATCTCAGGCACCTTTAGCCTGGGGTGAGGTACTATGGCGGATGCCAGGGGCTCAGTACCTTCGACTGAGTTCCGCGAGGGTGGAGGAATCCGAGGGGGCCCTAACTCCTTGGGTGCCCGTGTCCGAGTTCGTGAGGACTGGTGTGCATGTGCAGAACTTCTCTGAAGAGTCCGGCGCAGCATCGCTGGTGACAGAGAGGCCTCCGGTGACTCCCTTGGACGGATATCCTTCCCCTGACAGGGGCCGTGCTAGCGAAGGTAATTCACGTTCTATTTCACATAGTCAGTGGCAGTGACTATTCGCCACTGGTGACACCACAGTGGTTGGCAAGAGAAGGGAAAGGATTGTGCCTCGACCTACTCCCATTACTACTAAGTTGTTGCAAAGGAATCCAACTTAACCGTTCTGTGTGTTTATTCGCTGAGAAGAATAAAACTGAGTTGGACCTATTCACTGTGTGGAACTCTGGTTACTAGAAGCAAAGGAGTCAGGGACGAAGTACTGGACTTGACTCTATGACACCTACACAAAGCCTGATCTTTCTGGCCTTCACCTCGTCACTATGGAGGACATGGGCCGTGGTGTATCTCATCCCTCCCCCCAGCACGAACATCCCTAGATATAAATAAAATGGCCTGATGCTTTTGAGAGGCACAGGCAGGGCTGCTGTTAGAAATCATGGGGACCCCAACTGAAAATGATTGAGGACATCGATCAGTACCTTTCTCTGCAAGCTCAGCTGCACAGATGAAATAATAGGAAGCCCTCTGAGGCTTCCTGCTCATTCACAGACTAAAACAGTAAATACAATTTACTATGCTTCAGTAATGAATGGACACATGAATGATTGGTACCAATCGCTTACTGTATTCATTTAGTAAAGAAAGGGGCCAGAAAATGACATATTTATCGGTCCCTTCCTACGCTCTCCATCCTCAAACATCAATCTGTGTCAGCAGGAGAGGAGGGAAGCTGGCAGCGCTGCAAAGGAAAGGGGCACAGACAGCAGATCTAAGTGGCGCATGTGCTAGAACCAATCCCCCCCGCAGTGCAGCCAGAGGGAGAAAGAAGAGGAGAAGCTGATAGTGCAATAAGACAGTACAGCCAGACAGCCATCCTGGTCAGCAGGTGACCGGGCCCTCCTTTTAAACTGATGGGGCCTGGTCCCAGTACAGAAGGGCTGGCTGTACTGCCTGATCAGCGGCCCTGGGCACAGGTGACATCACAATGTATTCCTGCAGAGCCGAGAGATCCAAATGCACAGGAATGCTTTTCAGCTCACAAGAGTGCATTCTCATGGGATTAAGACCCCTTTCACACTGAGGAGTTTTTCAGGCATTTTAGCGCTAAAAATACCACCTGAAAAACTCCTGCCCTGCCCGAGGGCTTTCACACTGAGGCGATGCGCTGGCAGGACGAGAAAAAAAGTCCTGCTAGCCGCATCTTTGGGGCAGTGTGTATACGGCTCCTTTACCGCTGCTGCCCATTGAAATCAATGAGACAGCGCGGCTTTACTGCCCGCACACGGTGTGGGGGCGGTTTTAACCCTTTCTCGGCTGCTAGCGGGGGTTAAAACCACACCGCTAGCAGCCGAAATGCGTTGCAAATCCGCCCATAGTGCCAGCGGTAAAAATAGCGGCGTTTTACCGCCGACGCTATGGGCACCCCAGTGTGAAAGGGGCCTAAGTGCCCAGCTATCCTGGAAGTGTCACACCCCAGGGCCAAGCTTCTTTTTTCCCCCCCCTTTTTTTTTTTGAGAGATCTGTTTACAAACCATTTGTGCTGGGAGGACAGGGGGCTTGCAAAAAATAAATAAGACCTTTTTGTTTGGCCTGGAAGGTCTGGAGTAAAGTACAGAATAATAAAGTCCCACTTTAGTGATCCATTGGGGAGTGTTAAAGTACACGTTTTACTTCTTCAAAGGAACACGCAATGCGAGAGATGTCACATTCACAATGAACATGCCACACAGAGCAGCTGCATTACAGGAATACACACACATTGCCCCAATACATACACATGGGGGACACCAACCAACAATGTATAGGAAGGGATAAAGCATGAGGTAACCGAAATAACTAAGGCACAGCTATTCATACAGAGAAGGGACAGAGCCGCCTGATTCCACATTATCAGGGGATAGTACAGGACAACAAACTCACAAAGTAAACCCTGTGCTGTCATGTGATGGGGGACCAGTACAGGCTGAGCTGACACTATACAACCTAAGACAGCCTATACATGTGACTTTGGTATGTAGGTGGCTCTCTATTAGTACATACCCGAGGCTTAAAGACAGGAGGTGTCCAGAAAAGAACAGGCAGTGTATCTCTATGAAGACAGCCGAGCACACACAATACACTGCACACCCACTTCCTGGATGGGAGGAGGAGGGGCGGGGCTCACTAAGACAGGTGCACTGCACAGCCTATCCTAGCCAATCCCATTCCGTGTTTGTTTGTACCCAGAGAGTAAAGCCTTGTGGTGTTTTGTTTAGCTTCTGTTCGATCAGTGCAGCCATGAGACCCGCAGTATTTCTGCGTGAGAAGGTCGGCAAGTGGTTAACATTTACCAATTTACATGTTTGGTGATGATGGAAGTTCCTGATTATGTTGGAAGAAGAATACAATCCATGTCTCTAATCACAATCTTATTGTCCTTGTTTGCCCACCTTCATGCCAACTAACAGGACCAAGACTGAGACACACATGGATCTCCACGCAACAAATGTTTTATGGTTCAATGGTATGTCGGCATTAAACCTCCATCTTCTTAAAAATCATACAGACTTCTCAAGTCTCCCGCGGGTCCCGGGAGTCTCCCGCATTCAACTGCGGGCTCCCGAACACCCGCGAGTGCCGGGTGATCTCCCGGTTGGGACTGTCACTCAGCCACAGACAGAGCAGACCGAGCGGCCGAATGGAGTACGGCCGCGGCGGCCGCTCGAGCTGCTCCGTCTTCTGTCTGTGGCCAGGGGAGGGGGCAGGACAGAGCCGGGAGCGCTTCGCTGGTGGACACTGATTCTGCGCTGGTAGGCACTGATGAGGTGGCATGTTGCCAATAGGGGTCCCTATGACCGCGATCCACCCGTCAATCACAGCTAGTTGACGGGTAGATCTGGTCCCTGCAAAGCGGCGGTCATTTTACCTCTCGTGGCACCCTCCTTCCCGCCGGCCCCTCCGGTCCACCCCAGGTGCTTCTAGGGTGGACGGGAGGGAAGGAGGGGCCGGCGGGGAGGAGCATGCCACGAGAGGTCTAATGACAACCGCTTCCCAGACTACTCTGTCTGCAATTAATGTAACAGCAGCTGCTTGGATCTTGCTGATTGTGCCCAGTGCCTTGATGTAATGTGCCCAGTGCTGTGATGTGTGCCCTACTGTGTGCCCCATTATGTGCCTCATGCCCTTCTGTGTGCAAAGTGCCCTGCTGTGTGCCCTGCTGTGTGCCCAGTGTCCCACTGTGTGCCCCATGTCCCGCTGTGTGCCCTGCTGTGTGCCCAGTGTCCTGCTGTGTGCCCCATGCCCCGATGTGTGCCCTGCTGTGTGCCCAGTGTCCTGCTGTGTGCCCAGTGTCCCGCTGTGTGCTGTATGCCCTGCTGTGTGTCCCATGCCCAGCTGTGTGCCCTGTGTTCTGATGTATGCCCTATAATGTGCCCTGTGCCCAGATGTGTGCCCCCTGCCCTGCTGTGTGCCCCATGTCCTGCTGTGTGCCCCATGTCCTGATGTGTGCCCCATGCCTGCTGTGTGCCCCATGCCCTGATCTGTGCCCTGTGCTCTGCTGTGTGCCTTGATGTGTGCCCTACTGTGTGCCTCATGTCCTGCCGTGTGCTCCATGTCCTGATATGTGCCCAGTGCCCTGCTGTGTGCCCTGCTGTTTGTCCCATGTCCTGATATGTGCCCCATGATGTGCCCTGCTGTGTGCCCCATGTCCTGATGTGTGCCCCATGCCTCTCTGTGTGCCTCGTGCCATGCAGTGTGTGCCCCATGATATGCCCTGCTGTGTGTCACATGTACTGATATGTGCCCAGTACCCTACTGTGTGCCCCATGATATGCCCTGCTGTGTGCCTCGTGCCTTGATGTGTGCCCAGTCGACGGGGTGGGCGCCGGCGCAAAGCGTCACCTCCCTGAAATTAGTTTTTGCAGGTTGGGATGTCTGATCATATATGTTCTGGTGCAAATATTATTCACTTAACGATCACCCGGCCGCATTGTACTGAGGACAGGGGGCGCTGTAGGCAAAGCGATGTGCTAGTACCTCGCTGCTTACTCCCAGGGTTAGGACATGCGCATGTTCCCCACCCCTACTCGGCTCCTGCTGTGATTGTACACAGCGTCCCGGCCAATGATTCACACCCGGAATCAGCTTATCGGCTGTGTCCAATCACAGCTCAGAGCTCTGTGTTGGGTTGTGTACAGAGGGAGTGATCTGTCAGTGATCATTAGTATAAAGCAGCGCACTGTACACACATTACACCGAGTTATAGAACATATTTAACCCCTTCATCACTCCTAGATGTTAACCCCTTCCCAGCCAGTGTCATTTTTAGCACTGATCTCTGTAATAGTGTCACTGGTGATGTCATCAGTCCCCCCCCCCCCCAGCGTCAGATAGTGTCAGATTGCACTATCACTGTCCCACTAGAAGTCCTTTATCTCCGCCATTTGTAGTATAAAACAAATACAAAAATAAAAATTCCAGTACATATCCCATAGTTTTTAGACATATAACTTTCAAGCAAACCAATCAATATACACTTATTGGGATTTTTTTTGTATTAAACATGTTGCAGAATACATTTAGAAAAAATGTATGAATTAAAAATTGGTTATGTTTTTTAGCAGAAAGTTGTTTTTTTTTATTACAGGGGGGAGTTAGGTAGATTTTAAAGTTTAAAGTATAAGTTCACCTTTACAGAAAATCTGTAACGT
Organism: Rana muscosa; assembly: GCA_029206835.1. NCBI lineage: Eukaryota > Metazoa > Chordata > Amphibia > Anura > Ranidae > Rana > Rana muscosa. The sequence continues at coordinate 1,774,118 of CM055125.1, forward strand.
GAGCTTACACTGGACCCTCCTCTTTGAGGGGGGGGGGGGGTCCAGGATGGGCTACGTGGGTTGTGATTGGTTTGGCGGCGCACATGTGACAGCGCTGACCAATTAGAATGATCCTAAATGTTCTCCTGATGAGGTACACTTTGGATATTAAGCTGCAGGGATTTCTAGGCCCCGGACTTGTGAGGCGGCGACCAGATGTGTCAATGTGGGTGATTGCCGTGCTCCAGGTCAGCGGGACTGGGGTGGGGGTGAGGAGGGTGTCCTGTGAAGTGACAGATTTTTCTGTAAGGTGAACTTACCCTTTAAGTCTACAAATGTGCACACTGAGAATTTTTTTTTGCAGTTTATTAATATGTTATATATAATATTAAACAAAAATGATGTATCAAAAAACCGTATAGCAAGCAACAGTAAAAATTGCATCAAAGTAGCGCTAAAATCAGTTAATAAAAACCGACTTGTGAATATATATATAAAAATACATATGAAAATACATAGATAGGGAGAGCTTGATTGAAGCAAAAGGACACAATGACTAAGCATGAAAGGTCCATAAAATATGACAGTCTATGGGAAGTGGGAGAAATAAATCAAAATCACTTTTCACGCGATGGGTGACCTCTCTCCAAAGATAACTTCACAGATATATTCCACACACCCCTTAGGGGTTTAAACTCACCACAATGATGAAAATATTATGCCTGAACGATATCCAAAGCGGACTGCTCAGTCGGTGTGTTATATATAATACAGACAAAATCTTATGGCGGTGCAGCTTTCCGTGCCGGTCAGTGGGACATTATCACCGCCTCTTCAGGGGGACACAATCTTGTGTCCTCCTGAAAACCCCTCCATCACTCCATACTCCTCCTCCTCTTTATACTCTTCTTTATCAACAATATTATTATCCCCCAGGTTTCCACTCTGAAAGATTTAATAAAACATTAATTGTAACAAATATTCTTTTGTATAAATCATAACTACCTGTAATTGTCAATCATCTACCTGATGATGGTGAGATCTTCCCATGTGGAATCCCGGGAATACATAGGACTAGGACAAATATCTCTGGGGGGTTTCTGTAGCTGGATGACTCCACCATGGAGTTCCTGGTACAGATCTTTGTGTTCTTTTGAAAACTCTGACTCCTCCATCACCCCATCCGCATCCTCCTCCTCTTTTATCTCTTCTTTAACATTGACCTGTGTGGAATCCCGGGAATACAGAGGACGGGGACTTCTCTCTGGGGGGTTCCTGGTATTAGGTGGCTCCATCATAATCTTGTGTCTTCCTGAAATCTCCTCCATCACTCATTATCCTCCTCTTTATACTCTTCTTTATCAACAATATTATCATCCCCGAGGTTTCCACTCTGAAAGATTTAATAAAACATTAACCACTTAACGACCGCTCACTGTATATGTACGTCGGCAGAATGGCACCGACAGGCACAATCACGTACAGTGTACGTGATCGCCTTTGTACAGTTGGGGTGTCCGATCGGACCCCCCTCCTAAACAGTGAGCGGCCGTATCTTTGGGGAGCGATTCGAGATGAGGGGACGGCCGTTCGATTTCGGCCACCCCCTCGCGATCGCTCCCGGCGAATGAAAATGCTTGTAAACACAGGCAGAGGAAGTGATGTCATCTCCCTCGCGGCGGTCTTTTCGTTCCCGGCGCCGAGGAGAGAAGAAGCAGGTTAGTGCACCAACAGTCCACTGACACTTAGGTACACATAGGCACACATTTCACCCCCAGATCACCCCCCAGGTCACCCCCCAGCCCCCAATCACAGTGTCACTGATTGCAGTGATCATTTATTTTACTGATCACTGCATTTAGTGTCATCTGTGACAGTAAAAAGTTGCAGGGCAGTTAGGTTTAGCCCCCTTTAGGTCCAGGGTAGCCCCCTAACCCCCCCCTAATAAAGGTTTAACCCCTTGATCGCCCCCCAGGTAACCCTTTCACCCCCTAACTCCAGCGTCACTAAGCGATTGTTTTCCCGATCGCTGTATTCGTGTCGCTGGTGTCCTAGATAGCCAGTTATTTATTTTTAGGTTCGCTGCAGGTTTTTATTAGCGTCAGGTACCCCCATATATTATTTTAACCCCCTGATTGCCCCTAGAGTTAACCCTTTCACCAGTGATCACTGTATAAGCGTTACTGGTGACACTGGTTACCCAGTGAGTTATTTCGTTATTTAGGTAACCCGTCAGGTTTTTATATAGCGTCGGGTACCCCCATATTTAACCTAATAAAGGTTTTAACCCCCTGATTGCCCCTAGTTAACCCTTTCACCAGTGATCACCATATAAAGGTTACGGTTGACACTGGTTGGTTAGTTTGCTTTTTATAGCATCAGGGCACCCGCCGTATATAACCCAATAAAGTTTTAACCCCCTGATCGCCCGGCGGGTGAGATCAATTAGGTTTTAGCGCCAGAGAGGGTCTGCGTCGCCCCAGGCAGCGTTAGGTTAGTGCCAGTAACACTAACACCCACGCGCAAAGCATACACCTCCCTTAGTGGTATAGTATCTGAACAGATCAATATCTGATCTGATCAGATCTATACTAGCGTCCCCAGCGGTTTAGGGTTCCCAAAAACGCAGTGTTAGCAGGATCAGCCCAGATACCTGCTAGCACCTGCGTTTAGCCCCTCCGCCCAGCCCAGCCCACCCAAGTGCAGTATCGATCGATCACTGTCACTTACCAAACACAAAACACATAACTGCAGCGTTCGCAGAGACAGGCCTGATCCCTGCAATTGCTAACAGTTTTTTTTGTAGCGTTTGATATATTTTCTGACGACAGTCAGGTGCTTTTTTTCCTGTGAATCTTACTAGTGTACCCCTAAATTTAGAGCCCAAAATGGCAAATCGAGGTACACTAGTAAAGAGGCCTACGAGATTCTGAGCATGACAGATAGTGAAGAGGAGGTCACGTATCTGTCAGATTCAGCCTCTGAATATCTTCCCGTAGAAGACAGTGACGTCAGCGGCCCCACGTCAGATAGCTCTGACGACGAAGTTGAGGTCCCTGCTAAGGTCAGGCGTACCCGATCCCGATCTTCTGAGGTTGTTGAGGAGCAAGAACCGCAGGGCTCTCGTATCATGGAGCAGAGTAGTACTAGCGCCGCTATTCCTTCTGGTGAATTGGCAAGCACCAGCGGCCTAGTACAGCCTGGGCGTACATCCAGCACTGCAGTATCACGTGGTGACGTGGCGAGTCCCATAAGTGCAGTTCAAGCTGGCGAGGTGGCAAGCACAAGTAGTGTCCCGCTGCCACCAATAAGAAGACAAAGGCAGGCCCGTCGTACCCATAGTGCTCTTCCTGCAGAATTTGCCTATCCTGATTGGGTCCCCACCACTTCTGCAGAACCCGTACTTCCCCCATTCACTGCCCAACCCGGTATTCAGGTGGATACAGCTGATTTTATGCCAATTGATTATTATTTGCTGTTTTTCACGGAAGATCTCTATAGATCTATTGTGGACCAGAGTAATTTATATGCTGGTCAATTCATCGCCGCTAATCCCCAGTTGCCTTCCATTGCCAAAGATTGGAAACCAATTACGGTTTCCGAATTTAAGACCTTTCTGGGCCTTTCCCTCAACATGGGCACACATAAATTCCCGTCATTGCGTGCTTATTGGTCCACTCACCCAATTGACCACATGCCCGTGTTCTCTGCCTCCATGCCCAGGACACGATATGAGCAGATTTTGCGGTTCATGCACTTCAACGACAATGAACTTTGTCGTCCACGTGGGGACCCTGAGTACGACCGGCTCTTTAAAATTCGGCCCCTCATAAACCACTTCAACGAACGTTTTGCAGCCTTGTTTATTCCCGATCAAGTTGTCTGCGTTGATGAGTCCCTGATTAAATTTTCTGGCCGCTTGGCTTTCAAGCAGTACCTTCCCAGCAAGCGTGCCAGATACGGGGTCAAGCTCTATAAGTTCTGTGACAGGGCAACAGGCTATGTATGGAGCTTTATGGCTTATGAGGGAAAAGATAGTCAGGTTGAGCCGGTCAACTGCCCGGATTACATAGGGAGCGCTGGCAAGATAGTGTGGAACTTGGTGTCACCCTTATTCGGAAAGGGGTACCACTTGTATGTGGACAATTATTACACGAGCGTGCCACTGTTTAGTCACTTGTTTGATCATCAGATTGGAGCATGTGGCACCGTGCGACCTAATCGCCGGGGCTTTCCCCAGCCGCTTGTAGATGCCTGTCTTAGGCTGGGGGAGAGAGCCTGCTTGAAGTGTAATAACTTGCTCGCTATGAAGTGGAGGGACAATAAGAATGTTTTCCTTCTTACCTCCCTTCATGCAGACACGACAGTCCAAATTCGTACGGCGACTGGTGTTGTGGAGAAACCCCTCTGTGTCCACGAATATAACAAAAATATGGGAGGGGTGGACCTCAACGACCAGTTGATGGCGCCGTATCTAATTGACCGTAAGGCGAGACGCTGGTACAAAAAAGTGTCTCTATCATTATTCCAATTGGCTTTGCTGAACACTCATGTGCTATACAGAGCTTCAGGCGGGACGTTATCTCTTCTAAAATTCCAGAATGAGATAGTCACAGAACTCCTGTATCCAGGCGGTTCTGCACCTCACCATCCCCTACCAAATGCAGTAAGCCGGCTGCATGAGAGGCATTATTCGTATGTCCTCCCGAGTACCCCTACCCAAAGCCACCCCCAAAAAAGATGTCGTGTCTGTAGCAAGCGCGGATTTAGGCGTGTCACCCGTGTTTTTTGTCCACTCTGTCCTGACAAACCTGGTCTTTGCCTTGGTGAATGTTTTGAACGCTACCACTCAAAAGTAAAGTTTTAGCGTAGGGTACAGCATTTCACAGACTAGGACACACTTACACAGGGTCTCCCAAGATGCCATTACATTTTGAGAGACCCGAACCATTACAGTTGTTAAAGTTACAAAAAAAAGTATAAAAAAAAAAAAAAAAATGTAAAAAACAAAACACAAAAAAAATATAAAATAACAAAACCAAAAATAGTTGTCGTTTTATTGTTCTCTCTCTCTCTGTATTTTCTCTCTATTGTTCTGCTCTTTTTTACTGTATTCTATTCTGCAATGTTTTATCATGCTTGCTTTTCAGGTATGTAATTTTTTGTTTTCAGGTGCGCCATTCAACTGCAGCGCGGAATTATTTATCTTGACAGCAACAGCGTTTGCTCCCACGATACATAAAGCCGTGACTCCAGTGCTGTAGGAGGTGATTTCACCACCACAGTTAAAAAAAAGAGCATATATGCCGAAGCATGGGGGCAGCAGGGGCGGAGGAGCGATTTTGCTCCTAATGCCGCGTACATACGTTCGAAATTCAGACGGAGGCTTGCCCGTGGAAAAGTCCGACCGTGTGTACACGGCATAACTTTTTTGCGGGAGGATGCCCCCATGCTTCGGCATATATAAATGGTGCATGTATGCCCATCATTAGAAGTGGGTGGATGAAGGGAGGTATTCTAATGGTGGGCATACCCACCGATCAATCTCTTTTTTTGTTCAGCCAACAGGCTGCATGAAAAAAAAGATTACAATACATGTCCAACAAGGACCAGCAATGTACTGGTATGTTGCTGGACTTTGAATGTTTATACCAGAATGATGCCTGCAGGTTTAGGTATCATCTTGGTATCATTCTTTTCAGCCAGCGGCCGGCTTTCATGTAAAAGCAATCCTAGCAGATAATTAGCCTCTAGACTGCTTTTACAAGCAGTGGGAGGGAATGTCCCCCCCCCCCCGGATATAAACAGCGCCATTGGGAAATTGGGAAAGCATTTTATCACACCGATCTTGGTGTGGTCAGATGCTTTGAGGGCAGAGGAAAGATCTAGGGTCTAACCCCCCAATTTTTTTCAAAAAAAGAGTACCTGTCACTACCTATTGCTATCATAGGGGATATTTACATTCCCTGAGATAACAATAAAAATGGTAAAAATAAATAAATATGGAAGGAACAGTTTAAAAAAAAAAAGCAAAATAAATAATAAAAAAAAAAAAAAAAGCACCGCTGTCCCCCCCTGCTCTTGCGCAAAGGCGAACGCAAGCGTCGGTCTAGCGTCATATGTAAACAGCAATTGCACCATGCATGTGAGGTATCACCGCGAAGGTCAGATCGAGGGCAGTAATTTTCGCAGTAGACCTCCTCTGTAAATCTAACGTGGTAACCTGTAAAGGCTTTTAAAGGCTTTTAAAAATTAATGTAGTTTGTCGCCGCTGCGCGTTTGTGCGCAATTTTAAAGCATGTCGTGTTTGGTATCCATGTACTCAGCCTAAGATCATATTTTTTATTTCATCAAACATTTGGGCAATATAGTGTGTTTTAGTGCATTAAAAATAAAAAAAGTGTGTTTTTTCCCCAAATAATGCGTTTGAAAAATCGCTGCGCAAATACTGTGTGGAAAAAAAAATGCAACACCCACTATTTTAATCTGTAGGGCCTTTGCTTTAAAAAAATATATAATGTTTGGGGGTTCAACATAATTTTCTTGCAAAAAAAAAAAAATGTTTTCATGTAAACAAAAAGTGTCAGAAAGGGCTTTGTCTTCAAGTGGTTAGAAGAGTGGATGATGTGTGACATAAGCTTCCTAATGTTGTGCATAAAATGCCAGGACAGTTCAAAACCCCCCCAAATGACCCCATTTTGGAAAGTAGACACCTCAAGCTATTTGCTGAGAGGCATGTTGAGCCCATTGAATATTTTTTTTTTGTCCCAAGTGATTGAATAATGACAAAAAGAAAAAAAAAATGTACAAAAAGTTGTCACTAAATGATATATTGCTCACACAAATGTGGAATTGCATCCCAAAATACATTCTGTTGCTTCTCCTGAGTACGGGGATACCACATGTGTGAGACATTTTGGGAGCCTAGCCGCGTACGGGACCCCGAAAACCAAGCACCGCCTTCAGGATTTCTAAGGGTGTAAATTTTTGATTTCACTTCTCACTGCCTATCACAGTTTCGGAGGCCATGGAATGCCCAGATGGCACAAACCCCCCCCCCCAAATGACCCCATTTTGGAAAGTAGACACCCCAAGCTATTTGCTGAGAGGTATGGTGAGTATTTTGCAGATCTCGCTTTTTGTCACAAAGTTTTGAAAATTGAAAAAATAAATCAAGAAAAAATTTTCTTTCTTCATTTTCAAAAACAAATGAGAGCTGTAAAATACTCACCATGCCTCTCAGCAAATAGCTTGGGGTGTCTACTTTCCAAAATGGGGGTCATTTGTGGGGGTTTTGGGCTATCTTGGCATTTTATGGCCTTCAAAACTGTGATAGGTAGTGAGGAGTGAAATCAAAAATTTACGCCCTTAGAAATCCTGAAGGCGGTGCTTGGTTTTTGGGGCCCTGTACGCGGCTAGGCTCTCAAAAAGTCCCACACATGTGGTATCCCCGTACTCAGGAGAAGCAGCAGAATGTATTTTGGGGTGCAATTCCACATATAACCATGGCATGTGTGAGCAATATATCATTTAGTGACAACGTTGTGCAAAAAAAAAAAAAGTTTGTCATATTCCCGCAACTTGTGGCAAAATATAAAATATTCCATGGACTCAACATGCCTCTCAGTAAATAGCTTGGGGTGTCTACTTTCCAAAATGGGGTCATTTGGGGGGGTTTTGTGCTATTTTGGCATTTTATGGTTTTCGTAACTGTGATAGGTAGTGATAGGTAGTGAGCAGTGAAATCAAAAATTTAGGCCCTTAGAAATCCTGAAGGCGGTGTTTGGTTTCCGGGGTCCCGTACGTGGCTAGGCTCTCAAAAAGTCCCACACATGTGGTATCCCCGTACTCAGGAGAAGCAGCAGAATGTATTTTGGGGTGCAATTCCACATATGGCCATGGCATGTGTGAGCAATATATCATTTAGTGACAACTTTATGTACATTTTTTTTTTTTGTCATTATTCAATCATTTGGGACAAAAAAAAAATATTCAATGGGCTCAACATGCCTCTCAGCAAATAGCTTGGGGTGTCTACTTTCCAAAATGGGGTCATTTGGGGGGATTTTGTGCCATCTTGGCATTTTATGGCCTTCAAAACTGTGATAGGTAGTGAGGAGTGAAATCAAAAATGTATGCCCTTAGAAATCTTGAAGGCGGTGATTGGTTTTTGGGGTCCCGTACGCAGCTAGGCTCCCAAAAAGTCCCACACATGTGGTATCCCCGTACTCAGGAGAAGCAGCAGAATGTATTTTGGGGTGCAATTTCACATATGCCCATGGTATGTGTGAGCAATATATCATTTAGTGACAACTTTGTGCAAAAGTTTGTCATATTCCCGCAACTTGTGGCAAAATATAAAATATTCCATGGACTCAACATGCCTCTCAGCAAATAGCTTGGGGTGTCTACTTTCCAAAATGGGGTCATTTGGGGGGGTTTTGTACTGCCCTGCCATTTTAGCACCTCAAGAAATGAGATAGGCAGTCATAAATTTAAATTCCAGAAAATGTACCCTAGTTTGTAAACGCTATAACTTTTGCGCAAACCAATAAATATACGCTTATTGACATTTTTTTTACTAAAGACATGTGGCTGAATATATTTTGGCCTAAATGTATGACTAAAATTGAGTTTATTCGATTTTTCTTATAACAAAAAGTAGAAAATATCATATTTTTTTTCAAAATTTTCGGTCTTTTTCCGTTTATATCGCAAAAAATACAAATCGCAGAGGCACTCAAATACCATTAAAAGAAAGCTCTATTTGTGGGAAGAAAAGGATGCAAATTTTGTTTGGGTACAACATTGCATGTCCGCACAATTTACAGTTAAAGCAGCGCAGTGCAAAATTCTGAAAACACCTCTGGTCCTTTAGCTACAAAATGGTTCAGGGCTTAAGTGGTTAAAAGTCAGCAGCTACAGTATTTGTAGCTGCTGACTTAAAAAAAAAAAATTTTACAGACAGGAACGCCTCTTTAAGGCTTTGTTATCACACGCATGTTGTGGCAACACGTGGCAATGCACCGTACATGCATAAGTGTGTTGAATTGCCATCCATTTCACCTGCAGTGCAGATGTGTTGTGAAGGAGCTTTGTGGTGCCATTCATTTTTATTGACAACACATTGGGGCTGATTTACAAAACGTTTGCGCCATGAGTATCGGCGCATCTGCGCGCGCAATGTCTGTTTTGGTATTTACAAAACATTAGTGCCGGTAGCGCAGCCCTATTTCCCATTTGGTATAGTGTTGTCGGCGGACGGGAGGAGGCGCTCAGTGCGCCACTATGGACCTGGCGCACGGCATCTTAAAATCTAAATATAAAGAAGCTGGAAGTGAGAATATAATGGGGGTGATGTGGGGTGATGTGAGGAAGTTTAGTGACACCTGCCCAAATAACTAATATGCCCAAAATAGAGTGAGAAAGTAACTTTTTCAAAACCAGCCCGCTGCGCCGGCAAGTACGGTTAGAGCTGCGGGAGGTTTTTTTGTGCTCAGCGCGGGAATTTCAGTGGTTCAAACACACCAAGACACTGCGGCGGCAAAATCTTAGTAAATGTCAAGTCACATAACTAAATTTGCATAAGTTGAAAAGGCGCAGCTCTGAACTTGCCAGTGCGCCTGCAAAATGACATTTCTAAAGGAAAAAAAAAGGCATTTAAAAGCACCCGCGGCTATTAATGAATTGTCGGCTCCCGGCAATATAGAGAAAAGTCATTGATAAAAAAAAAAAAAAAGCGTGGGGGTTCCCCCAAATTCCATTACCAGGCCCTTCAGGTCTGGAATGGATATTAAGGGGAACCCTGCCGCAAATTTAAAAAAAAAATGCGTGTGGTTCCCCCAAATATCCAAACCAGGCCCTTCAGATCTGGTGTGGATTTTAAGAGGAACTCCACCCCAAATAAAAAAAAAATGGTGTGGAGTTCCCCCAAAAATCCAGACCAGACCCTTTATCCGAGCATGCAACCTGGCAGGCCGCAGGAAAAGAGGGGGGGACGAGAGAGCGCCCCCCCTCCTGAACCGTACCAGACCACATGCCCTCAACATGGGGAGGATGTCCCCATGTTGATGGGGACAAGGGCCTCATCCCCACAACCCTTGCCCGGTGGTTGTGGGGGTCTGCGGGCGGGGGGCTTATCGGAATCTGGAAGACCCCTTTAACAAAGGGGACCCCCTGATCCCGCCCCCCCTGTGTGAATTGGTAATGGGGTACATTGTACCCCTACCATTTCACAAATAAAGTGTCAAAAATTTTTAAAATGACAAGAGCCGGTTTTTGAAAATTTCCTTTATTAATGTCTTCTCCCTTCTTCCATCTTCTTCCATCTTCTTCTTACATCTTCTTCTTACATCTTCTTCTTTTCTCCATTCGGGTTTCTTCCTCCATCTTGTTCTTCATCTTCATCTTCCTCTTCCTCTTCCTCTTCATCTTTATTTCATCTTCCTTCTTCCTTCGGTGTTCTCGTCCGCATCTTGCTCCGGCTTCTTCTTTCTTCTTCGGCCGCTCCGTTTGAATTGGAGGTTCCCGCTGTGTGATGCTTCAGTTCTTCAGTTCTCCTCTTGGTCCGCTGCCACCCGGTGGCTCCGCCCCCCTCTGACACCACGGGGAAAGTCCCCGTGAAATCCATGTGCGTCAGAGGGGGGCGGGGTCACCGGGTGGCAGCGGACCCAGAGGAGAACTGAAGAACTGAAGCGTCGCACAGCGGGAACCTCCAATTCAAACGGAGCGGCCGAAGAAAGAAGATGGCGGAGCAAGATGCGGACGAGAACACCGAAGGAAGAAGGAAGATGAGGATGAAGAGGAAGAGGAAGATGAAGAGGAAGATGGAGGAAGAAACCCGAATGGAGAAAAGAAGAAGATGGAAGAAAAAGATGGAAGAAGAAGGAAGAAGATGGAAGAAAAGAGAAGACATTAATAAAAGGAATTTTCAAAAACCGGCTCTTGTCATTTTTTACATTTTTGACACTTTCTTTGTGAAATGGTAGTGGTACATTTGTACCCCATTACCATTTCACACAGGGGGGGCGGGATCTGGGGGTCCCCTTTGTTAAAGGGGTCTTCCAGATTCCGATAAGCCCCCCGCCCGCAGACCCCCACAACCACCGGGCACGGGTTGTGGGGATGAGGCCCTTGTCCCCATCAACATGGGGACATCCTCCCCATGTTGAGGGCATGTGGCCTGGTATGGTTCAGGAGGGAGGGGGGGGCCGCTCTCTCGTCCCCCCTCTTTTCCTGCGGCCTTCCAGGTTGCGTGCTCGGATAAGGGTCTGGTGTGGATTTTTGGGGGTACTCCACGCCATTCCACTCCACGCATTTTTTTTTAAAATTTGCGGCAGAGTTCCCCTTAATATCCATTCCAGACCTGAAGGGCCTGGTAATGGAATTTGGGGGGACCCCCACGTTTTTTGTTTTTGTTATCAAAGACTTTCAATGACTTATATCTGTATTGACGGGAACCAGCAATTCATTACAGCCGCGAGTACTTTTAAATGACTATTATTTTACTTTAGAAATGTAATTTTGCTCTCAAACTGTTATAAACATGGAAAACATGCGCTACTTTACAGGCATACTATAGACACCCTCCGGGTATGATATTTAGGACCAGTTCACACCGGATGCAGTGCAGTGCGTTTTTTTGATGCATGAAAAACTCAACGGAACGTACCAAAAACGCACTGGAATGCACCGGAACGCACCTAAATGCACCAAAGACGCACTGCAACACACTTGTCCTAAGTGAAAAGAGGGGGGAAAAAACACTGGACTGCATCAAAAACGCATCAAAAATGCACTGGAACGTGTCAAAAACGTGAATGCAGAAAAGCACCTGGAACGCATCCAGACTGCGTTTCTATGGTGTGAACTAGGTACAGTTCACACCATAGAAACGCAATCCGGATGTGTTCCAGGTGCTTTTCTGCATGCACGTTTTTGATGCGTTCCAGTGCATTTTTGGTACGTTTTTGATGCAGTCCAGTGCTTTTTTTTCACCCCTCTTTTTTATTAACCATAGATAAGGACAAGTGTGTTCCAGTGCGTTTTTGGTGCATTTAGGTGTGTTCCTGTGCGTTCCAGTGCGTTTATGATGCGTTTTGCTGCGTTCCAGTACAGTCCAGTGCAGGTAAAATGCAGCATGTTCTACTTTTTTGGTGGAACTGGAACGCACTGGAACAAACACTGCCATTTAGAACCATATAACCAACTTGCCATGCATTTTTGATGCATAAAAAACGCAATGGAAAGCATGTGGTGTGAAATGGCCCTTAAGTAATTTGGCATATTTAAAGGCACTTCTCCTTGTTTTGTTTTTGGTGTTTTCCAAATTGGTGACATTGATATATGTCCCTTAGGGTGGGACCTGGGCCCCCATTTTAAGGCCAATAACTAGAAGATAAGCCAGCCAAGTGGGGACTAGCAAAATTAACAAGTCAGTTCCCATAGACTGCAATTGTATTTGTTGGTGGGGGGGGGGAGGGGTGATTGTCCCATCTCTAATTTTGTAGCATGCTGGATGATGTGCTTAATTTTGGACGGGGGGGGGGGGGGTTAGTTTCTGCTAGCTGCATTTGTGTTGTTATGCGCATGCCCAGGCAGTTATATTTTTTTGGTGCTTTTTGTGTGTGAACAGCACCTGGATATTTCTGGGCCTGCTCAGAGAGTGTTTTTATGGGTTAGTAATTGAAGGACATCCTTAACAGGTGTAGCCACTTTGAAGTTCAGTCTCTACATTGGGTGAACTTGCATTTTGGGTGTTTCATGGACTGTGCATGTGTTTTCAATTGCCTCATTAGCTCACAAACCTATGTTATATAAAGCTCACAGATAGCATTCTCTACCTTGCCCTGAAAAGAGGCAAGTGTGTGTGTGTGTGCGGCAAAAAGTACATTTTGGTGTCCTTATCAAGTTTGTAACGCATGTATTTTATTTGTTATGTCTTTGCAAAACAGGTGTTTGGTTAATTTTGTGGATTGTATTTTTTTGTGTGGGGGAAATGTTCCCCTGAAATAATTTTTATGTTAATGTGTGTCGTTTCACTTTGATTTAATTGTCTGTGCTGCACTATTTAGCCAAATCTTTCTCAAGATGTTGTGAGTCTGTAACTGTTTCAAATTGACCCTGTTTTTTATTTATTTATTTTTATTATTCTTTGTTTTGTTGACCAATAAAATTTGATGCAAAGTTTTGAGGTTTGTTTTGCGTTTTCTTTGCAACAAATGTGACAGCTGATTGGCATGTCAAAACAAAACAGGTGTGATTTGGCTACCCTGGTGCCTTCATGCTAGCATATACATGTATTGTGTGCTGCCATGGATAGTCACCAGGAAATGAAAAATATAGAGCGGTAAGTATATAATTTTCCTTTTTACTGCAGTGGTTCTCAGCCTCAGTCCTCAAGTACTCCCAACAGGACATGTTTTGTGAATTTATCTTATGGAGAATTGCTGTCCAAAATACCAAACCATTGACTGTGATTTAAAGCACATGTGCAAGATGAAGGAAAACCTGCAAACATGGCCTGTTGGGGGTTCTTGAGAAGCACTGATTTAGAGCACTGCACTTAAAAATAGCTCAAGGCCATACAATTCTAATTGTGGGCATTTTGAGGGAAACAAAGTAAGTGTTAGAACCCCTGCTTGTGTTTTTTTTTTAAGGTTGGGCTTTGTGTCCCCTTTTAGTAAAATTGGCTTCACTTCCTGTCACACAGCTAAACAGGAAGTGAAGGTAAAACCCTACCAATGTCTTTTCTTGGGGACACACAGATCAATCTAACTAGTGTCCCCATTAAGCAAATTGCACTCTAGGACTTTGTTGTGTACACCCCAAATCATTGGGTAGTTTGGGGTTTAGTAAAGACAAATCCACTCTACAGTAAAAGTGTAGTTGCTGAAAATCTGAGGGATCACTGGTGATTGTAACATCCAATCATGTAAAAGCAAATATGGTGTTTTTTTGCTTGCTTGCATGTCCCCCTCGAATATCCAGCAAGTGCACTTGTAGTGCAAAGTAGATTTGCCTTTAGTAAATAAACCCCAAAGTCCAAAAAAAATAATAATTTGGGGTGTAACCCGCAAAATGCTGGAGTGCAATGTACATAATGGGGAAAGTATTTAGATTGACCTGTGTGTCCCCAAGGAAAGACATTGGTAGGGATTTACCCTCACTTCCTGTGTGGCTATGTGACAGGAAGTGAATCATTTGGAAGGATAAAGTGGCCAAATTTGGGAGTTGTCTTCACCCTATCAGGGGTGCAGACATCCCCAAAAACTGTCTAGACTTGTAATCCCTCTGCACTCTATCCCCAAGCAAAAATAAGAAAGGATTTCAATTACTGTAGTTTAACTTTGCAAAGACTCATTCCTAAGTTGAATTGTGATGCATGTCAATGGCCCATTTAGACCCTCTTCAATCACTTGAGATCAGCGCTATAACTGATCGACGGCCACAGCATGGTCCTCAATTGCCGGGAGTCCGTCAATAAACGTCCTCCCCTTCACGCGCGCTGTGGTCACCGAGTCACTGAGACTCGGGTGATGACAGATCCAAGTAAGGGGTCGATACCTGCCCTTTACCATGTGATCAGCTGTCAGCCAATGACAGCTGATCACGTGATGTAAACAAAAGCTGGGTAATGTTTTTTGTTTTCTCCTTGTGCTGACAGCGTGAGCATAAAAAAGACAATCACTGGCTTATGTGCAAGGGACATCGGGCCCGAAGGGGAAGAGGCAATTCTGCGTCATCTGTGACAATCAGTAGCCCCTGCCAGTGCCACCTATCAATGCCCACCACTGGTGCCAATCAGTGGCACCTAGCAGTGCTGCCTATCAGTGCCCATCACTGCCAACTATCATTGCCACCTAGCAGTGCCACTTCTCAATGCCCACCAGTGCCAACTAGCAATGCCACCTCTCAGTGCCCACCCTTGCCACCTTATCGGTGCCCATCAGTGCAGCCTATCAGTGCAGTCTCATCAGTGTACATCAATGAAGGAGTAAAATTATCTTTTGTCTAAATTTTTGAAATATTAACCACTTTCCTACCGCCCACCGTCAAATGACGTCCTTGGCTTTGTGTGGTGACATCTGAATGATGCCAGGCATCATTCAGATATCATTATTTTCAGCCGGCGATTCTGTGCACGATAAAAACGATCATAGCGGCAGTTCCGCCGCTTGATCGTTCTTATAGGCGGCGGGAGGGGACGTCCCCCCCTGCCGCCATCCGGTGCTTCTCTGGGCTCTCCCGTGCCATCAGGGGCTCGGAGAACGATTTGGCCGGCGCCGGATGGGAAGCATAGAGATGACTGGTGACCAGATGGTCACCAGTCATCTCTATGACCGTCGGAGGCCCGGGCTCGACGTTATGACATCACGCCGGGTTCCCGTATGTAAACCAAGCCGTGATCTCGGCTGTCAGCATGAGATTGGTGAATTTTTTTGACCGAACTCATGCTTTCTAGCCTGGAGGAGAGATTCGGGGTCTTATTGACCCCGCATCTCTCCATAAAGAGGACCTGTCACAATAGATTCCTATTACAAGGGATGTTTACATTCCTTGTAATAGGAATAAAAGTGATCCAAAAAACAAAAAAGTAAAAAAAAGAGTAAGAAATACAAAAAAGTAAAAAACAAAAAAAAAATAATCAAAAAAAAGAAAAAACGCCCATGTCCCCGGTAGCTCGCGCTCAGAAGCGAACACACACGTAAGTCCCACCCACATATGTAAACGCCGTTCAAACCACACATGTGAGGTATTGCTGCGTGCGTTAGAACGAGTGCAACAATTCTAGCACTAGACCTCCTCTGTAATGCCAAAATGGTAACATGTAAAAAAATTTAAAGCATCGCCTAGGGAGATTTTTAAGTACTGAAGTTTGGTGTCATTCCATGAGTGTGCGCAATTTTAAAGCGTGACATGTTAGGTATCTATTTACTCAGCATAACAACATCTTTCACATTATCCCCAAAAATTGGGCTAACTTTACTGTTTTGTAATTTTTTTACATTCATGAAACCATTTGTTTACCAAAAAAAAGGCGTTTGAAAATTTATTATTTATTGCGCAAATATCGAGCGAGATAAAAATTTGCAATGACCGCCATCTTATTCCCTAGGGTGTCTGCTAAAAAAACATATATAATGTTTGGGGTTTTGAAGTAATTTTATAGCCATAAATGTATGATTTTTACATGAAGGAGAGAAGTGCCAGAATAGGCCCAGTGCTGAAGTGGTTAAAATATAATTTAATTTTTTTTTTAACTCGGTCTTTTGTATTTATAGAAAAAAAAAAAAACGCAAAGGTGATCAAATAGCACCAAAAGCAAGCTCTATTTGTGTGCCAAAAAATAATACATTTTCATTGGGTTACAGTGTTGTATGAGCGCGCAATTGTCATTCAAAGTGCATCAGCGCTGAAATGTGAAAATTAGTCTGGGCAGGAAGGGGGTTTAAGTGGCCAGTGCGCAAGTGGTTAATATAAGGCTACATGCACATGGACGTTTTTCCAGCCGCTTGTTTGAGCGTTTTTTTCAGCTTAAAAACGTCTCTCCATGTTAGCCTATGGCCTCATGGCCACCATGGCGTTTTTGAGCTGTAAATGGCATAGGTGTTTTTAGGCCCCATGTACACGTGACGCTGGTGCAAAGTCTTCAGAACTAAGGTTGAAAGCAGCGTTTAGAAAGGCGCGCTTTGTCGCGTTTGCATGCCGCGTTTTACCACATTTGCGTCTATATGCGTTTAGTTAGGAAACATGATAAGGAGCCGCCCTAAGCTCCAAAAACAGTATTATTAACGATTTCAGCTATTTTGTGAGACCAGAGTGATATCAGCAGCTAAGAGAGCAGCAGTGTACTTGTATTTAGCATGTCACTTGCCACAAGTTGTGGATTGTCCACTTGCTACGTCACCTGCCCCAAGTTGTGGATTGTCCACTTGCTACGTCACCTTCCCCAAGTTGTGGATTGTCCACAATGCAATGGAAGCAATTGCATTATTTTTTTTGATATACCGGTATATATATATTTTTAATGGTTTTTCCTCATTTGCCCTAATTTTTGAGTTTATCAATGTAAAAAAATAGGTCACCTTTAAAAACGCTTCTAAACTAAAATGCGTCTAAACGCCAGTACCGCGCCTGAAACGTGGAAATCTTTGGCGTCTGAAGGCATTTTTAGGCTTTGTGAAAAACGAGTTTAAACGCAACTGCAGATTTTTTTTCCAGGCAAAAAACAGTGTTTTGGATGTAATAGAATTCAATGGACCCGCATCCAAAACGCAAGTACCGCAAATTTGCGGCAATTTTTTTTAACCTGTTTATAGCTGGTTGTTAAAGGCGCTAAAAAAAAAAAACTTGAAAAAAACAGCGTGGCGTCCCCCCCCCAGGTCCATACCTGGCCCTTGGGTCTAGTATGGATTCAAGGGGGACCCCCCCCACCAAAATGCAAAATGAAAAAAAAAATGGCGTGGGGGTCCCCCCAAAATCCATACCAGGCCCTTCAGGTCTGGTATGGATTTTAAGGGGAACCCCACGCCAAACAAGAAAAAATAGCGTGGGGTCCCCTAAAAATCCACACCAGACCCTTTATCCGAGCACGCAACCTGGCAGGCCGCAGGGGAAGAGGGGGGGATGAGAGAGCGGCCCCCCCTCCCTCCTGAACCGTACCAGGCCACATGCCCTCAACATGGGGAGGATGTCCCCATGTTGATGGGGACAAGGGCCTCTTCCCGACAACCCTGGCCGTTGGTTGTCGGGGTCTGCGGGCGGGGGCTTATCGGAATCCGG
Source organism: Rana muscosa (assembly GCA_029206835.1). Taxonomy (NCBI): domain Eukaryota; kingdom Metazoa; phylum Chordata; class Amphibia; order Anura; family Ranidae; genus Rana; species Rana muscosa. The sequence goes on from CM055125.1 coordinate 1,791,881, forward strand.
GAGCCCCCTTTAATAAGGGGGACCCCAGATACCGGCCCCCCACCCTATGTGAATAAGTATGGGGTACATCGTACCCCTACCCATTCACCTGGTGGCAAAAAAAGTTAATAAAAAACACAACACAGGTTTTTAAAGTAATTTATTAGGCAGCTCCGGGGGTCTTTCTGCCGGGCGCCCCGCTATCTTCTTCCAGCTCTTTTGCTAGCGGGGTCCTGGGCTTCATCGTCATCTTCTTCCCTCTTCTCTTCGCCCGATGTTGCCTCGTCGCTGTCCGCCGTTACAATGCTCTGGCCGCGGAGCGCACCCACTTATATTGGCATGGGGCGTGGTCACCGGGTGATGCCACCCGTTTTTTTCAGCTTAGGGGGTTCCCCTTAAAATCCATACCAGATCTAAGGGCCTGGTATGGATTTTGGAGGGACCCCCACGCCGTTTTTTAGGCTTAGGGGGTTTTCCTTAAAATCCATACCAGACCTAAGGGCCTGGTATGCTCCTGGAGGGGAACCCATGCCGTTTTTTTCATTAAAATTTGGCGTGGAGTTCCCCTTCATGATTCATACCAAACACAGGACAGGGAGGCTGCCGATAACCAGCGTGATGCCATCCCGCTGGAGACATTCTCGACCAGCTAGTCGCCTCTAGGACACGACTTGAGTGGCTGCTTCACGCTCAGGTCGTGTTCAAGTTGCCTCGCAAAGTCGCGCTGTCCCTGTGTCAGCCGGCACACGAGTCGCCCCGCGAGTCAGATCCGCTTCATCTGACTTCCCGGGCGACCTCTATTCAAATCAATGGGCTCCCATAGGGAACCATTCATTTTCAATAGAGCGCCGCTGACATTTGGATTTACTATAACAGTGCGCCGCTGGTTCCTGCACCCAGTGAAGGAGTTATCCGGCGCACAAATTAAGGGATCAACCAGCGCAGCTCACTGTTATTAGTAAATCACCCCCATAGTGTGTGAGACAGACAGAAAGTTAAACTGACCTGTATCAAGTAGTTAGAGCTTTGGAGACATAGATAATCCTTCTATTCCAAGGCACTGGGGATCAATTTGAGATCCCCAAGCCTCATGGGATTTTTATATAGTGTTGCTGATTGGTAGGTTAGCTATAATGCGCATCAGGTGCCAGGTTTTCAACCAATCCCCCCCCCCCCCAACAACATGGGCAACGCTGCCAACTGTGTGGCTCCTTCGGCATCTCGGAAGGCAGAAAATCCCTGACTACCATCGTCACATCTGCCGCAAATGCGTGATGTCATGACGTCGCGCGCACGCGCCGTGTATCACGCATGCGCACGAGGCACTACACTGTCCGGAGGCGATCCGGGATGCTCCCTCAAGTGGCCGAAAAAGATTTCAGCCTTCTCATGGAGCATAAGGGAGCAGGACAAGCCTGAACTCCCCTTTCCTGCCGGGAAGACACATGGGGGAGGCATCACGCCGAGGAAATGGTAATGACTTAAAACAGCTGAGAATTCCAAAAGATGAATGGAGGAAAGGAGTGTCAATATAGTAATCATATTAAGGATACATTAAATATGAAGCAATGTGAAAAACAAAATGTTCATTTATAAGGTTTTTCAATCATGAAAATAATTATTGTTATTTATTTATTACATTTTTTATTTTAACATTAACTTTTAAAGAGCTGTGTACAGTTCATTACTCAACCAACATTAACATTATAGTATACAAGTGATGCAATATTGTGGAGGACCCCAAGTCAATGCCATGGACAGGACTCTAGGTACTATATAATCACGTTCAGGCATTGCATGTCTACCTATTTGCATGGTAATGTATGCCTGGACGTGGGGCGCCAAAGGTAAGGCACCACATTCACAAGCCATGTAATAATGCAGACTCCTTTTAGGTGAGCACTGTTAGGTTTGTGAGAAAGATAAGAGGTTTTTGGTTTCAAGCCGGTCCCCCTGTACGGAGTCGATCTAGTGTCCTGACATATGTTTGGCCCAATCATCACCTTGAATTAATCATTATATAAAAATTGTCTTACAACGCATGAGTAATGAAAACAAATGAAACGTGCACAGCTCATGCTTTAGCTCTCATGTGTCGAGGGGGGAAGGGGTGTTTAGCCATCCAAAATGATGTAACATGGGAAAGACACATATAAAGAGTGCTAATGGTGCTGCCACCCTGGGTAATAGAATAAGGTAAGGTTCCCCCATTAGGGTATTGTTGCAGCAAACTTTTTTTTTAATTCTGACTCGGTTTGTGAGTGTTGACTTGCAAGACGAGCAAAATTCAAGCTAATTAGGCCTGCAGTACCTCATTTGTCCTGAGGTACGGGGGCACAGGAGCCGAGAAGAGCCGAACATTGGCCTGCAGTACCTCATTTGGCCTGAGGTATGGGGGCGCAGGAAACGAGCCAAAGTGTCCTCTGGCATTTTCGGCAGTTTTCGGCGCTCTCTGGGCCCCCCCCACCTCTGGCCGCATTCGGTATTGCATCCCGTTGAAGTCAATGCGGAAACAAATTATTTTTGTTTCCATTGACTTCAATGGGAAAACTCGCTTTGATATGCGAGTACTTTGGATTACGAGCATACTCCTGGAAATGATTATGCTTGTAATCCGAGGTTCAACTGTATATCTATTATTGTGTATATATGTAATTGTAGGTATAGGGGTGTAATAGAGGTGTGGTTAAAGTAAAAAAGTGAATCAGTGATTAGATGAATGAAAGAAGTGTTGAATGATGAGCAATGTTGCATAAAATAAAGAAAAATAAAGTGAAATAGTGTGTAGCGGGGTTCTTAAATCTAGGGGGCAGTTTGAATGATAGTTACACTCAAACACTCTAATTGGTAGGATCTCATCAACCATTTTTATCTGTGGGTGGGATGCTAGTGTATAGTTCCCTGTGGCCTGTGGGTGGCGCTGCCATCACGGGCCAGGGTTGAACCGCTAGCATAGTGCTGTGCCTTGTGTGTCCCCTCTCGGCAGTAGTGTGGTGGGTGTGGTCGACGTGCTGTGCCTGCTGGAGGAGGATATAAAAGGGGCAAACGCCGCCTGTTCGGGGTTCGAGACCCAGGCACCTTCGGCCTGGGGCTATGTATGTTCTGTTCCTCCTGGGGCGCCTTTGGCCCGGGGGTGAGGTACTATACTGGGTGCCCTTGGCCCAGTGATTGGAGAATCAGTCCCAGGCACCTTTAGCCCTGGGGCTGCAACTAGAAGGCCTTGGGTCCAGCACCTTTGTCTGTGGCCCACAAAGGATCGAGGAATCCCAGGGTGCTGCCTTGCGAGGAGGCCCGTATCTTAAATGAGGAGGCTGGGGGAGGACCGTTCCGAGGGAATGGTGAGGAATTCACAGTGAAGGAAGGGGCCCGGTAACTCTCTGGAGGGATGTCATCTCCTTAAAGAGGCTTAATATTGCAACCAAGTTCATCAGGTCTGTGGCAGAGACCCAAGTTCAGTGGTTCTGTGGCAGAGAACCTAGTGCCTAGTTCTAGTAGCGTTTCGGCTGCTAGAGTCCACTCTTTGGGAGTCTATCCGGACGGGCTAAGTCTACTTGAGAAGATAAGTAGCAAGAGATTTTTGTGTTGTGCCTGGACCTCATCCACACCTTCTGCTGTCCTGTTCTTCCTCCAACCTATTCTATCTACTAAAGTGCATAAAGAGAAAAAGAAACTCTACCTTGGAGTTATTGCTGGTGTGGACCTTGGAGTTATTGCTGGTGTGGACCTTGGAGTTATTGCTGGTGTGGACCTTGGAGTTATTGCTGGTGTGGACCTTGGAGTTATTGCTGGTGTGGACCTTGGAGTTATTGCTGGTGTGGACCTTGGAGTTATTGCTGGTGTGGACCTTGGAGTTATTGCTGGTGTGGACCTTGGAGTTATTGCTGGTGTGGACCTTGGAGTTATTGCTGGTGTGGACCTTGGAGTTATTGCTGGTGTGGACCTTGGAGTTATTGGGGGAAATAGAGACTTGTCTTTATGTTATGTGAAGATGGGAACCATTCTCTGGAGAACCTCACTGTGGAGACCCATTTGGTTTCACACAAGAGGGTACGGGCACATAGCACGGTGTGCTGCTTTTCCTGATAAGGAGCCAAAAGCAGGTAAAGAGTTTGTGTGCTACAAGTGAAAAACTGTGTGGAAAGGTGCGAGTGAAAATGTGTAGTTGTGGAAATCAATGTGCTAAGACTAAAAAACCTAGACTGGTGTGCAGACAGTGTAGGGCAGTAATGTGTATATGGGAATAAGACCAGTACTAATATGTGTAATAATTATTAAGAGTTGGCTTAAATTGAGCTTGGGGCTAAAATTGGTAACAGTGACTGTTGAGGGACTGAGTGAGGGAAAAACATTTCCCTCACTCAGGACAGGAACGTGGCTTCTCCCTCGTGTGAGATCTCTGATGTGTGGAAAGATTAAACTTCAATGAGAAACAATTCCCGCACTCAGGACAGGAATGCGTCTTCTCCCCTGTGTGAGATCTCTGATGTGTGGAAAGATGGGACGTCTGGGAAAAACATTTCCCGCACACAGGACAGGAAAACGGCTTCTCACCCGTGTGAGATCTCCGATGTGTGGAAAGATGGGACTTCAATGAGAAACATTTCCCGCACTCAGGACAGGAAAACGGCTTCTCCCCCGTGTGAGATCTCTGATGTGTGGAAAGATTGCACTTCAATGAGAAACATTTCCCGCACTCAGGACAGGAAAACGGCTTCTCCCCCGTGTGAGATCTCTGATGTGTGGAAAGATGGGACTTAAATGAGAAACATTTCCCGCACTCAGGACAGGAAAACGGCTTCTCCCCCGTGTGAGATCTCCGATGTGTGGAAAGAAGGGACTTCGATGAGAAACATTTCCCGCACTCAGGACACGAAAATGGCTTCTCCCCCGTGTGAGATCTCTGATGTCTGGAAAGATGGGACTTCTGGGAAAAACATTTCCCGCACACAGGACAGGAAAACGGCTTCTCCCCCGTGTGAGATCTCTGATGTATGGAAAGCTCGGACTTCTTGGAAAAACATTTCCCACACTCGGGACAGGAATGCGCCTTCTCCCCCGTGTGAGATCTCTGATGTGTGGAAAGACTGGACTTCAATGAGAAACATTTCCCGCACTCAGGACAGGAAAACGGTTTCTCCCCTGTGTGAGATCTCTGATGTGTGGAAAGATTGGACTTCTGGTGAAAACACTTCCCACACACAGGGCAGGAAAACGGCTTCTCCCCCGTGTGAGATCTCTGATGTGTGGAAAGATTGGACTTCTTGGAAAAACATTTCCCGCACTCAGGACAGGAAAACGGTTTCTCCCCCGTGTGAGATCTCTGATGTGCGGAAAGATGGGACTTCCAGGAAAAACATTTCCCACACTCAGGACAGGAAAACCTCTTCTCTGTTGGAAGGACGGCACCGCCCCGCACAGTCTGAGGTTCCTCAGGATAAGAGGAAGACGATGGTCCATCTACACTGTGTGGTGCCGGATGGACATTTGAGGTAGTCGGGTTTTCTCCTGGACTATACTGTGTGATGTCCTCATCTTCTACTTTACAGTCTGGAGACAAAGCGAGACAATCCTCTGAGGTTTTCCTCATCTCCCGTCCATCTACTAAAATAGAGATAAAAAGATTATTACTAGACATGAGCTGATTGGTTCCCCTAAACCAGGACTCCGCCCACATCAGGCAGTTTTATCTCTGAGGATCTTACAATTCCCCCTCAAGGTAACTAGTAAATGGGTCCTCTGACCTCCTACCAGCAGCGTTCATTTTGGCAGCAAATTTAGTCTTAGGACTAAAATGGCATTTTAGTTTTAGTCCCATTTTAGTCTTCTGCAAGTGTTTTAGTTTTAGTCGTATTTAGTCGACTAAATCTCCAGTACATTTTAGTCATCTAAAATCTAATGGGTGGAGTTAAATTGTAATGCAGTGTTTAAGCATTTCTCTTCCATTTCCAAACTCATTATATACTGCTGGAGTGAAAGATCTAATTTCTTATTATTTATGGTATTGAGGTATGAACATGCACTACAGACTAGTGTTCATTTTGACATCACATTTCATTTTAGTTTTAGTCTTATGACCAGAAAAACGACAACGTGAAAAACGACGAGAAAAATTAGAGCATGTTCCAAATTTTTAATGGTCATTTTTCACGTCGTAAAAAAATGCTCTGGAGCCCACACACGATCATTTTTAATGACCAAAAAAAAAAAAAATGGAAGTTTTCTCGTCATGAAAAACGGTCGTGAGTACGCGGCATTAGTCTTTTGACTAAAATGGTATCTTAGTTTTAGTCCCATTTTAGTCTTTTGACTAAAATGCCATTTTAGTTTTAGTCATACTTTAGTCATCTCATTTGTTTTAGTTTTAGTCGTATTTTAGTCGACTAAAATGGTATTAAGTTAGTCGACTAAAATGTTTTAGTCGGTTTTAGTTGACTAAATTAACACTGCCTACCAGTTCATTTCTTTATTCATGGACCTTAGTCAGAGAGTGAGGACACAACAAGAACTGTCTTTTATAGGAGTGACAGTGATGAGGGGATTATAGGACGAGTGTCCCCACCCCCTCTACCACTCATTGCCATCTTCCCAACACAAGAAGTACTGCACTCCTGGATTTAGTCCATGATTTAGTCATGAATAACAGCGGGCTGAGCCCCACCAGAGGTCAGAGAGTGAGGATGGGGGGAGGACATCCAAGGTGAAGACTGGACTGATCCTGAAGACCACCATCATTGGGTTATTAATAAGTAAGTAAGTAAAATCCGTGCTAAGGTGTAGGTAAAGGTTGCAGACCCCCTAAAATTCTCCCATGGGAGGACAATAAAGTAAGTTAGTGAAACGGGGTGTTGGCGCTACCTATTAGGAATCTCCAATTCTGGAATAAGGCTTCCCAATATTAAGCACAAGACATGTGAAATAAATAAGTAATATAATAAAGTAAAACTCACATAGTGTAAGGTGCAAACCTAATAAATGTGTTGGACACTCAGTAATGTCTAAATATATTGAAACAAATCAACTGGTGTGTGGGGAGTGATCCCCTGGTGCTTGATGAAGACTAAACCTCCTCACTAAAATAGTAAGTGAACAAGTGATATAAACATAAACAGTGTATCAACAAACTCAAACCAGCTGCGTAAAATGACATAGGTTGTCTGCCATATGCATATACCAGTGTAAAGATAAAACCAAATGGTAGTTCAGTCCATAAACCATATATTGTATATGTGCAATCCAAGCTGTATTGGGCCTTATAGAGAGGTATCGGGTACAATCTAATGACACCTCGTGTGGCACGTTACCCTCTAGATTGCAGTATAAATTAAGTTCATAAGAATCCCATAGGCCTCCATATACAGGTGTAAATGATTAAAGCTGTGCGGGAGTTATTCAAAAACAGTTCATGCAGTGATGGGTGCTCCGTGCTGACAGGGGTACAATCATGTGACTTCGGTGATCCCCCACATGAGTCCCCACTCACCAGATCCCAGCGCCCCCTGCAGGGGAAAACAGCGTGTAGGGTGAATTCCACAGCAAGCTTCTGGAACTCCTGATCACTGCTCACACAAACTGTTCAATCCTCCTTTCCAACTCCATGAAGGCAAAAGCACTGGACACTAAAAGTTCCTCAAAATGAAAACAAATAGGCTCCCATGGTGTAGTATTAAAAAGTAGTGTAGCGATACCTCCAACTAAGAAGGCCGCAGATTTAGTTGGGCCATGAAGACAGCTCCGCCAACCCCCGGCAATCTGCTCAACCCCCTACTGGCACAGCTAGTATAGGACCGCGTGACCGCAACTCTAGGTGACGCAGTCCTATGGCAAACACACACACAGTGATATACTTTAAAACTTCTATTAAAGTAAGTGAAACTGACACCAATGTACTTGACCCAGATATTTTACTGAGGCTAATGGGCAAGTAATAAACAACAGTATAACAAGTTGCAGATCCCTGCAATAAACAGTAATAAAGATAAACAGAGTAATCAGAATAATAAAGTATTGCTATGCAACTCTAGCGCTGCCCTTTTACAGCTACTTCCCCTCATGGGTAGACTAACACCCAGCAATGTCTACCTATGCAGTCAGGCCTGACTGATCTAAATGGAAGTTCAGTGAAACAATATTCGCTAGAAATCTTTCGGTGGTGCACTTGAAGAACAACTTTGTAATCCCAACGAATAGTAAAGATAAAGTGTCTGTCTTTAAACAGCTCTCACCACCCGGACAAGTCCAAGTCCGTTTCCTCCATCGATTCGTCTAGGAACAGGAATCCACCGACATCCAAGTCTTCAATCCTTCTGGTGTACTGCAGCAAGGATGAGAAGATGTCTCTAAGGCTCTGCTAGGCTGGCAGAGGGGCTCTTTGGAAAGGAGCACAAGGCCCAGGCTTCAGGCCTTGTGCATATAGCAGTTCAGCACAGAGATCCTCTTGCTAGGAGAGGGGTGTCCAAAGAGAGCGAACAAACTCCACCTCCCCTTTATAAAGTCTGCCCCAGCAGTCTCTGTTCCGGAGCAATGTACCCTGGGTGCTGCAAGATGTACTGGGAGATGTAGTCTCTCTCTCTCCTCTGCTTTCACTTCCAGTAATGTCCTTTCTCTACTTCCTCCTGACTCACCTCTCCCCTAGAACTTCTTGTCTCTCTGCATTAAAGGGGAACACCCCGCTACACACTCCCCCCACTTTGAATCTTTGGTCCCCAAAGACATTTTTTTGGTCTGCAAAACATTCTAGATTCAATGCGGTTGCATAGGGTTGACAGAGGAGCCTCCCACCAATCATCATAAGATGGGGAGCTGTCCTGTCTTCAGGTCGCTTCAGTGGGGGCGACCTGTCTAGCTGTGCCAGAGAGTGAGCTGGGGTTGCCCTCCACCAAATGGACCGTGGAGGGATCCGGATTCTCAGCATTCCTCCTAGCAGTAACTACAGAGTCTTCTGAGCTGTTCCCCATTTGTGGGTAGGTCAGCTTCTTAGGAGTCCGGATGACTCTTCGAGCCCTTTGCTCTCTTGGGATTTCTGGCTCTGGCGCCACAGGCTCCTCTTCCTCTGAACAACCATCATGGGCATCTTCCCAGTATTCTGCTGAAGGACTAGAAGGGATGAACTCTGTGGCTTCTGGGTTCAGTGTTTCATCTGTGGTGTCTTCAGTGGTTGGAAGATCTATGGTAGAAGTTCCTAGAGTTGGGGAAGGCCACAGCCAATCAAGTTCTCCCTCCTCACTTCCACTAAGTTGAGAGGCCTCTCCATCTTCAGCTCGGGAGGTCTGCGACCGAGTGTTCGGCCTAGGAGTATCCAGGATAGAGGCCGGTTCAAGGGAGTCTCCCACGGGAGGTATTCTAACTGCCTCAGCAAGTGGGAGAAGGTGGTTTCGATGCCACGTCTTCAGTGGGCCTACCTTTCCTTCTGGCTTCAACGTATAGACAGGTAGGCCTGGCAACTTCCTGCAGATGACATAGGGTTCAGATCTCCATCTGTCTGCAAGTTTGTGCTTTCCAGGGACCCCCAGATTGCGTAACAGTACTCGATCCCCGGGCTGTAGGTCTTGTACCCGAACCTTCAAGTCGAAGTTTCTTTTATTTCGAGCTCCCCTTTGATCTGAGGCCGCTTGAGCATGTTCATAGGCTACTTTCAGGCTGTGTCTGAGCCTGTCCACATATCATTTGTGGGATGTGGCTGAGGAATGGTCCAGAGAGGTGCCAAAGGCTAAGTCCACCGGTAGTCTCGCTTCTCTCCCAAACATGAGTCGATATGGGGAGTAGCCTGTAGCATCACTGATGGTGCAGTT